>BMAC01000836.1:324922-408135 GCA_014905375.1 Phtheirospermum japonicum | reverse complement strand
GAAGGGGGTGGGGGTGGGGGAGGTCGTGCTTCTATCGCGGCCATCACAACATTAATACGCTCATCAACCTGTTGCTGGAGTCGCTGCTCGAAGTCTATCTGGGTCTGCGTCTGTGCCTCACGTATCCTCTGCAACTCCTCCTGAGACTGCGCATGTGCATTGCGCAATCTCTGCAACTTCTCTTGATGCCTCATCTAAGCCTTCTGATGTCTCGTCTCAGCCTCTCCGAACTGCGTCTGTAGATGCTCCAAACGAGGATCGACCTGTTGGGATGACGTAGAGTTGGAGCCTGTATCGAACTCCTTTGCGAGCGATCCCAGTCCCGAATCTTCGACCCTTCTTGGGCCTGACAATAGAGATGTAGACGTCGTTCGGGTCAACAAACGCGCCAGACTCCTGTGATGTAGCACGTCTGCTTCTAATGTAGTCTGAACCTCCGTTTGATAGATAAAACAAAATCGTTAATTATTTTCATGAACAATAATGACAAAACAAAGTTAATATATAGATTAATTCGAGTTTAGAAATTTAATAAACTTACAGCTATCCACTGAGATTTGGGGTCCGTAAATGAGCCGTTGCCTTTCTGATGCAGACTCAGTAGAAGGTTGTACACAGTGGGTTCCCTACTCGTCTCCTTATTTGAATTATAAATTTGTAAACATAAAAACATATATCCTAGTACCAGGACCCTCTGGCTCCCTCATCCTGTTCCTGATAGCCCTCCGTGATCTCTCAACCTCCTTTGGCCTCGCCCATAAGACATCGACACATAAAAAGGCTTGGCGCATAACATCATCAGAATATTGACTCCGGTGCAAATAACATAAACTCTACAATAAAGTATATTTAAGAGAACATAAAACAAGTAATTAGTTACAAAAATGTAAACATATGTAATGCAATAAATTAAGTTTTTATTTAATATAAATACCTAGAACTGAGGCCACCACGTGTTACGATTATACTGAGGAATATGAGCATACCTCTATCTATCTGGGTACACACGAGCATCGTGGATCCGTCTAAGAATCGCAGGTAAATCTAAAGAGCTGCTCCGCAATCTAAAAACATATAAATTAAAATGAACATTTTTTTAGAAGTTGCTTACAATTCATAATAACATAATTATTAATAAAAACTATTAAATACTAATAATCACCTCCAACCAACGATATAAACAATGATGCCTCCAGAAAGTCAACACGATTCATCATAAATAGGAGGGTTATCCGGTACGGTCTTTGGAGGAGTCGGTCCATCTAGATCCATGTCGTCCAAATGGTCAATCAAATCATCAGAGGAGGTCGGCACAGCTGGTTGTGACGACGAGGATTCGAAAAACCAAGACCTGAGGGACCAGATCCTGAACGACCAGCTGATCCTGAACGACCACCTCTAGCAGTACTCTTCCCCCTCCCTCTAAACATCTGAATGACCTCGAACATTGTTGAAATTAAATTTAAAAAAATTAAAATTAAAAAAATTATATTATTTTTTAAACTTTAATTAATTATATAACGTTATAACCTTAACCGACACAAATTAAAAACTAACCGTCGTTGTTTGTCTCTTCTTCGCTTATAAACTCATTTTCTGTATCATCGACGACAAGTTCGGCATCGATATCATCGACAAGTTCATTGATGTCATCATTAAGTAGATCATTAAGTTGGAAATCAACATCCTCCAATTGGATTGCACCATGTGTTTCAGCAACATCCTCTTGAAACGATTGTTCAGGCGTTCGCTCTTCTATGAAATCTATTGTTGATCTCGCCTTACTCTTACAAGTTGTCAACCAGTTGACCATGTCTTGTCTCAAACTCGGATACGGGCAATAATAAACTTGAGTATCTTGGGCCACAGGTATGAATGGCTCGTAAAGATTGAATCTACGTTTATGATTAACGTCGACAAGCTTATATTGAGAGTGCACTCTCGTGCCTGTTGGAGTCAGATCAAACCACTCATATCTGAATAAGAGTGTGCTTACAGACCCTGAATATTCAGGTTTAACAATCTTTACCAAACGACCGTAATAATCGTATTCATCTTCTCCATAAGTTGATCCTTTTATACAAACCCCAATGCTCGAGGTAGATTGTTCTGATCCGTAAGTAATTGTGTGAAATCTGTATCCATTTATCTTGCATCCATTGAATTTAGTCACACAACGCGATGGACCAAACGCTAAACTCTTATTGTAATTATTGGTTACATTATTCAAGGGATCTCAGACCTATAATATATCACATAAAGTTATATTATCCAAATATAAATACGTAATATATGTATATAAACAAACCTCACAAAATTTGACTCACGTACTTTTCAAACCAAATGGGAAATTCATTTTCTAGTTCTCCATTTAATTCTTCATCTGAACTGTTTGGTTGTTGGCTTTTAATGTCCTCCGTGAAAAGGCTGCATATGTAACGAAATAAAATATTGTTATAATCAATTATATCAAGTAATACGTAAAATATTGTTAAAGTATTGTTTAATCAATTATACCTGCTAAAATCCTCGGGTTCATCAAAATTTAGTATTACGTATTTTCTCGCCGCATCAAACTCTTGATCTGACAACCATTTTTTTCCTACTACGAATGAGAAGGTTTCACCATAATTTTTGAATACTGATCGAATCTCATCATCGTCGTCTCCATCATTCTGAACATCTTCATTACGCTTCAAGTTTGTTCTTCTAGTGGAGACTTGATCTTCAAAGTAGTACGAACTAAAAGTTGACGTCTCTTCAATTAGATAAGCATTTGCTATCGAGCTCTCGATACTTGATTTGTTCTTCACACTATTTTTGAGTTTACGAAGATATCTTTCGAAAGGATACATCCACCTATACTGCACTGGACTAGCAATTCTTGCCTCATATGGTAAGTGGATCGACAAGTGCTCCATTGAGTCGAAAAAACTCGGGGAAAAGATCTTCTCAAGTTGGCACAAGATCAGAGGAATATTCTTTTTCAAACGAGCCATATCACAAGTTTCGATAACTCTTGCACTCATGTCTTTGAAGAACAAAATCAACTCTGTTAGAGCTTTCCAAACTATATTGGGAAGTAGTTCTCGAAAAGCAATTGGAACTAATCGTTGCATAACACATGATAATCATGACTCTTCATCCCACACAATTTCAATCCTTTCATATCGACGCAGCGTCTCAACTTTGAAGCGTACCCGTCTGGAAACTTAAGAGTCTTAACCCATTCACACAAAGCAATTTTTAAATCTTTATCGAGTGTGTAAGAAGTTTAGGATACTTTCCCGAGTCTTCAGCCGAAAGCGATGGACGAAACCAATAGTTGTTCAACTTATCTCTTGATTTCAACGTATCTTTTGTCTTCTCCTTCACATTCATCATGGTGTTGAACACATTATCGAACACATTCTTTGAATGTGCATAACATCTGAATTATAACGAATTAAATTTTTGCTTTAGTGCGAAAGATCCCAGAAAATACTTTTTTTCTTCCAACTGCTCGTCTATGCGAATTGAGCATTAACACGTTCTGCTTCTAGCTCAGTGACCTTCAGAAGCCCAAATCTATCTATCTTAGCCAATATCTCTACTCCTAAACGAATGTTTGGCGGGGGAGCATCAACCTTCCTATTTTTTTGAAAGTTTTTTTTATCTTATCGAAAGTGATGATCACATTATAGAGTCTTTCGGTGGTTATCAAAACAAGATTGTTTTCCGCTAAACTTCAGAGTAAATGCATCAGATCGCTCCATGAAATATGGACAAGCAGTTCGATCGGCCGTATTCCAACCCGACAACATGGAGTATGAGGGAAAATCACTAATTGTCCACATAAAGGCTTCCCACAACTTGAAATTCCACTTCTTGGACACATCATACGAGTTAGCACCATCCATCCACAACTATTTCAACTCTACAATTAGAGGTTGTAGAAAAACATCCAACTTGTCCTTAGGTTTTTGGGACCTGGAACAAGAACACTTAGAAACATATACTATTCTTTCATATACATCCAGGGTGGCAAGTTATATGGTGTGACTATTACCGTCCACGATGAATATTGCAATCTGAAACTACCAAAAGGTTGAAATCCATCTGTGCATAGACCCAATCTGACGTTTCGAGCTTCGGCGGAAAACTCTGGATGAGTTTGATCAAAATGTTTCCAAGCCTCTGAATCTGACGGGTGACGCATGACACCATCGTTGACTACGTGTTCAACATGCCACCACATATCTTTCTATGTATCCGGAGATGCGTACAATCTTTAAAAGTAGTACATCTTCTTGTACGCGACTAATTTGAACTTATTTCATTTTGCACTTTCCTGCTTTGCGGGTTTGAACTGGGGTTCTTTACAGAAATTGCAACTATCGAGTTCACAATCATCCTTTCAGTAGATCATACAGTTATTCTTGCAGCAATCTATCTTCTCCACCGGTAAGCCCATACCCCTCAATAGCTTCTTATTTTTATAGAAATTATCTGCAACTTTATTGTCTTCAGGCACAATCTCTTTAATTAGGTAAATGAATTGATCATAACACTTCTGAAAAATGCCATTTTCTGACTTTAAATTCATAAGGCGGGCAACAAAAGAGAGTTAGGTGTGTTTCTCGCAACCTGGATACAGAGGCTGTTTTGCAGCTTCCAACATATAAAAAAACTTATGCGCCTCTGGATTAGGCGATTCTTCTGCATCTTGCACATATTTATGTACACATTTGGTTTTCAGAAATGACGGAAGATGATCCCGCGACTTCAAAATTAGAACGCGATAACACGAGATCTACTGTTTCCCCATGATGAGTCCAAATATGATAATTCGGAATGAACCTTTTGTCACATAGGTGATATTTGATGCCATCGATATCGCGGTAATTGCAATTCCTACACTTAATTTGTTTGCAAGGACATTTCAACTTAGCAACGTCCCTCTTTGTAGAATCATGCATGAGTGCAGATTCGACGAAACTCTCCACCCCTTTCACGAATGTATCTGAAAGAAATTCGTCATCCCCCAACCATTTGTACATCCAACTACGATCAGTAATATCCATCCTATAATTTAGGGTGTTAATTATTTGTGATACTAGTTAAAATGATCGGTCGTTCTGGAATGAAAGGAAAAGAATGTGGGTGGCAAAACTTCGGCAACATTACAAGGAAGAAGAGTAATTTGAATTATTGGTAATGCTTTTATCCCATTCAAGAATGTTATTAGTATGTATTATCTTAAAATATGCATTTTTGTTGGTTTCAAAATTCTGGCAGCATCTCCCCTTAATTCTTTAAGTACACATATGTTTCAGTGCACCCGATAACAAAAGAAAGATGCATAAATCAAAATTTCAAAGTCAACATAACATATACGCATAAGATATAACCATAATACACCCACATTCTCAAACTATCCAAAAATAGGACAATCCAAAATTTAGTATCAAACTCTCTATTGATACTAAATCCCAAACGGGTCCAAGGTACGTATTCTAAAAGGGAACAATTCAAACTTTAGTATCAAACTCTCTATTTGATACTAAATCAAATTAAACGAGTCAAAAATACCTATTGGTCTTACTAAATTAATCATACAAAATTTAAAAAAACAATATCAACCAAACACAACAATATCCACCAAACACAAATAGTCCACCGGCCTTCGCATGCATGTACAATATACTTTATTTTAAACCCGACCAATCACCACGGCCTTTCCATGCATGTACAATATACATTTTCTTAAACCCCGGTCGATCACCACGGCCTTCCCATGCATGTACAATATACTTTTTTATTTATAACCCGGCCGATCACCACGGCCTTCCCACACATGTACAATATAAGATAAAATATTTGGCATGCATCACAATATATATAAATTTGATAATATAATACGATAACCTAAACTATACCTAAATTCAATAAAATCGAAACCTACATTTCTAGTCAGATGTGATTGTACCCTAATTTCCTAAATATTAACTAATTTACCCTTAAACTATGACTACCTTAATTATCAAATTAGATACAATCAAATCCTAATTGTTTAAAAAATAGAATTAAAAAAAAATTAATATTCAATTTTTAATTAATTTGAAACAGGAAATTATTATTTCTTATTCAAGAAAACGGATTTTAAAAACTAAAAAATAAACAGAAAATTCACTTTCTGTTTTTACTTAATTTAAAATTGTTTTAAACAATTAAAACAAGTTTCAAAAACAAAATAAATAATAAACATAAATTCTAAATATAAAAAATAGAAAATAAAAAAAATTCCAACACCGAATTCAATCAAATCAAACCCCAAACCTAAAATCATTCACAATTGCATAAATCAAGCCTAAATTCCTAAATTCAACCCTTAATTAAATAGCTCAAGACATAATTCCTAAATTCAAACCCTAAACCTAAATTAAAGCATAATTCAATATTTCAATCGTAACTTAAAACCATTAATCATAAATTAAATCAAACTCTAATTAAATCGGGAATGCCGGATTTTTACCGACGGATACTATTCGTCGGTAATATCCATCGGCCTTTTTGAGTTTTTTTGTAGTGACGTCTCAATACAGAACAGGACGAATCAATCTTCTTATGGGGCGGCAAAGGTGTGGCAGTTGACCAAGGACGACCTTGAGCCCCGAACCACATTAGCTCTGCACGACGTTATTCCTCCCCTTGTCACTTTACTTAACACCCAAGATCCCACATTTAACTCTCAAATCGCTGTTCTTTATGCTTTACTCAACCTCACCATTACCAACGATGCGTTAGTTCGATTGATCTCTCTCTACTTTATTTTTTGCTTTTTTTGTAGTTATTTATTGTTTAAGGAACTTTTGTTGATGTGCATTTTCTATTTATTAATTAATTGCACATATTCTATAATAATGCATAAACCAATTCCCAAATTCTATTGACTTATCAACGTGATGTGTCTAGGGTTAGGTAACAATCGGTTTGCTTTTGTTTTCCAGATCATTCATCTGAATTCTTAGTTCTTCTTCGCTAGGAACAAAGTGGTCATTATAAAAGCAGGCATTGTCTATAAAATGATGAAGCTCTTTCAATCTCGGAATGAGTCAATTATCGAAGCAGTCGTGGCCAATTTTCCGGGGTTAAGTGCTCTCGACTCTAATAAACCAATCAACGGCTCATCTGGCGCCATCTCATTTTTAGTGCAAACTCTCAAACACGTAAATGTAAATAGAATTGCCAAACACGAATCACTCTGAGCACTATATAACTTTCATCTCACCTTCGAATGTGCCTGCCATGGTGGAAATGGATCTGACCCCACATCTGTTCACCAAGCTTGAAGATAATAAATATAGGAGTGAAATGAAACTTTCTATATTCGGCAATATAGTGTCGGTGCAAAGGAGAGGAAGAGAATTTGTGGTGTATCAGATGCTTTCCCGATTCTTATTGACATTTTCAGTTGGACTGATTCGCCTGGGTGCCAAGAAAAGTCATCGTATATACAAGTGAAGTATATATAATAAGTCGTGCAACCCTTGTACTGATCTTAATTTTACTTTTTAGATTTTACTATAAAGAGGTGTATAGATGATTGGGCTAGTCGGGTTCCGGCTTAGCGGTTTGAGCGTGAATACACCTTGGCCGAGGCATGAATATGGGACGTGCATGAAGGGAAACACATTACTTTTAGGCGTTCGGAAGGGAATCTAAACCTATTATCTCAACGTACCATGTCGTGCTTTTGGTTGAGTTTCCAATTGATTTAATGCATAACTCCTTGAATTATTTGAATGCATTAGTTTTTAGTTCATTGGGTGGTTAGATTTTCCCTGTCTATGTCTAGGAGGACAAGAAAAAAATCTAAGTGTGGGAGAGTTGATTTGTATATATTTGTGTGTGATTTTCCTGTATTTTTTTGTCTTGACGTGTGTGCTTTAGTCGGGTTTTAGTCGTATTTTATCCAATCTTCCTTATTTTGCGTTTTCGTAGTCTTTTTAGTATTTTTTGTATTCCTCTTTTACTTTTTATATATTTTTATATTATTTTTCTTGTCTTTGTTTTAGGGTAGTCGATTAAGCCTAGAAGCATTCCCGAGGATCACAACTAGTTAGATTTGACGAAAATATGACTCAGACCCGTAAAGCACAACCATCGATTGACGCGTGCATCGACGCCCCATCGACGCGCAAGCGACGCGCCATCGACGGGGCCATTTACCAACATCGGTGGTCAGGCCATTTTCGGTCATATTTATATAAAAGGACTATTTTGCCCTTACTTCACCCTTATAAATAAAACCTTTCTCTTTAGAATCAGAAGCTCTTGGACCCACCTAGGGTTTGAATGCCCAAAACAATGTCTCAATTTTCTCTTCTTT
Source organism: Phtheirospermum japonicum (assembly GCA_014905375.1). Classification (NCBI taxonomy): domain Eukaryota; kingdom Viridiplantae; phylum Streptophyta; class Magnoliopsida; order Lamiales; family Orobanchaceae; genus Phtheirospermum; species Phtheirospermum japonicum. The sequence continues at coordinate 399,764 of BMAC01000836.1, read as the reverse complement.
TCTTCTCCAATTTCTTCATTTCATTTTTTAGCTTCTAGGTTTAATAGAATATTTCTTAAGCTTTTCTTGGATTTTGGGCGAAGATTAATCTTAGTTCGCGGATTTATTGTTTGAACTTGTTATGATATATTTATTTTGTGTAATTTTGTATCAATTTGTTGTAATTTTGATATATTTGGTGCTGTAAACATAGAGAGGAAATGGGAGAAAAATAAGAGATTAGGGAAGAAGAGATTCGTAGGTAAGGATAATGTAATTCTTAGCTTGTCCTTCAACAAATATCTTCCCCTATTTATAAACATAGGGGGGGACCATTATAACAAGATACCCTAATTGTAATAACTAAAACCAAACTTAGAATAAAGTTCAATGACATAATAATAATAATAATAATAATAATAATAATAATAATAATAATAATAATAATAATAATAATAATAATAATAATAATAATAATAATAGCCTCAGCCCGTTAGCCATTAATTGGGAGCCCAACTCTGCAGCCCAATAACTCAGCTTGTCCCAGTCTGCTTTGTAGCCCGGCGACCCGATCCACATCCATTTCCCTTCCCTTATCCACATGTTTACCCGTCTCTATATCCACAGACCCAAAGGTAGTCCCTTTCCCTTCAATCTGATCTATCTCCTTCCCCTTCTTTCTAATTTCGTTCATTTTTGCACTCTCCGGCCTTAACCTCATAACAATACCCTCCCGATTTTCAGATTCTTGTCCGCAAGGATCGAAAGTTGGGAACTTTCTAGAAATCAACTTCCTATCTTCCCACGAAGTCATATCCAAATTAGGGTTTCCCCACTCCACCAGCAATTGTTCAATTTCCTCCCTTTTTCTGTTGATAATTCGCTCTCCCAATACTCGGTGTGGCGCAATTCAAAAAATTCCATCGGCGTCGACCTCCGGCAGCTCTTGAAGAGGTAAAGTATCTGCTTTAGTTTTCTTCTTCAGTAAAGATACATGGAAAACTGGGTGTATTTTAATTCTTCTGGTAATTGCAACTTATAGGCCACTTTCCTGATCTTTTGTATCACAGTGTACGGGCTGTAGTATTTGGAAGCCAGCTTCAGGTTCTTGCGGAGATGCAGGGAGCTTTGCTTGTAAGGCTGGAGTTTCAGGTATACTTCATCCCCTAATTCGAATTGCCTATTTGTTCTGGTCTTGTCTGCATTGGTCTTCATGCAATTTTGTGCATGCATTAGGTTTTCTTGATCAGTTTTAGCATGATTTGTCTCTGCTGCATTAGGTCCTTAGCCTCTCCATTTTGTGCATCCAAATAGGGCCCTGTAGATAAGAGGGGAGGTGCGTACCCATATAGGTCCTGAAAAGGTGTCATTTTTAGCCTAGTGTGATAGTTTGTATTATACCAGTGTTCGGCAAGTGATATCCACTTGATCCATTGCCTAGGAGTAGCACCAGTCATGCATCTTAGGTAGTTTTCAAGGCACTGATTCAGCCTTTCTGTCTGCCCATCTGTTTGGGGATGATAGGCTGATGAAAGATTGAGCCTTACCCCTAGCATCTTGAATAGGTCCTTCCAGAATGTGCTAGTAAAAACCTTATCCCTATCTGATATGATGCTTACTAGTAGGCCATGCAGCTTGTAGATGGTGTCTAAAAATAGCTTGGCTATGGTCTGTGTTGTGTAGGGATGAGAGAGTGTTATGAAGTGGCCATACTTAGTAAACCTATCAATCACTACAAAGATCACATTCGTTTCCCCCTGATTTAGGCAACCCCTCTACAAAATCCATTGAAATGTGTGTCCAAGCCTGTTCAGGAATGGCCAGAGGTTGTAATAAACCAGGATGCCCTTCATTATCTAGTTTGTTTCTCATGCATAGATAACATGATTGCACCATCTTAGAAACATCACCCTGCATCTTAGGCCAATAGAAAATCCCTTTCAATCTCATGTAAGTACCATTCACCCCAGAATGGCCACCATAGGATGACTCATGCATAGCTGATAAGATTTGTCTCCTGACCTTGTCATCCTGTCCCACTACTAGTCTGCCTTTGTACCTCAGTATTCCCCCACTGGCTGTGTACTCTGGAAAAAGGGTAGGGTTTAGACTCTTAGTAGTAAGAATCATTGGCATAGGTAGCTACCACATCCTCCACCCAATCTGGAATCACCTGAGTGATAGCCTCACAACTGTTTTAAACTTCCTCTCTCCTGGATAAAGCATCTGCTGCTCTATTCTCAACCACTCTTCTGTATTGTATCTCATAGTCCAGTCCTAGGAGTTTAGTGATCCACCTTTGTTGCATTGGTGGTCTCACTCTTTGGTCCAATAAATGCTTCAAAGCCTGCTGATCAGTCCTGATAATAAACTTGTGCCCCTGTAGGTAATACCTCCATCTCTGAATAGCCATTAGAACAGCTAGGAACTCTCTCTCATATACAAACAAGCTAAGGTTCTTGGGACAGAGTGTCTTACTCATGTAGGCAATAGGCTTGCCTTGTTATATTAAGACAGCACCCACCCTATGCCCACTAGCATCAGTTTCCAAAACAAAAGATTGGGTATAGTCAGGTAGGGTCAAGGCAGGAGTAGAAATCATGGCCCTCTTCAGTTCTTGAAAAGCCTCCTCAGCTTCACTTCCCCATTTGAACTGATTTTTCTTAAGCAAGGCTGTAAGTGGTTTGCAGATGATACCATACCCCTTTACAAACCTTATAATAGCCTGTTAACCCTAGAAAACCCCTTAATTGCTTGACAGTGGTAGGCCTAGGCCAGTTAACCATACACTCCACCTTGTTTGGATCAGTAGACACCCCCACCTCAGATATGACATGCCCTAAATACTCAATTTGTCTCTGACCAAACTGACACTTACTCTTTTTAGCAAACAAAGTGTTATTTCTCAATAGGGTTAAAACTTCCTCAAGGTGATTTAGATGTGACTCCCACTCCCTGCTGTAAATCAAAATATCATCAAAAAATACCAATGCATACTTCCTCAGACACCCCTTGAAGACTTGGTTCATTAAAGACTGAAAGGTGGCAGGAGTATTACACAGCCCAAAGGGCATCACTAAAAACTCATAGTGACCATGGTGGGTACTGAATGCAGTGAGATACCTGTGCTCTGGACTCATCAAAATCTGAAAATAGCCTGATCTTAGGTCAATTTTAGAGAAGTACTTGGCACCTGAGAGTTCATCAAGCAGTTCCTCAATTACTGGAATAGGGTAGTCATGCTTTATTGTCAGTTCATTTAGGTATCTATAGTCTACACACATCCTCCATGTTGCATATTTCTTCTTTACCAACAGGACTGGAGAAGCAAAAGGGCTTTTACTATTCTGTACCATGCATGTCTCTAACAACTCCTGTACAATCTGCCCAATCTCATCTTTGTGGTTGTGGGAGGTCCTGTAGGGGTACTGATGTTTAGGCACACTCCCAGGTTTAAGAATAATCTGATGTTCCACTCCCCTGCTGAGTGGTAACCCCTTGGGTTCTCCAAATACATCCTCAAACCTCTCCAGTAGTTCAGTTAGTTCCTTGTCCTCCTTGCATTCATGTTTAGTGGCATGCAGCACATAAATCTCCTCCACCTGTTCCTCATAATCATTATGTATTAATTCAAAAATGGTGTGTTCTGTAATAAGTTAGCAGTGGGCTATGTCAGTCAGAGCCTTCAACTTAACCCTCTTCCCTCCTAGGTTCACTGTCACTGACATAGCCTGATAATCCAGTTCAATAGGGGTGTTTTCCTCAAGCCAATCCCCTCCTAGAATAAGATCACATCCTTCATGTTGCAAGAGCCTCAGGGGGTACTTAAATGTGTAGTTATGCATTTTCCATATAAAGCCCTCAGCCTGTTGGGAGCTCAACAACTTCTGTCCATTAGCCACCTTAACCAAGATAGGTTTAGTGGATCCCACATTACACCCTAGTTCTCTGGCAGTTGACTCCTTAATGAAACTTAAGGTGCTCCCCGAGTCCAGCAGTACATGTAATTGCTTATCACCACAATATCCCACAAACCACATGGTGGTTGGGCCACCCTCTCCTGCCATAGAATTTAAGGACATTTGTACCTCTTCCACAGGATTCATCTCACTCTCTTCTTCAGTACCAACGCTGTCTGTGTAGGAATAAGCCAACTTCTCCTCTTCAGTCATCATCATATAATTCACCCTATTTTTGCACCTGTGCCCCACTACAAACTTCTCATCACAGTTATAACAAAGTCCCTTCTCCCTTCTTGCAGCCATTTCTGTAGATGTGAGTAGCTTTGGTGGTGGTTTTTTTTAGGTGGGCAGGGTTTGTCTGTAAGAGGTTGGGACTATAGGATTAGGGATTTTGTGATTGTGGAAGGGAGTAGGAGAGTAGTTTCTGTTAGGCCCTTTAATTCTTTTTGTAATTGCCTCAAGGGTTAGTAATTGTTTCCTCCCTAGCTCAATGGTTTGCTGAAGGGAATTTGGTTCAAACATGTTGACAAAAGCCTGTAGAACTTCATTAAGCCCACTAATGAAGCTTGCTATGAAATATTCCTCTGTGTATCCCCTCTGGTTCATCATAAGTATACAGGCCCTCAGCTCTTCAAACCTTTCTACATAATCCTCATATGATCCACTGTGCTTGAGTTTGTAGAATTCCCCAATAATTTTAGTTTCCTTCAGCTCATCAAACTTAGCAGCAATTACTTCAATGAACTGGTTCCAAGTGAATTCAGTGCCCCCTGAATTATAATTTTGGAACCACTAGACAACCTTCCCTTCAAAGTGCATAGTAGCTAGTGTAACTTTCTGTGCATCTGGAATGTTGGGTATTAATTTAAAATACCCATTGCATTTGAGAACCTAAGCCCTAGGGTTCAAGCCATCAAACCTGGGAAAATCAATCTTAAGCCGAGGATTGATGATTTGAGAGTGTTGCTGTTGTTGATCTGTTATTATCCATCCTCTATCTCCTGATGATGTCCTTGAGTGTGCTCCCTCATTAAACTGGTCTGTGTGGGGAGATCCAAGGATGGACTCTTCTTCAGGTTGTGCTTTGCCCTTGCCCATAGTGAGTATATGTAGCTAGGGTTTTGGTGAGGTGATCAAACTTGTTAATGAACCCAGTTTTTAATTCTTGCATCCCTATTTTGATCTCAGTGATTTGCTCATGTGTTTCTTGTTCTTTTGCTACCTTTTCAGATTTTCAGTCTGGAAACTGATTTCAAATTTTATGTGCATTTCTTGCAGTTCCTTCAGTCTGGTGCCAAGGATGTATGGGCTCTTGATACCTAGTGTTATGATATATTTATTTTGTGTAATTTTGTATCAATTTATTGTAATTTTGATGTATTTGGTGCTGTAAACGTAGAGAGGAAATGGGAGAAAAATAAGAGATTAAGGAAGAAGAGATTGGTAGGTAAGGATAATGTAATTCTTAGCTTGTACTTCAACAAATATCTTCCCCTATTTATAAACATAGGGGGGGGACCATTATAAAAAGATACCCTAATTGTAATAACTAAAAACAAACTTAGAATAAAGTTCAATGACATAATAATAATAATAATAATAGTCTCAGCCCGTTAGCCATTAATTAGGATCCCAACTCTGCAGCCCAATAACTCAGCTTGTCCCAGTCCGCTTTGTAGCCCGGCGACTCGATCCACATCCATTTCCCTTCCCTTATCCACACGTTTACCCGTATCTCTCTCCACAGACCGAAAGGTAGCCCCTTTCCCTTCAACCCGATCTATCTCCTTCCCCTTCTTGCCGATTTCGTCCATTTTTGCACTCTCTAGCCTTAACCTCATAACAGAACTATGGAATTCTCCATTTTTAATTAGTAACCTTTCAATTTCTTTTCTTCAATTATTCTAATTTCTTGATGGCTTTGATTATGAACTTTCTTATTGGGTTATGATGTTTTTGATTCGTAATTATGTTTCTTGCAATTCTTCATGATTTTACATTATATAATTATTACAAGTTTATATGAATATAATTGCTGACTTCAAGCTCATTTTTCATTGTTGTCCTCTTTTAAACTTTTTATGTTTAATCGTGTTCTTGTTCGTTTTGGGTTTGTGTTATTGAATTTGATGATGAATGTTGGTTAGAATTTACGGGTCTAGTGCCTAGAATCGTTTGTAACCATCAATTGGGATTGTTGGGTGTTTAATCCACAAGTTGGGATTGACAACCCCAATTCGTAGATTAAGTGTTCGATAAAATTCTAATTGATCATGGAGACGATTCTGGAGCCCTAGACCCCTGTTTACTTAATCTTCTCAAAGTTTTTGACTTCATTGCTCGTCATTTAAATTATCGTCTTAGTTATTACAACTTTCAAACCAAAACTTGATCGAGTGTTTTACGTAGATTTTTTGTTATTTTCTCGTTCGTGAAATCAAATTCCGATTAGTCTTCCTCGAGAGATTCGACTCGAGTCAAACTTACCACTTACAATTGCTCCGTTCTCTTGCCCCCGAACTTTTATTTTGATAAAAAAAGCAAGTGTAAAAAGTTCGATTCAATTATGGTTCTCATGGCTATGAGCTGACACTTCTTTAGGTGGGATATATTATATAGTTATACTGATATGATTTAAAATATGAAGGACTGGCTATTTTATATGGTCTAGTTGTTGTAGTTATATGTTTTATTTGCATCATATGGATTAGTTGTAGGGTGGTATGGTTTAGTTGATTTTATTTGGTTTTATATAATTTGGTTGGTTTATGAGGCTATGGGTCGGTGCTTAGGCCGAAGATGTGGATTAGGGCTTAAGAATAAGGCTATGGGTATGGATAGCTCGAACTGTTTTAGGTCGGATAAATGGTATATTTGGCGAAATATTTTAGGTCGGATAAATAGTTTTTGGCCGACCTGTTTTAGGTCGGATAAATGTTTTTTCGGCCGAAATACTTTAGGTCGGATAAATGGTATGTGGTTATGGTTATTGTTAAAATATTGTTTCAAGAATACGTGATTTTTATTAATAATATGTGAATTGCTGAAAGTTAAGTGTATAAATGTGATCAAGTTTTGTTTGCAGAAATCTTTATTTTTTATATTCTACTTGATTTCGTACCTCAATCAACCAGAATATGTGAGACTAGCTGATACGACATCAAATATCAGAATAGTAAGAAAACTGATAAACAGGTCCCTAATATGGTAAAATATGGTTATGGGGCCCCGACAAGCCAGTAACATGGTAAATATAAGGTTTTATGGTTATTATGGAATTATGAAAAGAAAGAATCATATTATGTATTTACTAATTATGGATATTGGGTATAATTATGAGATTTAATTCCATCTTGAATAGGATTCCTATTAGTTGGTGGACAAGTTTAAATAATTAAATAGGGGATTCAGGCTCTTATTCATAATTTCAATTATCATGGAGAGCTCACGGACTTTATGGGGACTTATTCTCTCTTTTTATATAATTCATATGGATACTTACTTATGCATTGGAGGGTCTGCGCCGTCCGGCTTGAGCTTTGTGAGGTCGAGAAGGCAATTCGAGGCGATCCGACCTCTTTTTTGGTAAGCCAGTTTTTTTGGTTACATCATGATTCTTGATCAACTAAAGTAAGATATAAAAAGATAGATAATGCGAATCGGAATGATTCGTAAGGCCTTCATCGTCTCTTCTCATGGATGGATGATGGTCATCTCCTTCTTCTCTCATTCCTCAGGCTCGCTCCCTCGATTTCTTGCCCGTCAAAATGAGCCTCGTATGTTGTACTATGTGATATGAAGGGATATCTTCGTTCTTGGATGAATTGGGGCATTTAGGAGTCTCCCTATGGTATTTAGGCTTAAAACATATTTTTTAGTATTTTGGAGTCGCACAGTTAGCACCCAAGTTACAACTCGGGTATAGTCTCAGTTTGCTACCTGAGTTGGCAAACCCCACCAATAATTCGAGTGTACTTTCCTGCCTTTTGGCCCTCAAAGTGGTCGATTAATCTTGGGTGTATTCATGAAACTTATTATATCACTATCCCTTAGATTTCTCTTATATGGACTTTTACTAGTGCAAAGAGTTGATTAGTGGCACTTTTAGACATAAATCAAACCAACACTTACCAAATACCATAAATCAATTAAACAAAATCAAATACATATAGCCATACATATCATGGAGTTTCTCCACAATTTCTAACACCACCAACTATACATATATTTACCCAAAAAAATCCACAATATTTTCCAACATACTTATAAAAGTTTATTAATAATGTGAACATAGATTATAATTCTGGCTACAACTTTTTTTTATCTAACAGAATAACAAAATACCCCCTTCTTGAATATACAATAAAATAATATATCAAGCCACCTCATATTGAACTCCATATTATGTCGTTGCATCCACATGCTTGTAACCTGCAAAACTGTAGTGTAATCCGAAATCCCACAAAAATCTTTTAGAACATAAATAATGTTAACTTTATAAAATCCTAAAACTTATCAAGTGAGAGAAACGAGGAAATCAAAACAAGATGTAAATGCTTGTTACTTTTCATCAATGACCAATCCATGAAATCAAGAGACAGTAGATGCATATCCACAATTCATAATTAATGACATGGGTTTCAATATAGCAAAAGTAAGATCAAAAGAATATAACAACAAAACACTTATTTCGTTATGTGCTATATGAACACATAGCACCATCGTTTTTCGGTTAGTGGCCATATTTTCCATTTATTCCTGACATAACATGTCTTTTCAATAGTTTATTTACAAATACTCTAGTGATTCCCTACTTCCTAAACGTACCATTAGGCATCCAAAGGTCTCCTATGTACATGACCAAACCATCTTAAGCACTTTTCTCTAATTTTCTCATCTATTGGTGCCACCCCTACTTTTTCGTAATATATTCATTTCTTATATTATCTAATTATATGTGTGTAAATCCATTTTAATGTTTTTATTTCTACAATCCACATTTTTTGTTCATATTCATATTTAGTAAGTAAAAAAAAGACCGATCTATATTAGCTTCAGAATGTTACGCCTAGATCATGCAAGAAACTTCTTAGATTACAAACTATATATAGCATTACCGCAAATCATAGGCTGTGAAAACCCTTTATGCATATGTGAGAAATTTCATGGAAAATGAGGAAAACTATTTTAAATACATTAGCAGAGAGAACTGAAAGGCGAAAAAGAGAACACTTATTTTCTTATGCACATGAAAATCTTTCCAACATGATCTCTTTTTAATAGGTTCAAACAGTTATTGAGAACAAATAATTTGCAGATGGTCCTACAATAAATAGACCAAAATCCTTAAAAAACGTTGAGGACTAAGTCAGGGGCAGAATAACAGAAACTATTGGTTTACACAGAACATGTGAGCAACTTTCACAAACTGCCATCTAGGTGTCGATGAGAAAAGACTTTCAAACTCCATTTCAACACTAAATAAATTAGTTTATAGAATATTAATTCCATATACTTCAAAACCTAACTCATATCTATATCGTGATGTTGGGATTAAGAATTATGATTAATGTTGGGGTAAGTGTTGAGATTCATGTTCTTAAAGCCTCTTGATGAATTATTGATTGAGAAAAGCACCAATATACTAGTAAAATCGGAGGTTAAACCATTAACATCTGAAGTGCAATCAACCAAGAACAACTAAACTATACCAAAGATCCAAAAAATAACAGACAGAAAACACCTCTTTAATTCTCAATTACTTTACAAACCAATCATAAAAATCTTGCAATCACTAATCTCAAACGAAGACTAGAAATAGTGAGAAAAAATAGATCCAAACAAACTTCAACAAAAATATCAAACACAACTATGTAGTAAAGATCCTCAAAAGAAGCAACAAGCATAGTACAAAAATAAAAAGCTCAGACAAAATTTCAAAATTTTAAACGTTAGTTTGAATAATTCACCTTGCCATAAGTAGTGCTATCAAGTTCAATGATAAGTGGATCTACAAGGATGAGAATTGGCCGAGATGATGAGCAAAGTGGGTGAGTTAGAGAGAATGGTTCGGAAGACAGAAATAATCCAAAATTAAATATGGATGGACGTGCTCACCTCCCGGCGTGGTGGAAAAAAGCGGCGAGTGACGGTGATACATACTTCAGCGATTGAGAGATTGAATTAGGGCATCAGGCACAATCGAATACTCACATTAGGGCTTTTCGTTTTGGCATCAAATTGAACCAGACACAACGAGCTAAGTCTAGGGAATATGTGCAAATCGAAGAAAAGGGTATTTCTGTGCGGTTTCTAATTTCAATGCCCTAATGTTCAAAATGGGGTGACGACGGTTTGTTAAATTGCTTAGTTTGAATACCCGCGTTTTACGCGGGTATATCGAATTAATTTCACAAAATTAGCCCTATATATTAATACAAAATCTTCCTAATCTATGTGTCTGCTTCGTATGCTTCGTTTGATAAATAAAAAATTCTGGTGCTTCGTTTGTTTTTGTGTCATCCGAACCTAATATTTACCTAATTTAATACTTTTCTTTTTATTGTATCTTACCTAATTTATTTATTTTTTATTATATTTTCCTTATTCAATACTTTCTTTTGATTCTCCTAATATAAAAATATAAATAAGTCATATATAATTAGTAGATAAGATCTAAATTAGTTTTTAATTAAAAKRAAAACTACATATGAARTTATTTTAATTAAAAAAACTTTATTATGAAAATAATTAGATAAGTTTTATTGATAATATAATTTAAAATAATTTTACTTTTTGGAGTTTCAAATATTMTATATAGGTAAAATATGAGTTATTTACAATAATCTAAGTATATAACTAAATATTAGTAATGTATTCAATCAAAATATAAAAATATTAAATTATATACTAATAATTAATAAACATTGATTAGGTACCAGTGCGACACGGGTTGCGAGTATGATATCTTTTGAATATCTCAAAGTATGTAACTAATAATTATTAACGAATTTATTCTAAATATTAATATATAAAATGATTTAATAATAAGAATAATTAATAAAATAGATATTAGACACGGATATAGAATGTGACGCCTTTTGAATTTTTATAAGTATATAACTAAGATTTAATTAATTTAATTTAAACACCAAATAAAAAATTATTTAATATTTATAATAATTAATAAATAGATTAGACATGTATAAGGTACGGGTTGGGAATAATTATTTTAATTTTTTATTTTAGATCTAAAATTCAGTAATTATCACAAATATTTTTTATATTTATCTTTGATAAGTTCCCTGTAATACACGGGTGTCAAACAAGTATACATCATTGCAAAATCCTCCTAATCTATGTGTCTACTTCGTATGTTTCGCTTTGATAATAAAAAATATTGGTGCTTCGTTTGATTATGTGTCATCCGAGCCTAATATATACCTAATTTAATATTTTCCTTTTACTATATATTGCCTAATTTAATATTTTTTAATTATATTTAGCCTAACTTAATAGTTTTCTTTTATTATATTTTGTCGAATTCAATAATTTTTTTTATACTCCTAATATATAAAAATATAAATAAGTCATATATAATTAGTAAGTAAATAATCTAGATTAATTATTTTAATTAAAAGACAAAGTACATATGAAATAATTTTAATTTAAAAAAACTTTTATATGAAAATAATAAACAAATTATATTTATAATAAAAGTTGCAATAATTTAATTTTGAAACTTTAAATATTCTGTATAGGTAAATAATTCTAAACATTAAAATATATTATTAATCAATAACTATAATAATTAATAAATTAAACAAGACACAGGTTGAAATACACATTCTTTCAGCTTTTTATTTTAAATCTAAAACTTTATAATTTTTATAAAAAATTTTATATTTAATTTTTTATAAATCCCGTGTAATACACGGGTGTTAAGCTAGTAAATTATTAATACAACAGGAAAAAAAGTGAATATAACTATAAGATGTGTAACATACCAAATTTCTATTTGTTGCGACCTTTCTCATGATAGTTTATGAAATTTTAATATAAGTTGCTTTATTTACTGTCTTACTCGTGCAAAACAAGGGATGTATATTATTTTTTTTAATTTCGCAATATTTTAAATTTCATCAAATGAGAAAAACATAATGACAAATAATTATAAATTACACATCACTCTTTTTACGACATCTAATAAATAAGAAATTATTGTTGAATGTAACAGTGGATTTCTTATATGATTCAACAATAAACTTTTCAAAAATAATATATTTTTGCAAAATAAGTAATATGTGATAAATACGCTCAAATATCTGATTGTTGGATATAGCAAAAGTGTTTTGTTAATCGAAATCCATCCATTGGTAATATTTTAATACAATAGTTTATTTATTCTATCAAAAGTGATTTTTTTAATAACAATATAATTTGACAATTTATTTATTTTCATCAAAAAATTATAGACTAATGTTTCAAATAATAATCTTTTTAAAGAAATGTTAATTTGTATTTTAATTTTCTATCGCAAATATGCATTTTATTTTACATACAAATTTTAAAATAAATCTAAAAATAAATTTTTAAGGCTTACAACAATTAGATCGTAAAAAAACAAACTAATATTAAAAGCTATTGAGGCTTAAGAGGGAATTCACGATCAAGGAAAAAGAATATATGTTCAAATCGGAAAATAAATGAATGATTAGATTTCAAAATTAAAAGATAAATAAATAAATAATTGGATAGCAAAACTTGCAAGATAATAGTTATGAAATAAATAAACCAAAATTTAGATGCTAATGAATTTATGTTGTTTTTAAATCACACGCGTGATTTTAAGTAAATTCCCACATATCAATAAAAATTTTCATGAATCAATTAACATTAGTCCATATAGTCTACAAATAAAGAGTTAATTTTTTTATTTAAGAAATATATATCCAAAATTATTTACTGTAATTATGGAATAAACATTAAATACTTATTAAAATTGATTTCCTAATTCTACTCACTTAAAACAACACGATAAATCAGTATTAATTAATTAATGCCTGTAATTGTGCATAATCAATGTACATGGTTGTATCAACTCTCAGTGATAATATCAATTGATAATATCGCATCAGCATCCAAGTGGTTAATATAGCATGTGTTCATCTCCATTTATTTCACAAAACCAAATTCAGAAAATGACTTCCCAGATATACCCTGCACTGACATAAGCATTGTATTTTTTGTACATGCAGCGACTAAAAAAGAACAACATTCCCACAAAAGCAAGAGCTGTAACAGAATGAATCTTCCAAGAAATAAATATTTCAAGAAATGACTATTTCACCGTGGAGGTATTATTAGACCAAAAAAAGGAAATAGGATTGAAAGAATTCATATTCATTCCATTACATTTGCAAATATTTGCAAGAACAAAGTAATTATATTGATAATTCACTTGAAGACAAAAATAGATCTGACCACCACACCTTAGTGTCTCAAGATTGAAAATATACACATCGCCAAAACAGATGATGGCAGCTAACCATTGGCCGTCAGTGCTTGTAAATATTTTTGTAATTCACGGCAAAAATCAAGAACGACACATTTTAGCACAGTATACACAACAACAATTCCAGATTCATAATTCAACAAAACTTCTTAAATTTGGGAAATTTCCCCCCTAATACAAACACAAACGACCCATCAGCAAAACTTAATTGCTATGATTGTGGGCTAATTCATCATACCCATACAATATCTAATTGAGGTAAGAACTTTGTAATTCAGAAAGAATTGATACATAATGGGTGTTAATTTAGCACGAAATGAATGTAAATTAGCCGTTTATAGAGAGGTAATTAATACTCATTGATTGAATAAATTAATCACAAACAGTACAATAAAGAAAGCCCAGAGACTTTTTCGGAAACCACCGCAGATCTATATGCAAGATTAGCGCGAGTTCAAAGGTAACTTTCTTAATCTTCTGACGATGATTATGATGGCAGAACATAAACAAAGCAACAAACGAACTAAAACACAATCGAAAAAAAAAGAGAATAAAAATATCTGGTTTCAATTCAAACAATTGCAAGGGAGTAATAATGTTATTGTCAAAGGTTAGTGGTTCCAGCCTAATAAGGCCAGAGTGCCTCATCTCCATCTAATAAACTTTATATAAACACAGACTGGTTCTCTTTTTCACTTTTCTTTTAGCATTTATGCAAATGCCATTAATGCTTTTTTCTGAAATGCTCCCTTACGAAATATCGAAAAAAACAAAATTACGGAATAAAATATATTCGTGGAACTAATAAAAATGAAACTAAACTATTCAACTTACCAGAACACTCTATCGTTGTACACCATGTTCTGCCCCCTGCCAGACAGATAACTACTATTTGTCCCCGAAACACATTATACATTCTGTTAGAAGGTAAGAACCAATATCCTCAATTACTGTGTACGCATTGTTGGAATAGTTACAAATATTCGAGCACAAAACTGGAAAAAGAAATATATAAAACAGAAAATAAATATTGTCGAGTCGAGTATGAACTCTGTCCGCAAGACGAAATAGCCCCGGTAGTGCCCTTCGGTTTTGGCTATTCGTCTCCAAAGATAAAACGACTTCGTCCCGTGATATCACAGCACCGTGAGTATCAGGGTTCCGGCGAACTGAAAGAAGATGAACTGAGCCTTGTAAATGAAATGCAGAATATGTGTATGTTTGTTGTTCCAAATGTTCAGGTGTTTATGCGTATGGAAAAGTTGCTGGAGAATGCAGGAGTCTCACCCTTATATAGGGGTTCAGATTAGGGTTACAGCAGCTGCCAATTAAGACGACCTTAATGGCGTTCAAACAGTCAGTTTTATCTGACATGAACCTGGACGAGTTCAGCGTGCAGATACGTCTGCTGTTTGAATTTCAAAAGTTGAAACTGTCTGACTGGTCAAGAGCCAGCCGTTACGTAACGGTCAGGTGCGTGAAGGTTCAAAAATGAAACTAGGGTTGAGCCAGAACCCGAACCCCATACGGACCAACTCAATCGGACCACCCAATAAGGACCAATTGCCCAAGACCCAAGTCCCAAGTCCCAGGCCCAGGCCCAGAGCCCAGGACCGAGGTCCGAGGTCCGGGTCCGGGCTCGGATCCGGGCTCGGCTCCGCCTTCGGCTACGCCGAAGGCGGACTGGCGAACCCAAGTCCAAGAGCCCGCGTGAACTTCGTTTACACAAAGCCCACAACACTCTCTGGCCCACTCGATGTACATTAAAGAAATGTAATCATTTTTAAACTCTCTTCCACATTGACTAACATTCAATGTGGGATAACCGATAAAGCATTAAAGCATACCGTTCAACTTCCAAGCATCATTTCTCACTCACCAATAAATGGATTTGAGAAATTCAAAATACTACGATTATCTAAACGACACGTAGAATAATCCTATACAATTCATTAACATGAATTATCGCTGTACCATTTAATTAGAATTAATCCAATTTACAACACGCATTCAACCTGCATTTCCAAATCCTTAACCCCAGCATCATGCATTTCCAGATCTTGGCTGCAAACAATCCTTTAATAAGTCCACATATATCAATCAATTTTTCGAAAAAAAGAAAAAAGCAAATCAACCGATATTTCTAAAAAACGGAAAGTAAATGAAGCCAATCAACCCAAATTTCGCGGAGCTGGCGATCGATAACAATAAATCTAAGAACAACAACCAAAAACATATAAGAAACATATCTAAATAGATCTAAATACATATGTGTGGTGCAGGCCTTTCAAGGCCAAGTGCGCACCGGTAAGGCGACGGCCTGTCGAAATTCTTGGATCGGCACCGTGAGGAAGGCGATCCGTGGACGGCGGTGCCGCTGGCGTTCATTTGTTTGGCGACTGAACCGGCTTGAGCCGAGTTGGAGGAACGCCAAATGAAGGGCTATTTTGCGGCCGATCCCGTGAGATGCGCTGACTGCGAGTCTGGAGGAGGGCTCCAGTCCAAACAGCCAGCGGTGTGACGACTACCACCTCGGTGACGTGATGACGCTTGCGAAGCTGGTGCTGACCGTGTCAGAGAGCACGGCGCTGGCATTAACGGCGACAACAGTGAAAATTCCATTGCCGCCGGTTGCTGATTTTGCTGTCAACTCCCGGTGTACCCGGCGATGTTGGCGGTGGCCGGGTTTGGTTCAAAAAGCTGAGGAAGCTGTTGATAGGTGGTGAAATCTTTGATTTTTTTGCTACCTTGAAAACCTACCAGCGAGAGAGAGGGCAGATCTGTGCGGAGAGTGAGAGAGAGAAAAAAAGGGAGATAATGAAACCCTAAAAAAAGTCCATTTTTTTTATAAAAGGAAGGAATATTGGCAAATTAACATGAATTTGCCACATCAGATTTAAAAAAATAAGAAGATGATACTTGGAAAATTGAATTCATACCAAGTTGCACCTAAGTTAGGTGTCAATAGAATTAACAAATAGTGGGAATTTACTCTAATTAGCATAGTCAACTTAGAGGTGGTTATTTAAAAAAGTGTCTCCGGACTGATTTTAATGGGTGTCCTCGACGTAGAATTGAGTGAAATTTAAAATTTCATATAATTTTATATATCCTCAATTTAGAATTATGTAGATTTCATGAAATTCTAGTGTTCTCAATTTGGGATTTTATAGATTCTATAAATTTTCGACATCCTCGATTTATAATGCAATCTTGTGAATTTCATTAAATAATCGATTTCAATGGAATTCTATTAAATTTTAAGTTAAAAAAATACTTACACAATTTCTATCAAATTCTTGTCTTTTACAAATGGCTAGTTACTATTTATTAACTATTATTTTTATTGTTAAATAAATTTTTATTTTTATTTTTAAATTAAATTCGTTAATAATTTCATATTCACATGCGTAAATAAATTCAAGACTTGTTACATGCTCAACCCGTATCTGATTTTTATTAATTAATTATTATTAAATATCTTAATTAAATTTTATAATAATTCTTGGTTACATACTTAGATAAATTCAAAAGATGTTATATTCTCAACCCGTATTGTATTGTACTAGTGTCTAATTAATCTTTATTAATTATTATTACATAAATTTATATTTTTATATTTAAATTGAATTCTTTAATAATATTTAGTTACATATTTAGATTAATTAAGTAACTCGTAATTTAATTATATTATGTATTTTAACTTTTATTCTCAATTCAACGTAATTAGATTATTAATAAATAATTAAGTTTTTTTTGTAATTAACATTATCTTATAAGTAATTTTTTTTAATTAAGATAAGTATTTGGATTTTTTTTCTAATTATATATGACTTCTTATATATTTATATTAGAACAATAAAAGAAAATATTGAATTGGATAAAATATAATTAAAAAAAATTAAATTAGAAAAATATATATTAAAAAAAATTAAGTTAGGAAAAATATAATAAAAGAAAATACATAATTAGGTAGATATTAGAATTCTTATAATATTAGAATTCTTATATTTAGTAAGTCTCCAAACCTCCAAAATTTGCCAAGTAAGTGTCCGAACCACTAGAAAATTAAACATCAGCCCGAAGCTTCCTAAACAGACACGTAGGATAGAAATCATTTCGTTTAGTATATAGGTGCGATATAATCACTCTATAAGGGAAAAATATTTGTGCAATTGATAAAATATTTATTTCTTCTCGTAATTTTTTAAAAATCATCATATTTCAATATAATTTGATATGACAATGATTACATTAATCACATTATCACATCTGTACTAAAGTATAATGAGATCTTATTATTAATTTTGTTTATTTTAGTTTATAAAATTATGAATATTCTTCTATTTAAGAAAAAAGACAATGTTAAACTTTATATTTCTTATCATCATAGTTTATTTATTTTTCTAAGTTACTTTTTTTTTAACTTATTGAGTAGGAAGACATAGCATTTATCTTATAATATAAATAAATAATAGAAAAGATCAATATTTCCGAATTTATAAAAACAATTAATTTTAAAATTGATTATCTGAAAAAGAAAAAACAATCAATGTATTTACGGGATGCAGCTATCAAAAAGGGATGCAGGGAAAACCTAATGACTGCTCTCAAGTGTTCATCAAAAAGGGTAATATGGTTTGGAAGAGGATGGTCCGGGTCGTTTTTTCCGGCTTCGAGGTGGATAAATTTGATGGTATCTGGGGGATTAAGGCTTTCAAAGAATGCTGCGAGCTTACTCCGGTCTGGGAGTACCTAAGGATTTTCAATGATTACCCGGGTAGCTCGTGGGAGAGAGGGCAGGTCGGCATGAGCCGATGGAGGTACAACTGTTACGGGGTTAGAAAGGAAAAAATCGGAAGAAGTAGAAGTCGAAGGTGCTTATGGTTGAGTTAATGGAATTGCTTCGGGGATACACTCAGTCAAAATGCTAGTCTGAGCTTCAAGCTCAGACCAGAGAGGGCTTCCCGCGGCTCATCGATTAGACCGGTCCGGTGTGTAGTTATATTTTTTCTTCTTTTAGGATGGGTCAAGGGAATTTCTATTAATTCCGTCTCAGAGGGCATGTCTAAACTAGGAGAGTTAGGGTTCTGGGAATCAGAAGCAGATGAATCTGAATTCGCCATATACAATGATATAATTACACAAAGGGGAAGGGGAGAAAAACAAATGCTCTCAGAAAATAGAAACTCACAATAAAATAGAATAAATGGAGATAATAAATTAGGGGGACTTACGCATGGTGTTGGGATGAAATAGACTTGCTGTGCTGGGGATGACTGTAATTTTTTGTTACAGTGTTCTTGGAGGTTTTTGCGCAAAGAAAAATGATGAATATTTACTTTTGAGAGATGGAAGGGACGAAGTTGAAAAGTTGCTTATATTGGGAATGCTGTAAAAAATTGAGAAGACATAAAGGTTTTTGTTGGGCGGCGTGAAAGATGGTAGGGCTTAATGTGGGCCTTTCATTTTCTAGCCCACAAGAATAATATATTACGAGGAAATGGGCGTGCAACGCGTGTCCAACACATTAGCAGTATGCATTTAATATTTTTGAGTTTGAGGTGATGGTTGATGGTATTTTTGCTTTTATCAGAGGTACGTCGGATTGACTTCAGGGGTTACTCATGATTACATTCCACTTAATTTTCTACCTCAATCAAGTAGAATGTGGGAGACTAGATAATACAACATCAAATATTCAGGTTGGTGAACATGCAGTTTTGTAGGGATTTAGGAAGCGACCTCCCCTTTAGAAGGTGCAATCTTTTTATAGGGGGACTAACTATTTTCAGAGTGGAGAGCTCCCAGGTAGGAGTGGCGAGCACTCGTGTGGAAGTGGCGAGCTCTTATATGAGGGTGGTGTCATGAATTCAATATTTTCAGTTTCGTCGGAGAAGTAAGAAAAGGAACTAGGGTTTGGAAATACTGATTTCGATACAATTGGGAAAGGGACGGATGTTACAAAGTGTGTGTCGGTTCGGGTTGGAGTAGGCAGGCTGACTTAGGTTGAAATTGTTGGGCCGATTAATTCAAATGGGATAGAGGAGCTGGGTTGTTGCAAAGAATGATGAGTGGGCTGATTAATTCTTTTAGCTGGGATGATATTAATTTTAAGGCCTTATGGCATAAATACCCTTTTATCTTTAGTGATGCAAGTATCATATTTTAATTGGTTGTAATTCTTTAAATGGTGGATCAAGCTTGGATGCTTTTGGTCCCCCCCTTCTTGTATTTATGTATGAGTTTAGCATGGGAATGAACAAGCAAGAATTACATTTCAATTCTATTTTTTTCCTCAAACACTCTACTCTCCCTCTCTAATGCTATCTTCCTATCTCCAGAAATAATTACATTTCCTCATCCGAAAATTACAAGAAAAATCCCAGAATAATTATAAAATAATTTACCCATTAAGCCCAATCATTACAATTGGTAATCAGAGCCTTCGATCCTCTTGAAATGGCAGAAATCACCCACTTCAAAGACTTGCAAGAAGCCCAGAAACGTTCAAATCCTCCAAACTGAAGCTGGAAAAAGAGAAGCAACTGAGATGAAAATACAAGAACAAATCAGTGGCATCAATACAGATATGACAAACAAATTTGAGCACCTATCCCAAACCCTAGCATCTATTCAGCTACAGCTATTAAATCTGGATAAGGGTTCCAAACAGAATGAAGAAGGGTCAATCCTAGGGGAACCAGGTTCAGGTTGGTCATCTTCTAAATCAAACCCTAAGCAGCAATTCACAGGTCACATAATGATTCAGGACCACTCTTCTACCAGCATCACCAGTCCATTACCCAAGCTAGAATTTCCCAGATTTGATGGTTCCTATCCCAGGTCATGGATTCTGAAGTGTCATGGGTATTTCAAGCTTATACCTAATATCCTTGACAACCAAAAGGTAACCCTAGCTTCTATGCATTTTGAAGGTAAGGCTGCACAATGGTACCATCAGTTTTCTATGAAGCAATTTGACCTCACATGGCCCCAATTCTTAGAGATTGTTTCAGCCAGATTTGAAGAGATAAAAGAATCCAAAGTCATTGCTGAGTTTAACAAATTAAGGCACACACATTCATATGCAGATTATGTGGAAAGATTTTAGGAGTTAAGGGCTTGTATACTTTTATGAAATAATGGAATCTACTTAGAAGAATATTTCATTGCTAGTTTCATAAGTGGATTGAGTGAAGAATTGCAGGCATTTATGCAGATGTTTGAACCCAAATCCTTACAACAGGCCATTGAGCTTGGGCAAAGACAGATACATACGCTGGAAGCTTTGGCCAAGAAATTCAGAACACAACCCAAACCTACTACCCTTTTCAACCCTAAGAGGGGTGACTCCAGCACTATACCAAAGCCACCCCAAAATGCCACAAAACCACAGTTCAAACTTCTCACTGCCTCAGAAATGGCACCTAGAAGAGAGAAAGGGCTTTGCTACAACTGTGATGAGCTATTCTCAAATGGGCACAGATGTAGGAATATGATCTCTTATATGGTAATGACTGAGGAGGAGGAATTGCATTATATGCAGGGAGGTGATGAAGAACAAGAAAATACTAAATCTATAAAAGAGATCCAAATGACTTTGAATTCAATATCTGGTGAAGAAGGAGTGACTACTATGAGGCTAAATGGTTCTGTAGATGGTGAGAGACTGCACATACTCATTGATACAGGTAGCACTTTGAGTTTCATACAAGAATCTACAGCCAAGAGGTTGGGTTGTACCCTGGAAAAAGCCAAACCTATTTTAGTCAAGGTTGCAAATGGACAAAGAATGATCAGTTCCAACACGGTGAATGGTTTCAAGTGGAAGATGCAGGGACACTCTTTCTCTTTTTCACCAAGGATCCTAGCTAACGAGGGCTGTGATTTGATACTAGGAGGTGATTGGTTGAAGTCTTGCACTCCCATTGAGTTTGACTATGATCAGATGACTTTCACTGTCAATCTCAAGGGAAAAAAGGTCAAAATCCAAGCTATTACTACCCCTAATGAGTGCCAAATGATCTCAGGTCCTACCCTTTTCAAAATGGTTCATCAGGAGATACCTACTCAGATTGAGGAAATGTACTAGATTAAGATGAAGCCAGAGATGGATCATAGTAAGGACAAGCTAGATGACATTTTATTGGAGTTTAAGGATGTTTTTGAGGAGCGTAAAGGATTGCCACCTTTCAGGGGAGTTGAACATCAAATTATGTTGAAAGAAGGCTGTAACCCTAAGCACCAGTATCCCTATAGAGTATCTCACAGCCAGAAGAATGAGATTGAAAAGATTGTGAAGGAATTGTTAGAGTCTGGAGTTATTCAAAACAGTAATAGCCCTTTTGCCTCCCCATATTACTAGTCAAGAAGAAGGATGCTACTTGGAGGGTGTGTGTGGATTATAAGTATCTCAACATTTTAACTATCAAGCATGACTACCCAATTCCAGTTATTTGTAGTTATTAGATGAGCTACAGGGAGCTAAACATTTTTCAAAAATTGATCTAAGGCCAGGGTATTTCCAGATTCTGATGAGGCCTGAGGACAGATATCTTACAGCTTTCAGCACTCATAATGGGCAATATGAGTTTCTAGTTATGCCTTTTGGGCTTTGTAATGCCCCAGCCACCTTCCAGTCATTAATGAACCAAGTTTTTCAGCCTATGTTGAGAAAATCAGTGCTGGTCTTTTTTGATGATATTCTCATCTACAGTAAGAGCATGGAGGATCACTACAGGGATGTGAGGGAAGTTCTATTCCTACTCAGGAAACATTCACTCTTTGTAAAAAAGAGTAAATGCCAATTTGGACAGGAGCAGATTGAGTACTTAGGCCACATAATTTCTAAGGAAGGGGTGGCTACTGATCCTAGCAAGATCACCAGCATGGTGAATTGGCCTACACCAACCAACATTAAACAACTCAGAGGATTTTTGGGTCTTACTGGTTACTATAGGAGATTTATACAAGGTTATGAGTTGATTAGTAAAACCTTGACCAATTTACTCAGGAAAGGGGGTTTCATTTGGTCCAGAGAAGCAGAGGCTGCCTTCAACCATCTTAAGGAAGCTATGGTTACAGCACCTGTACTAGCCCTACCAGATTTTTCAAAACCATTTATGTTGAAGACAGATGCTAGTGACAGTGGTTTAGGGGCTGTCCTGATGCAGGAAGGGAGACCTATAGCTTTTATGAGTAAAGCTTTGTGTATGAAGAATCAGGGATTATCCATTTATGAGAAGGAGTTTATGGCTGTGCTGATGGCCATCCAAAAGTTTAGGCATTACCTACAGGGGTATAAGTTCATCATCAAAATTGACTAACAAGCACTTAAGCACTTGTTGGATCAGAGAATCAGGAACCCAATGCAACAGAAATGGATCACCAAGTTATTAGGGTTTAACTATGAGATATTATATAAAAAGAGTGTGGAGAACAAGGTGGTTGATGCCCTTTCCAGGCAGGATCATTCTGAGGAGCTGAACTCAGTTATATCAGTGGTCACACCAACATGGGTGCAAAAAGTGACAGATAACTATGAAGGGGATCCGCTCTTCACCAACATCTTGGTAGAAAAGTCAATGGACCCACAATCATACCCAGAGTTTGTAACAGAGGGTGGTATAGTTAAGTTCAAGGGAAGGATAGGAGTGGGTAATAACACTAAGCTCAGGGATACCATACTTGCTGAGATGCATAACTCTGCCTAAAGGGGACACTCTGGTATTCTAGGTACCTACAAGAGAATTGACAGGGTGTTTTATTGGCCTCAGATGAAGAAAGAAGTTGAATCTTGGGTCAAAGATTGTGATGTTTGTGCTAGGAGCAAGTCAGAGGGAGGTGCCTATCCTGGCCTATTGCAGCCTCTTCCCATACCCCACCAAGCTTGGACCCACATCTTTATGGATTTTGTGGAAGGGTTACCTAAATCATTTGGAAAAGATGTGATCTTAGTGGTGGTGGTCAGGTTCACTAAATATGGCCATTTCCTAGCATTATCTCACCCTTTAACAGCTATAACTGTAGCTAGGTTATTTCTGGACTTCATCTACAAACTACATGGACTACCTCTACATATAGTGACTGACAGGGACAAAGTGTTCACCAGTGCCTTTTGGAGGGAGTTTTTCAAAATTTCTCGCACTCATTTGGATTTCACTTCAGCCTATCATCCTCAAACAGATGGACAGACAGAGAGAGTAAACCAATGTTTGGAAAACTATCTAAGGTGTATGGTTGAACAGAATCCTAGGGCTTGGACCAAGTGGTTTCCATTGACATAATATTGGTATAATACCAATTATCACACCAGCCTCAAAACTACCCTTTTTTTAGGTCCTATATTGCTACCAACCCCCATCGTCATTTTTGGAAACTCAAATTGTTACACAGAACCAAGACACAACAAAGTTTATCAAAGAAAGACAAAAACAAATTCAAGATCTCAAACAGAACCTACATCAAGCCCAACAGTGTATGAAATTCTTTGCAGACAAACGAGGAAAGAGAGGCATTTTGAGGTCGGAGATTGGGTATATTTAAAACTCCAACTTTTTAGACAAAACTCAGTTGTACTTCGAAAAGTCTTGAAACTCTCAGCAAAATTCTACGGGCCATTCCAGATCCTAGAGAGAGTCGGAGAGGTAGCTTACCGTTTGAAGTTGCCGGAAAACGCCCAGATCCATCCAGTGTTCCACGTGTCTCTTCTGAAAAGGAAGCTGAGTCCCCACAGTGCTACCCGTCCTATGCTCCGAACTGCTGAAAACTGGTGAAGATTGAGAATTCCTGGTTCGTCCTTCAGAAACAATCGCTCAAAGGTTAGTACGAAGAAAAAGGGATACTGTTCAACAATTCCTAATTAAGTTGTGCTACGGTGAGGATGGGGACTTAACTTGGGAGGATGAGGGTTATCTGCGCAAGAAATTTCCAAAGTTTGATCCTTTGGGACAAGGATCAAAAAATGGGAAAGGTATTGTCATGAATTCAATGTTTTCGGTTTCTCCAGAGAAGAAAGAAAAGGAATTAGGGTTTGGAAATGCTGATTTCGATACAATTGGGGAAGGGACGGATGTTACTAAGTGTATGTCGGTTCGGGTTGGATCAGGCGGGCGGACTCGGGTTGAAATTGCTGGGGCGATTAATGCAGATGGGATAGAGGAGCTGGGCCGTTGCAAAGAATGTTGAGTGGGCCGATTAATTCTTTTAGCTGGGATGATATTAATTTTAAGGCCTTATGCCATAAATACCATTTTATCTTTAGTGATGCAAGTGTCATATTTTAATTGGTTGTAATTCTTTAAATGGTGGATCAAGCTTGGATGCTTTTGGTCCCCCCCCCCCCCCCCCCCCCCCTCCCTCTTGTATTTATGTTTGAGTTTAGCATGGGAATGAACAAGCAAGAATTACATTTCAATTCTATTTCCTTCCTCAAACATTCTAATCTCCCTCTCTAATGCTATCTTCCTATCTCCAGAAATAATTACATTTCCTCATCCGAAAATTACAAGAAAAATCCCAGAATAATTATAAAATAATTTATCCATTAAGCCCAATCATTACAATTGGTAATCAGAGCCTTCGATCCTCTTGAAATGGTAGAAATCACCCGCTTCAAAGACTTGCAAGAAGCCCAGAAACGTTTGGATCAAATCCTCCAAATTGAAGCTGCAAAAAGAGAAGCAACCGAGATGAAAATACAGGAACAAATCAGTGGCATCAATACAGATATGACAAACAAATTTGAGCACCTCTCCCAAACCCTAGCATCTATTCAGCTACAACTATTAAATCCGGATAAGGGTTCCAAACAGAATGAAGAATGATCAATCCTAGGGGAACCAGGTTCAGGTTGGTCATCTTCTAAATCAAACCCTAAGCAGCAACTCACAGGTCACAGAATGATTCAGGACCTGGTGGGCTGATATGGATTATGGTATGGGGTCCCGGAGGACTAAAGCCATGGATATGGTTATTGTCCCACGTCATTATGGTAATTTAGCGAGAGTTCTAATATCTATGATAATTTAGCATACATGAGAAATCCTAATTGTAAGACGATCGCTATTTATGGTATTACAGTTTTAATAGGAGACGGGAATCCTAGATTGGGAACACGTTTCTTATCTATATAAAGAGGACTCATGCATCACTTTTCTCTCTAAATTGATTCTATATCCTACGTTTTGATCTCTCGCATATTCTTTTCTCGAACAGTATCTGAATTAAGTATCAGAGGGCCTACGTCGGGGCTATCCGTTGCCTGACTTCGGTTCTGTTTTGCAGGTTTAATCAGGTTCGTCAGGAGTTTTCTGGAGGTCTATTAAGTTGTTGAACACATATTTAAGATTATCACTCTATTTTTTTGGTGAACCAATCTTTTTAATCGTATCAGCAGAAGCAGTTTAAAGATTAACGACCTAATTTTGATGAGCAAAACTTTTTATCATATAACACCTCATGCATGACACGTATAAAAACACTAAGTGTAATATAAAAAGAGTGTTTTCCCAAAGTGGTAACTCAAAAGATCAACCACCTTTTCCATCAGCTTCTACTAATGCTAGAGGTTTTCAATAAGATCAAAATAATGATTCTTTTAATATACTATAACTAGCGCAATACCCGTGTAACACACTGGTATTTAACATTACAACATTACAATATATATATATATATGAAAGGAGAATCTGAAGTATTGTAATTATATGGTGTAGAAAGTGTAGAACTTTGATTTTTGAAGTATAAATCGTAATATGATCTCAATTTTTTCATACTATTAACTTCCAATCATCAATTTCAATATATTTTTTAGCAAAATCAAAACTCTGTCATTAATTTTCATTATATACTTTAGAAAAACACATGGATGAGAAAAAATAAATTATTAAGTGTTAGAAATTATTATATTGAAATGGACATATGAACATGAAATGAAGAACTCAACATTTTCGACTTTCATAACTATTTTTAGTAATTGAATCAAATCCTGGACATCAATAGAAAATCTTAAGTGCCATATAAGTAAAAGAAATATTTTTTGACCAAAGGTATTTTTTTTTTTTTTTTTTGTTTTTTTTTTTTATCTTCTATGGACTTCCTTCTCGCATGCAATGTTTAGAAACCTCTTATTGACCTTAGAAGTGAGCCCCCCACCCAGCACTTTTGGCAATCTAGAAACTTCTTATGACAACCATTTTTGCACTATCAATAGCAATCATAAATTCAGGATAAGTGGATAAACTATTCATGGTAAGTAGAAAATCTAACTTCGGCCCAAAGATCATATATTCTAGGGTAAAAGTGAAACAAATGTTTTAAATATTAAAAACCTTATACATTAGTAATTGCGCATGATCACGTATTAGACCAAAATAAAGTACAATGCCAAGAAAATTCAACACTAACACACATCAGAAAACAGAAAACGGGTAATAAGGTGGACTAATGAACCAATATGCGGCAGTGTATAATTTTAATGTTAATGACTTAATGGTCCAAAATTGACATCAGAATGTATCGGGGTGGGTTCTCAAGAAAAACCAAAAAAAAGCAGATAACTCAAAAACTCAGGACCATATTTTCTTTCGCCATTACAAATAGTATTTACAAGAAAATAGTAGGAATACATCAAAAAGATTTGCATGCTTATTCATGCATCATGGGTTTGTAAAGATTTTCTTATAAGCCAGAACCAAATATTGGACTTAGGACAAAACGCTTCAATCCGACCAGGAGCTGCAAACATCACACCTGCTTTCATATATGGTGGCAGGGCTACTCAAAAAATGACTCTACCACCACCAAACCATAAAGGTGAAAACTCCTAACTGTATGTTCAATTTTCCTAAAAATATATACTATAAAATTGTCATGGATGACAAAATTCGTAAGAGAGCCTTTCCACTTGCATTAGCAAAATTGTTACGCAAAAATTAAAATTCAGCTATTTGTATGTAACACACTATCACATATTATGTTGCCCTTTCGAGGAGGGGGATTTAAGTGCTGTCAAACATAGTAGGTTTCTCCTAACAGAAAGGTTGAGTTGAATCGTCGGATACACTTGCCAACCTCAATACACTTGCTTTCCCTTTCCTCGAATTTGGCCCTATTTCCTCTATCATGTGCTTTCACCCATCGATCGGCCTCCTACGGCTAAATATGTTCGTTTTTATAAAGCTAACACTCTGAAACCCACATTGAAGAAAAAAGAAAAACCAAACAGCAATGACCTAAAAACATTGTAAAATATCTTTCAATTCGTATTTATTAAAAAAAAAAGAACCTGGAACTTATTGAAAGCGACTCGATGTTCAATTTTCTGAACCAAGATATCTTCTTCTCTTTGTGACATGCCAAACATCGCCATCCGGAGTTTTTGCTATTGTTTCCCAGCCATCGGGTTTGTTTTGCAATATTGAATATCCTACATTTTATTGAATACTAAAAGCTTGGTGATGATGCCCTGATACTCTAAAATCCCCAAGCATGAGCACATTTTAATTTAACTGCTCTTAATCTCATTCACCCACAGGCCCCACGTGTATTAACAAATCATCAAATAATACACAATTCACACACAAGGATGTAAAGATAATTATGTTTTTTTGGAAAATTAATTTTAAAAAACACAATTCATAAACATGAAAATTATAAAGGGTACGGATATACGCACCCCAAAATATTATTGGTTGACCCCAAAATATTTTAGACAAAAATAGTCATAAATAAAAAGACTAAAATAACTTTACCACAATACTGATTTCTTAATAATAATAATAATAATAATAACAATAATAATAAGAAGAAGAAGAAGGGAAGTAGAGAGACATGAACCCCCACAAAATCTCAGTGTCTCCGATCTCAATCAACGACGGAGATTCAATCCCACTGGTTAAGGTTGTGGAGTATCTCGAAATATCCATGTCCAAGGATCTGCTCTCCAAGTTTTCGTACAACTCGGCTTTCGATTTCGACTACACCCACATCTCCATTTGGTCCCCTCTGCTTCCCCGGCTGCCACTAAACTCTGCCGTCGCCGCCGGACTCGATCTATCCCGGCGGCTGTCGTATGGAGAAACAAACACTAGTGGAAAAAAGCTAATTAGTGGCGCTACATAAGTGACGGTTCGAGGTTGCTTAAAAATGTAAAAGTGGCGGTTTTACTATTCAAACTGCCACCTAATCGATTTTTTTAATATTAATTATGACCGGGTGATGGTTCCTGAGGTTGAAGCATCACTTAAAAATATAAAAGAGGCGGTTCATTGCAAAACCGTCTCAATTAATCTCCTCCGGGTGGCGCTTCTATTATGAAGCGCGTCAAATAACTTGCATCGGGCTACGCTTCATTTAGAAGCACTCCTAATAGTTTGCATTTGGTGACTGTTCTTTATTCAAACCGTCTCCAAAAATAAGCGCTTCCCAATTTTTTTTTTCTTTTTACCTTTTTTAATCTATCCTCGTGTTGTCTTATACGGTAGCTCAAAGAACTCCTTGCCATCTCCAGATCTGCTCTCTAGCAACGAAGGCGGAGGAAAACTCATTGGATTGTAGGTCTCTCACAGTTGCTCCACCACGGCTAGGCCGACAACAACAACAAAAAAAAAGAGTTGGCGCTATAGATGGCGAAACCAAGATCTGATGGTAAATCATGTATTTGGTCATCAATAGGTAGTGCGAGTTTTTAATTAATTGTATTTTTTATCCTTTTTATTCTTATTCATGTGGTGCTTAGTTTTGGTTTTTTTTTTTCGTGATTTAGGTTGAGTTTTATTTTTCCGTTCTTTTAGTTTTTAGCTGTTTTAATTGGCCGTAGCAGCTCGATACCATTTACTCAACTTCTTCGATGTTTGGCATATTTTTGAGAACTTCCCAGTTTTATTCTCTTATTGTGGATTTTTGGTGACATTTATTTTTTATTTTAGGGATCTGAATATTTGTTAGAATCTCTACCGCTCTGTGTTTCGATGCCTTTTTTTCTTTCGATTCTTTTATAAACAAATGATTCTTAGATTACTCAGAGTTTTTTAAGAACCCTCGCAGTATCTAGGGTTTTTATGCTATTAGGCGAAATAGAAACAACTAGTTTTGTTCGGATCTGGGTAGGCTCATAATAAGGAATAACTGTGCTAGCTGACTGTCGATTACAAACAGTTTAAAACCATATTTTGTGCCAATTATAGTATTTGCTTTATGGTGTATTTGCTAATACTGGGTGATGTTATTTACAGGTGTTTGTCAAAGCCCAGAAGTCAAGAGCTTACTTCAAGCGTTTCCAAGTTAAGTTCAAGAGAAGGAGGCGTAAGTCACCACTGACTTTTTTAATGCTTTCATATTTTAGATATAACATATCTTGACCCAAGCTTGGCAAAGAATATTATTTTGTTCTGTACAATATGTTGAAACATGATTTTGTACGTAAAACAAAATATGATTTTGATTTTTATACTCAAACTTCACAAGGAATTTAATTTTGTTCTGTATAAGATAATGTAACATTTGATTTTGCTCTTGAACCAAATCCATTCGTAGACCATGACATCGGATTTCCACACTTCACAGCTATAGACAATCTATTCGATGAAGGTTTTTGACTTCCGGATATTCCCCAGACTGGGTTCCTAGGAAACATCATACCCAGGCCTATTAAGTATATTWCTGATAAGTCACACCAAAGCGTGTTTGTGCRTGTACGRAGCAGCCATGGACGGAGGTGGGCTTAATAACCCTCGCACGGTTGAAGAGGTTTTCAGAGATTTCAAGGGCAGACGAACTGCCTTGATTAAAGCTCTCACCACTGACGTTGAAGAGTTTTTCCAACTGTGTGATCCTGAGAAAGAGAACCTTTGTCTCTATGGATTTCCTAACGAGCAGTGGGAAGTTAATCTGCCTGCTGAGGAGGTTCCTCCTGAGCTTCCAGAACCTGCTTTAGGTATAAACTTTGCCAGAGACGGAATGCAGGATAAGGACTGGCTGGCTCTTGTTGCTGTCCACAGTGATGCATGGCAACTTTCTGTTGCTTTCTATTTCGGTGCCAGATTCGGTTTTGATAAACCTGACAGGAAACGACTATTCAATATGATAAATGATCTTCCAACGATTTTTCGAAGTGTTAACAGGAGCTGCAAAGAAGCAAGCAAAGGAAAAATCATCCATCTCAAACAACAGTGCCACTAAATCCAAATCAAACTCAAAAATGACCAAACCGTCCAAGCCCCAGCAAGCAAAGGACGAGCTGGGTGAGGGATTGTTGGATGAAGAAGAGGAAGAGGACGAGCACGGGGAGACGTTATGCAGGGCCTGCGGCGAAAATTACGCCTCAGACGAGTTCTGGATTTGTTGCGACTTATGCGAGAGATGGTTCCATGGAAAGTGTGTGAAGATCACTCCGGCCCGGGCCGAGCACATCAAGCACTACAAATGCCTGACTTGTAGCAGCAATAAGAGGGCCCGCCCGTGATCATTATTTGCACTAATTAAGCTTCTCTCGGTTTGCATTTCTTTTCCAATTGTATTCTTATGGACGCAGCTAATTAATTATCATCGTAACTTTTATTTTCCGAGTAGTTTAGCTGCTCTTGCAAGCACACCTCTTTGTTTAGAACTAATTATTCGTTTGTAGGGATTTTATTTTGAGGGGATGTGCGCATTGTCATTTAACATTTGTTTATCCTATGTTGAACTGTGTGTGGTTCTCAGTTATTATTAGTATCCCTCTGTCCAAGAAAAAAAAAGTATATTACTGATAAGGGTAACACGGTCCTGCGCTTCGAGACCCCTGAATTTGTCGACAGTAAACCCTTCATCTCTGCTCTTTTGTTTTGCGTGCTTAAAATTTTAAATTTCATTTTTTGARTATATGTTGAGTTGCTTCYTTTTGTTATTATTATTGCAGGAGATAAGTTTGCAAGACAAGCTCTAGCGGGTTTCRGTCCATGCTGCATCAAATTGATTACGGTATAGTCTCCAAGCACACTCTGAATTTTCTCTAGATAAAATACGTGCGTGATTTGATATGTATATTCGTTCCGATAATTGTATGCCTGCTGGAGAACAATGTGATTTATTTTTGTTTCTTTCCTTTCTTATTCTATTTATTGTGAATGGATATTGATATACAATGGATATTTACAAAAGGACCCAATACTTTCAAAAAAATTACAAATACCCCCATTCACATTTGTTATCTCTAACAAATTACACCTCMGTGAGGGGATATTCGTAATTTCTTTTTCATAATTCGACTAAACCTCGGGGTGGTTTTTGTAATTAACCAAAAATAATGTGATTCAAACAAAATGTGAAAAAAAAAAAGAAAAAAAGAAAAAACCTGCTAACTTAGGCACAGAGCTCCAGCAACCAACACCAAATCTTGTAATGTAATTGTAAAGCTTTTCATGTTCTTYTGGTGACCATAAACCTTTTCTCATCTTCTGCTTAACACAGCCCGAATTTCGACCCATTCGTCGATTTTTTTTAATTATTATTTTATTACAATCAAGATAACAATTCTTTTTTATTTTATTTTTGTTTTGTTTTTTGGCTCAAATGTTGCTACACAATGTAGTCAAGAACCAAAAACATGTTTAACAGAACTATATATATACAATATATATCATGAGAGATAATATATGATGATTTAAAAGGGGTTTAACTGAAAATAATACTTAGAATTAAAGTTATTTGAGAGATATATGAAAGATATTTAAGAGAGAGAAAGAGGAAGCAATCAAGTGGCTTCTAAGCAAATTCTGGTGCTGCTTTTTGCTTTGGATATATTAAATTCTAAAGTGAGAATTGTGTTTAGTACGAGATCTTTTTTAAGAGTTTGATTAGATTATTCTAGGGATTCTTTTGGAAATATACATTCTCATTTCATTTAAAAAAAATCTCATGTTTGATTTTTCTTTTTCTTCTTTTTAGTTAATGCCATGTAACTGATTCCAATTTCTTGTGTTTTCTAAATTAATGTGATAATATGTTGGTGTGGAAGTTCATTTAGGCCTGTTTAATGCATGTAGATACCTTGTTGACATGCTTAATTTATATTTGAAAATCAAGAGAGAGTGAATAAAGTAGAAGCATATTTTGATATTGCTAAATATGGTAAAAACTGATCACATGAATGGCCACTGTTATGATTTAAAAATTTATGAAAATAAACCACTTAGGTAAATAGCCTTTGAGTCCAATATTTTAGCTCATTGAGTGTTTTTTTTTAAATTATATATACAGTAGAGTTGCACTTTGGAAATATATGGGTGGCTTAGGCGTGATTAGAACTCCCGGAATTAGTTCGAGTTCTTATGCGTCAATAGAGTTGAACATGGAAATAATTCGAGAGAAGGTAAATCGTTTTTGTTTTTTCATAAATAATGATGTATCTCTTATGAACAATCACATTGTGCTGAATTAACACAAAATAACTTTTGGATCGTATTATGCAGAATGTTAAGATATTTAAAGATGTCAAAKRTTGCGATGATGCTAAACAAGAGCTTGTGGAGGTCGTCGAGTATCTGAAAAATCCTTCTAAGTTCACTTGATTAAGAGGGAAGTTACCTAATGTTTGTTGATTTTATTAATTTTTAAGAGATAATTACAAATAACTCCCGTGGTTTTTTGAATATTAGAAAAAAAAACCTTGAGGTTTCCTTATGTATTACAGTTTACCCCCTTCATAGGTATAAAACCTCAAACAATCAATTTTTTTTAATTGGGAAATCATCCCATTTTTTAATTTCCACCTAATCTCAGGGAATTCTTCTGACTGGATCGCCTGGAACAGGGAAAACTCCACTTGCCAAGGTACACTGATTATTGTGATAAGAATAGCTATTGAGGTTATTGCTTATGATTGGCATGTTATCTAGTTATATTAATTCTTGAATTTTGAAGGTCATATCTGCTTTAAGGATGAGATGTTTATTCGAAAAGTTGCAGTTTATTTGACTCCGACTTTTCGTCRTAATCGGTGTCTTTTAAGTTTGGCATTATCTGGCCTAAAGACACTTTTTCTCAGCCCAAAGTAATTGCTTTTTGTATCTCTTTTTCAGTTCTTTGCATTTTCTAAATGATGGTAAATAAAGAAAAATCTCAGGCGGAATTTCGTAGTTATCCCTTATTTATAAATATGAAATTTGTGGCTGTTATTTCATTTC
This sequence comes from Phtheirospermum japonicum, assembly GCA_014905375.1. Classification (NCBI taxonomy): domain Eukaryota; kingdom Viridiplantae; phylum Streptophyta; class Magnoliopsida; order Lamiales; family Orobanchaceae; genus Phtheirospermum; species Phtheirospermum japonicum. The sequence continues at coordinate 366,141 of BMAC01000836.1, read as the reverse complement.
TTTATCAGGAGACTTGGTTGGGATCCTAAACAAGGGGAGAGCCACCTTAATGCCATGTTAAGGGCGAGCTCTTAACAGCACTGGCGTCGTTTGGATATTTCTTTATTTTGTAACAGATTTCCTCGGTGGGCTAGCGGGCTAGCGTGAACTTTGGCATATTTATAGGCTGAAAAGGCTCTTAATTGTGTTTTTTGTTTTTTTGTAAAATTATAATGTAAAATATTTTTCCAAATATATTGAATGCTTTTGTTAACATTTGATGTTGATTTAATTTTAATTTTCATGAAATATGAATTAAATTGCAATTGTTTGGTATTTTTAGGTTGGGATGAAGATAGGAATAGGATGGACATTTAATTTTTTCTTAATTATTTATTCATGAATTTAGATGGGTTATATTTAAATCGATGTTAATTTTCTCTGGGACAACAACATCGGTTTCTTAATGAACCGATGTTATTTCTCAGTATTATTGGTGACGCTTCTTCCTAAGAAGCGCCACCCGGTTCTGTTTTTGTCGTCAGTTTCGACTGAATTTCAATACTTTTGGTGGCGCTTCGAGTTAAGAACCGCCACCCGACGCCTCTTTTAAGCAGCGGTATGAACCGTCGCCCGTTTTTTTTTTACTTTAAGCGTCGGTCGTATAAGAGGCAGTTCAGAACCGCCTCTAAAGGCTATTTTGAACCGCCTCTAATCGACTTTTTTCCACTAGTGAAATGAAATGGGGTTTCTAGGAAATACCAAGAAAATGTCTGCGAGGATTAAAAGGAAATTTACTGATATCGTGTTTGAGAATATCAACAGATGTGGTAAGATGAATAGGAGGAAGACAAAGTCTTTCGGGCTTTCTCCGACGGGTTCAGGCCGGCGGCTCTCTTCGTCTTCCTCAACCCCAAAGGCATGGGCTAAAGTGATGAAAGCAGTTGTGAAGCAATTCAAGAATAGAGAAAAAAAAAGAACAAAAACAAATATCAAAATGAAATTCACAGCACCACGGTTGATAATCCATGCCTATGTATGATCTTGTGTATATGTTTTCATGCATTTGGAAAAGCATGAAAATCAGAGTAAAAATTAATAAATCAAATATGATTCGAGAAAATGAAAAAAACTGAAAGGGTCATCGACTCACCGTAATTAGAAAAAAGAGGACCAACAATGGCGTCCCTTTTCACTTTTATTTGTTTTTTTATCTTATTATTATTCTATTTGTTTTATTTTTATTATTATACTATTTATTATATTACATGGGGGTAAAATGGGGTGTTTGTGGGGTTGATTTAGTAAAAATAAATGTATTTTAAAAATTTTTGGGGTGTTCTTATCAATTGGGATCAACTAATAATATTTTGGGGTGCGTGTATCCGCACCCAATTATAAAATAAATTGTAGAAAGCCCTATGAAAATAATTTTCATAATCAAAATCCAAATTAAAATTTAAAAATAACCAAAAATCATAAAGATAGAAAAATAATCAAGAAATAAAAGTACCACATAATTATGCTGTGGAGAATTAACAACCGATAAAAGGGGGTTAAGCACAACTGGATTTGAATATGAAGATGCCATCGATTGAGCGGTCGTGGATTATGAATTTTCGATTATAATTCCATGACTCACAACATTTGATCGATTGAAAAATTGTGAGTTAAAATTAAGGGATGAAACTTTTGAGGTTAACGACATCGATTTTCAGATGAGATTTTTAAGGAAACGGTTTGTTTGCGGTGGGGAGTTTTGGGGAGTTTTTTCTCACAGCTGGATATGTGCAGTTTTATTTTTTATGTTGGAATACGAGATGGGAAAGAAAATCACGGGAAGCAACAAAAAATAAAAATAAAAATAAAAGCAGCATACACAGATGTGAGAGAAAAACAGGTAGGGAGACACGAGGATGAAGATATAACAATTGTACTCTTAATTAGTAAAAGGGCGCGTATATACGCACCCCAAAACATTATTAGTTGACCCCAAAATATCTTAAACAAAAATAATCATAAATAAAAAGACTAAAATAACCTTACCACCTACTTGAGCCATAAACACGATTATATCTTCAACGGGGTTACTAGATGAAAGGGGGGATTGTATTTCAGGCCGACATGCTTTGCTGGCTTCTCAAAGAACTTGATTGGTTCCCTTGGAGACTTGGGGCCTCTCTACACATTAAGATTTGACGAGTGCATCAGAGTTTATCCCAAAACCTAAACATGTTGGGGAAATTAGATTTGGTAAAGTTATATATGGTAGTTTTGACCAAATATTTCAAATGTATTGTGTAAACGAACGTCAAATTATTAATCTACGTTTCGAGTAGGTTATTGTGGTATATTTACTTTCACAAATCCGTGTTTGGGTGAGTGAAAAGTCAATGACCAATGTTGGACATTTGGATTGTAATGAGGATGAGAAATTTCCTAAGTAGACAGGAAATGTCCTATACATGAATGTTATTCATTATTTTGTGGAAATCGAATTATTAGAGATAGTGGACCGCAAACTATTTAATTGCTTGGGCTTTAATTAGTTTGGGCCTCTTCTGGAAGCTTCTAAGTCTTTCTTATTGAGTAAGATAAGGAGATTAGCTTGTATTAGGCCCAATTCTCGTTCGCCAGGTTGACTTGATTGTCTGCTCCGTCCAGCTCCGTTCGTCGTTGTATCTTAGGAGATTCATTGCTATGAAACCGTGAGCACGTAGTACGTGGCAATAAGGATTTAAAAAAAAAATTTCGCTCGCCTCGACGGTTAACTTTGCCTTTCGTTTCGTTATTTAATTATATTATATGTTTATTATATTTGCTCGATTGCGTTAGTTCAATTATTTCCCGATTATCGCAATATATTACTGTTTACCCAATAGTTTAAGATTCTTATTGGTAATTTATTTGCGATACCAACTCATAATTGTTTTATTTGTGATTTGAGCTGCTAATCTGACGGAGGAGACAAAGTACACGACTGGACCGGACACACGTATCATCCAAACTCAAATTCGTGAAGATTGGTCTCACCAAACCCTAAACAAATTGATTAATCCATAACAGAGATCTAAAAGCTTCAGATTATTTGAAAAAATCTGATTCAATTTTGTCAATTAAGATGTGTTAATTGGACTTGTAGAACCACCATCACCGCTAGAGGGTTTTCAGTCTCACAGAGACGCCCCAGTTGCGGAATAAAAGGCCACGACGGCCTCGATGGTGATGGGAAAGTTCACCGCCTCGCCCGGCTAGTCTCCTTGCGTCGGATTCAGCCGGAGATGGTGAGTGCACAGCGACGATACCCTGGTTCTTGGGGCTGGGTCCGTGCGTTTGGGCCTTGACTTCGGGCCGAGATTTTGATCTGCGGGATCTCATCTTTTCTCAAGCCTCAAAGGCCTCGAGCCAATCGGACGGTGATCAGTGACGCCGGTTTTGGTGCCTGCAAACGCGGCAGTGAACGGAGGTGCGTATCCTCCTTTGGCCGTTGTTGACGACGGTATAAACGGGCCGGTTAATTTGTCCAACTGGACGGGCCGTTCAAGGCTGAGCGTCCGGGTGAAGACGTTTTAGCTCCGTTTTCGGTTCCATTGAGCACAAATCACCGTGTTTCTTGTTGAGACACGGCTGGTCAGATGGTTATGGTGAAGCCTTATGTTTTGTTGCAGCCTGCAGACGCAGAGGTGTCAATCCGGTTATAACCGGCCGGTTAATTAACCGGCGGTTAATAACCGGCTATTAGGTTAACCGGTTTTGGCCTAACCGTAACCTAACCGATTGAGAACCGGTTAAGGTTACGGTTAAACCGGTTAACCGAACCGGCGGTTAACCGGTTAACCGCCGGTTTTTTACTTTTTTTTTTGTAAATTAAGATTTAAATAAAAATTTAATAAATGAACTTAAATGGATTTAGAATGACACAAATAAAATTTGAATTTATGAATATTATATTAATTTAAAAGAACTTGATTTTAATAAATTAAAAAGAACTTGAATTTACAAACAACCAAATTAACAAGATGATGGAATTTATTTCAAAATAATACAACAAAATCACATTACAAATTAAATTATAAGACTTTTTTTTTGAAGTAAAATGTTAAAAAAAATAATTAAAAAAAGGACTTGAATATAATTCTAATATTAGAAATTAAAATTAAAATTTAACTTATAATATTAGAATTAAATTGCCTACGTATCCTCGAAAAGGAATCAAAGTTCACGTAGTTCGATTTTTTTGTTTTTGAAAAAATAAGTTACAAAAAAAGGACTTGAATTTAATTCTAATATTAGAAATTAAAATTAAATTTTAACTTGTAATATTAGAATTAAATTGCCTACGTATCCTCGAAAAGGAATCAAAGTCCACGTAGTTCTTTTACTTACCTCCACTTAACTACTCACCTATTCATCGTTGTCGTTGCTTCCCGAAGTGGTATCGTAATAGTCGCTCTCTTCGCCTTCATCCAATTGCATTTCTTGTTCTCGTTTTTCGGCCTTCACCCAATCGTTCATCAACATTTGATTTTCAAGATTTTTGGATGTTAAGGTAGACCGACGCTCATCTAACATGTAGCCTCCCGTGCTGAAGGCCTGTTCAACAGAAACTGTCGAAACCGGAACGGCAAGGATCTCCTTGGCCATTCTAGAGAGAGTGGGAAAAATACTAGCCATTTTCGACCAAAACTGCACAAGATCGTTAGTAACACCATCGGGCTTTTTTGGAACCGAAGTCGGTTCAAAAACTCCTAAATAACTATCTAATTCCATTGACCGACTAGCACTAGCCCTTTGCCGTTTTCGTTTAGTATCTTCAAGCAATCTCATATATGGGGCTAGAGCTCCTCGGGGGTCGTTGGGTCTTGTAGAAGTGACGGGGAAAGGGGAAGGGGACACATTAACATCACTAGAAGATGAAGATTGATCGTAATCATTAAAAGTTTGAATTAAAAGGTTTTGTGCTTGGTGAGCAACACTAAGAGGGCTAGGAATTGGTAGTCCATGAGATTCTAAAAAAGGTGTTAATGCATCGTAATAAACTTTAAGTAAGTTTTGAAGACCCTCCATCCGATAATCCGGGTCTAAAATTTTTGCAATCAAAAAAATATCGGGAATGTAATGAAAATATTTGACCCATTTATCCAACATCTCATTGATAACATCACCTAATTCCGGGTTATCGAGTAAAGCACTACAAACAAGTACTATTTGAATACAATGATCAACAAGCATTGAGGAGGTAGGATAATAAATACCGGATAAAGCCACGGTGGCATCGTTAGAAGTTTTTAAAAGGGACATCATATTATAACAATCATCCCACATATGCGAAAACAAAGCGAAATCGACATCTTCAATATTAAAAAATGTACACAATGCATCTTTATATTCAAATGTATCATTAAGTAATTTATAAGTAGAGTTCCAACGATTTGACACATCTAATGAAAATTTTTTAGGATGCAATTGATTGGCCTTGCAAAGTTTTCGCCATTTTTTTTGAAGCGAATCGTGGTTTCGTCGACAAAGCTAAGGCTTTATTTCGGGCTATGGGCCAACAAATTTTGACTTAGGTTCATTGTTGGGCCTTTGGTTGGGACAAACTTGGCCCAACATCAATCTTAGTTGACGGGCCTAGTATCAAGCCAGTTGAATGATGGGCCTCTGTTGGGGTTTAATTAACACAGTGGCCAATTGCCTTAAACTAATTTGCTTTACAAATTGCTGTTGCCAATTTTCGTGTTTGTTAATAAAGAAAGGCAAAGTGACAATTCTGGGCAGATGGGCCGGATGTAACTTAAAGCTTGTATTTGGGCTTACTGGTTATTAAAATATGACTCATTGGTTGAGTCATGGGCCCAATGTTTAGTAAGATGGGTCGTTTTCTATGGGCTAATCTTAATCAAAGGAAAAGTCATATTAGGCCATGGGCCTTGGGCTTAAATAAATACTTTGCAATGACAGTCCTGTGCCGAAATTGGTAATGAAGTTTAATAGAAATTAAACTCGAGCCTGAATGATAGTAATGCCCATTGGGTTGCATTCTTCTTGTAAAGAAGACACCGGAAGAAATTCAAGACTTTGATGGGTCATGGATATTGAGCAAAATATTATTTATTTGGGCTCAATAAATTAAGTCTAGTTTCGGACTAGGTTTATAATAAATTGTGAGACCAAATTGTTGAATTGAGTTTCAAATTTATTAATGTGTGAATTTTAAACGTGATGTAGTTCGGCTTAGAAATTCTATAAACTTATAAACGTGAGCTCATTGTTTGAGTAAGATTTATAAAGTTTGATGTCAATTAAATCTGGATTTAATATTTGAATTGATTCTTGAGATTTAATTGTGGAGCTTCTCATATCACTTGGATTTTCCGATGGTGAGAAAATGTGACCTCGTTGGTCAAGTAAAGAGGATATTGAGATAGCTAATATGAGATAGATGATCTCATAAGAGTATTGAATTTGCAAATTTCATAATGCTCGGAAAGCCAAAGAAAAATATGAGAAGTCATAATTATTGGACTAATGTGCTTATTTGGAAATTGGGTATTCTAGTATTGAGACTATGATATAAAGCCCATTATAAAGTCCAACAAAATTAATAAAATTGAATTTACAATTAGATGTCAAATTTGACTTAAAACACAAGTGTGAGATTTGTGTTGAGGCTAAAACGCCAAAAGCATCTTTTCATTTGGTGGAAAGAGTTGTGTACCTCTAGAGTAATTCCACATCGAGGTATGTGATTTGAAACGTGTGCAAACTAGAGGAGGTAAAAAGTAAATTATTACTTTCATTGATGACTGCACAATAATTTGTGACATTTATTTGCTAAGGGGCAAAGATAAAATCTTTGATGTTTTCAAAGTCTTCAAATATGAAGTTGAGGATCAACTTAAAACTCGAATTAAGGCAATTCGAAGTAATTGAGGTTAAAAGTATGTTGTACTGTGTGAGGAATTTTGCGCTGGATATGGCATAATTCTTCAAACAACTGCTCCTTATATACCTAAGTTGAATGGTGTCGATGAATACAAGAATCGAACCCTGGAAGAAATGATAAACATTATGTTAATCAAGTTCAGGGTTACCACGAATATGTGGGGGTGACGATCCTTTTCGCTAACCATATTTTGAATAGGTTACCCTACACGAGAAAGGAAAGGACTCCATATAAATTATGGAAAAGTAAGCTTCTGCTTATAGTTACCTCAAAGTGTGGGGGTACTTGGCTAAGGTAAAAGTACCAGAGCCAAAGAAAGTGAAGATATGACTTAAAATAGTAGATTGTTGCTTCATTAAATATGCGCACTGCGTATAGATTCCTAGTACACAAGTTTGTTATACTTGATGTGAATGAAAGAACGACCTTTAAAGTAAGGAATGAAATACTTTGAACACTTTTATACTTGCAAAGGAAATAGTGATGGTTGTAAAAGAGAGTTCATGATGCTATAGATGAAGCAACACTTCTTACAGCTCATGTTGCATCACAAGATGGTGATGATGATGAATCTAGGGCTATGACTGCTTATATGACTTATTTGTTAGATAATGAATCTCAATAAGCCTTGTCTAGTCCTAATGCTTCTATGTGGAAGGAAGCCATCAATGTTGATTCAATTTGTAGAATCATACATGAGATTTGATTGATCTTTCCCATGGTAATAAAACCCCTTGGATGCAAGTGGGTCCTAAGGATAAAGTATCAATATGATGGCTTGATTGATAATTATAAAGTTAGGCTGATAGCTAAAAGCTTTAAACAAAGAGAAGGATACAATTTCTCTGATACTTACTCACTTATAACTAGAATTACTTCTATTAAGGTAATTTGACGGTTGTTGCGCTGCACAATCTTGAAATTCACCAAATGGACGGGAGATTGAGTTTTGAGTGATTTATATGGAACAGCTTGAAGGGTTTGTGGTTCCGGGTCAAGAGAATAAGGTGTGTAGACTTGTTAAATCACTGTATGGATTGAAACAAGCACCAAAGTAATGGCATATCAAGTTTGATACTGCGATGATGACCAATGGCTTTTGCATTAATGAATGCGATAAATGTGTTTATGTGAAGAACACACCTAACTCTTTATTGTTTGTCTTATGTTGATGACATGTTGATATTGAGTAACTCAAGTGATGTGATCACAAGTACTAACAACATGTTCAAAGACAACTTTAATATGAAGGATATGGAGTTAACCGATATGATTCTTGAGATCAAGATCATAAGAAATCAAACAAGTACTTTCTCAGTCCCACTATGTGGAAAGCGTACTGGAAATGTGTGATGAGTTTGATGTTAATATAGCTTAAACTTCATTTAACGATAACCTTCGTTTAGTGAAAAACAAGGTTGATTAAGTGGTTCAACTGGAATTTGCTAGGATTGTTGGAAGTCCTATGTACGTTGCTATGTACTAGACTAAATCTAGCTTATTCAGTGAACTAAGTAAGTAGGTTTACTAGGAATTCGAACAGCGACCACTGGGTAGAGCTAACTAGAGTATTACTATACTTGAAGTATACTCTGAGTTTTGGGCTGCATTACACGAGATATCCAAAAGTACTAGAAGAGTACTGTGTTGTGAACTGGATATAGGACTCTAAAGATTCACACTCCACGAGTGGGTATATTTTTACCATCGGTGGAGGTGCTATATTTTGGAGGTCCACTAAACGAACATGCATAGCCCGGTCCACCATGGAATCAGGATTCATAGCTATAAATAAAGCTAGTGAAGAGGCTGAGTGGTTTCGAGATTTTCTCGAGAATATTCCATGTTGGAGTAATCTCGTATCAATGATTGTGATACACTGCGATAATCAAGTTGCTATCGCAAGGGCTTATAATGAAATGTATAACGGTAATTCGTGACATATTCGTCGAAGATACACTACCGTTAGAGAATTGATCTCAAGAGGGACTTCCATTGATAATGTGGAATCAAAGGAAATTATAACGGATCCGTTTGTAAAGAGTATAAATCGAGATCAATTCTATGCTAGAGGGAATGGGCTTAAAGTCCACACAAAAGAATAGTCCTTAGTGGAAACCCAACCATGATGACTGGAGATCCTAAGAACTTGGTTCAATGTGGCCAACTAAACTTTGGACTGTTCTATTTACGAACACTTGGTAACTAGCCATGAGCTAAACCTATTTCCCTAGAGAGCATATCCAAGTGATATCCTGATGACCGTCCCATAAGGTAAGTCTTAGACTTTTAATGACGATCTATACCTGTAAAGGTGAAGTATAGCAGGATACTTCTGATAGACAAGGTCACCTATTTAAGTGTAGAGGAGTGCCGCCTCGTCTGAAGCACTTATGAATCCAAGAGTGTCCAAGGCCAAAATGGACACAACTTAGAACTTGTAGAATTGGCGTAAACGTTATTATGTGAGTATCATTGTCTCGGTAGGCTCGGACTCGAAATAATCCAATGACACAGTCAACTAGGCCGTGGATTTATCCGATGGTATTTCACTACGGAAAGGTTCAAAGTCAAAAGCTACCTGTCCAGATGTGATAACGTTTCATGTGGAAACTGAGCAATTGAGTCACATGCATCATACATTGATTTTGCACTCAGGTGGGGGATTGTTGGGGAAATTGGATTTGGTAAAGTTATATATAGTAGATTTGATCAAATATTCTAAATGTAGATGGGTCATTAATTGTGTAATCGAGCGTCAAATTGTTAATTTACGTTTCGAGTAGGTTATTGTGGTATATTTACTTTCACAAATCCGTATTTGGGTGAGTGAAAAGTCAATGACCAAGGTTGGACATTTGGATAGTAATGAGGGTGAGAAATTTTCTAAGTAGATAGGAAATGTCCTATGTATGAATGTTATTCATTATTTTGTGGAAATCGAATTATTAGAGATGGTGGACCGCAAACTATTTAATTGCTCGGGCTTTAATTAGTTTGGGCCTCTTCTGAAAGCTTCTAAATCTTTCTTATTGAGTAAGATAAGGAGATTGGCTTGTATTAGGAATCCTAATTCCTATAGATTTGCTACCTTGTTTAAGGGTCACTCAAATCTATAAATACCAACTCCCACATAGTGTAAAAACACAATTGCATACATCAAAACATGTTTCTAAGAGAGCTCTCGCATACATATCATAATCCTGTCTGTCTCACGCATCATATGCTATGAAACCATGAGCACGTAGTACGGGGCAATAAGAATCTTAAGGAAAGAGTTCGCTCGCCTCGACGGTTAACTTTGCCTTTCGTTTTGTTATTTAATTATATTATATGTTATATTTGCCCGATTGCGTTAGATCCGTTAGTTCAATTATTTCCCGATATTATCGCAATATATTACTGTTTACCCAATAAAACAAACAATAAATAATGAGATCAATAATTAATTCTGGTGCATGCAATTTTTTTTTAATATTGTGCTGCCCCTAATATCTCACAAGAAGATTATTTTTATTATGTCTACTCAAGAATCGGTTCTTTTTGTGATATAAAATTTTTGTTTCCTGTTTAAGATACCATTATCTCATACATATTCTCTTGTTCCTTCAATTCGATCATAATATTAACTTTCTTGCCTTATACATTAATTTACCAAGAAAATTTTTGGCTAATTAAAAAAAAATACAAGGATCATTAACTAATAACAGCCAGTTTCTGCCTCTGCCACGGGAAATCGTTGGTTTTTGTCATCTGCACACAGCCACAAAGTCAATCGCAGTATTCCCACCGCCGATAAATCGATATTATTGTCAATTGTTCTTGGCAAAATCTTCTTTTCTTTCCCTCCGTTCTGCGTTTTTCTTCTCCTTCTTCCGCCAGTTTCTTTCTCTCTTTCTTCTTTTTTCCCTTTTCTTTTCCTTTTTGTTTTACTTTTATTTTATTATTATTCTTTTTGTTTTATTTTTATTATTATATTGTACGGGGTAAAATGAGGTATTTGTGGGGTTAATTTAGTAAAAATTAATGTATTTTAAAATTTTTTGGGATGTTCTTATCAATTGGGGTCAACTAATAATTTGTTGGGGTGCGTATATTCGTGCCCTTAATAAAATAGTGGGGATTTTTTAACAACAAAACTGAGCAGTACTTCATAAACCGCGCATCAATATTTCGGGCAATACTTTAGTTAAGAATTAATTAGATGATGGTCGCTCTCACGCATTATCCATAACTAATAAACTCAATACCTCGAAAAAAAAAAAAAAAATTCTAAAAACTCAAGGCAATGAAAATAAGACGCAATCCCCACAAAGTATCATAAAGCAAAATATATGATCTAATTCTTCACCCAATTCAAGAACTCGATAGACAGAATAAAAGCGAGCACTCGTGCCTCAGTTCAGTTTCTAGATAATAACGTTGCTCATGTTACATAACAACAATCAAGTAAATCAAAAGACCATTTATTCTTTACTTGAACGCCCACTTTGAATCCTCATATGCCCTCCTTCATTATTACACTGCCCAAGGTTTTTGAAAGAAAAAGAAATCAGTTTATGCATTCATTCAAGACTTACATGCAGTTTGAGAAAATGCAGAGAATAATTATTATAGGAAATGGTATCGAAAGAACCTTGATGAACATGGACGGCTGAGATTAAAGGGCCGTATGTGCTTTGCAACGGAATGCAGCAAGTCCCTTTTCCAGCCCAAACAAGATGAATGTCCATCACCGTGTTGGTCACGTTCGCCTTGAATTTCTTGACCAACGCTTTGTTTGATCCTCCGGCCTCCTTTTGTATATTGAAATCTTGAATTACTCTTTTGCCCTTGATGAATCAAAACATAAACTCCAGTGACTTTGAGATCTTGAGTGATTAGTAGAATCAAATAAGCAAAGCATGAATGTAGGCTATGAAAATTAATTGCATGACTCCATTTCATGTTATAATCAAATTACCTTCAAAAATTTCAATAGTCCCTTGATACTTGTCTATATTTCAAAAATTACACCCTTAAATTAAAAGGAGGGTATTTATTAAGTACAAAACTTGAAACCTCAGAGGGTACTTTTTGTACTACCGTAAGGGTGTAACTGAAGATAACTGATTTACTTTTGGGGTTGATTACAAAATGTACCTTCGAGGTTTGGCTTAATTACAAAATAGTCCAGCCAACTTTCAAAAGTGCCACTACCGAGATATTATTGTCTTACATTTACCATTCATAATCAAAAAAATATATTGAAACCCTCCTTCACCCTTTTAAAAATATTACAGTTATAAGTTGTAATTTGGAACTTTATATACCTGAATGTAAACATCAAACAAACGCCGGGCAAGACTTCTCCAAGAAATAGTAGTAGAATCATCCATCTGTATCTCAGCAAAGTGAAGCTCGACTTGATACGATCCGTTTTTCATCCCCAGGCCATAATACCTCAACGAGTTCGCTGATATCCTAGCATTTTGATACAGTTCAGAATCCGAAGTTTTGGAGATTTGAGATCTTGTCTGAGCTTTGTCCATCTGAGGACCATTTTTGTTGGAATAAAAAATTCCAAAGCGGCTAACTGCCCATTGACTGCTAACATTCGTGTACAACGAGGCTGCTCCTAACATTTCTGAATCGTCGTCGAAATTGGTTTTGTCTGTGGACACAAGGGTGTGACCTCCGCTGTTGACAGCAAATGAAGCTAACACGAAAATTTCAAATTATATATAATATTATTTCTTTTGGCATGAGAAGGATAATTTTGTAACTGCACAACATTTGGTGGATGAGAAAAACTATACTTACTATTAGTGGGATGTTCGATTCTGCATGGATTGGTACTTGCTTGAAGGCAACGCAACATACCGGCTGCTTTTCTACAGCAATTATAAAGTAGTAAATAGGTACAATTAGAGCACAAATACTTGTCATTTGTATTGTTGTCAATCAATACAATTTTCAGAGTTAGTTACAAAATGTGCCCCTGAGGTTTGAACTATTTACATACATTACCAAGTGACTTTCAAAATTATAAAAACAACCCCTGTGGTTTTATTTTGCCTTACACTTACGGACTTAACCCTTCATATTCACATTTATAAAGATACTCTTAGTTTAACACTGAAGTTAAAGCTAAATCAAAGTGATGGGTATATTTTTGTAATTTCAAATTTTAGCTTTTTTTTCTTACAATAAGGTCAAACCTGAAGTGTACGTTTTGTAATTATCTATTGTGTTTAATGGTGAAGTCCTTTGTCTTTGTTCTTCTGCATTCAACGTCAACCAAACCCTTTCTTTTTTTTTTCTTCAGCAAGTCGATTGCCAAACCGTATGGTATAAGTCTTACATCAGATGATAATTATTTTTTGAATGAATATCATACAAGAACTCAATGAAGAGTAAGTTTATGCAGTGATCACGGATATTACTCAACAACAAAAGAAAATGGGACACTAGATAATTGAAGTTTACTTACTCCTTCAAATTTGGATCGTTGATTGAAGTCCCGACTACATTTCTGCAATGGAAGAAGAGTATTAGGGTTCAAAATAATAACTATATTTCCATATTAGGAAACTTTGATGAAAAGTAGAGTTGACTCACATTTCTATGTTTTCAGGACCTCGAGATATATTCCCAGTGAGAGGATTGAAAGAGACGTCCCTGCGTAAGTTTGAAAAACGTGCAAAGTATAAAAAATCAAGCATAAAGGCAAGCAAGGTATAAATAACCATATCTGAGGTTGATTCAGGCTTACAAGCCAATAAATGCTGAATTTTCTGAACTAATAATATCAGAAGGTAGATTAAGCTCGCCACTGAAGCTATTAGTTCCAAGAAATCTGAAACCAAAGACCAATGTTCAGATGCATGAAATGCGAAAAATCTCATGATTCAGGGTGTTTACTGTAATTTACTCGTTTTATTAATACAGAGAAGCAATGGCTCACTTACAGGAATTGTAATGAAGAAAAGTTTTTGAATGAAGCTGGGATTTGACCGGTCAATTTGTTAAAGCTCAAGTCCCTGAAATGATGAAACCATTCCAGTCGAAATAAACTTAAGACAAAAGCGGCATGTATTGATAAACTGCAACTGAAAACACTTACAATCTTTCCAGTTTAAGGAGAGAGCTTAGTTTTTCTTGAATTTGGCCACCAATGCGACAGTTTCTCAAGGATCTGTCCATCCAAGTCAAATATAATAAATGAAATGTATCGTTTAAAAAGATCTAATGCGATTCAAGAAAACTTACAATGTGGAGAGACTAGTCATATTCTCCACGAAATCCAGCGAACTATCAACAATTCCACCAAGATCTCCAATTCTCCTAATTAAAAGTTAAAAAAATAATAATAATAAAAAGAAAATGCAATATTGGCGAGATATTCAGAGTGGTTATGATAAGGTAATGAAAATCCTTACAACTCCTCCAGTTTGGTTAGAGCACCAAAGCTGCTTGGAATTGGTCCCTCAAGGTTTGTTCCTTCCAGTCTCCTATTAACAACAAATATTTCATGACTCAGAAACAAATAAATAAAGGCTTCTATGAACTAATATACTGTGTTTAAAAAAAAAAAAAAAAAGAGCGGAGAAAGGTTGTGCGTACAAGTCTACGAGCTCAGTAAAACTACCCAAGAATTCTGGAATCTTTCCAGTGAAATTATTATCGGATGCCCATCTGATACATAACAAACACCACCGGGTCAATTCACCCAAAACCAATATTAATATTTCAAGCATTCAGAATTATGTAATTTTCAAGAAAGGCATAGAAAAATACAGTTTTTGGAGGGATGTCCAATTTGAAAGTTGTGGTGGAATTTGTCCACTCACGCCACTGCTATCAATGTATCTGAATGACCCAATAAAATAAATTAAAATTAAATAAAATACTAATAATGAGACAAGATATTAAATCTTTCCAATTAAACGTAATCGATTGGAATCACAGTCAGTCTAAAAGTTCCCATAATTATCAAGATTTTTTATTTTTTATTTTTAAAGAAAAAACACAAAGATCAGTAAAAGAAAATGGCATTAAAATACATACAGCTGCTGTAAGGAGGTTAACTTTCCGAGCTCGGGAGGCAAGGTTCCATGCAAACTATTTGAGCCGAAACTTCTGTATGATTTGGTAAATATAACATTACTAAGATAGGGGGAAAAAAAGAGGGCAAATAATAGATCAATTGGTTAAAAAGATATCTGCTTACAAGGAGATCAATTTGGTTAGGTTTCCGAGCTCTGCGGGCACCGGACCTGTGAGATTGTTAATGCCAAGAGACCTGTATTTTCAACACCTTAGTAAATAAACTCACTTAAAACTCAAAAATCTCATAGTATTTATTAAGTAGAGAGATTATATACTGGAAATGGTACTAACAAGTATTGCATTTTCGATAACTTCCCAATTTCCCGTGGTATGAGTCCGTTTATCACATTCTGACCCAAATCCCTTCATCATAGAAACAGACCATCAATTCAACCAATTAAAGATTGAGAAAATGCTTAAGAATAACTGCAATATATATATATATCACTTACAAGTCCACCAATTCAGTCAGGTTGAACAGTGCTTGAGGAATTTCACCAAAGACATCTAAAGCATAGATTTTCCTGAATCATATGATCATTGAACACAATTCTTAGTATATAATTTTTTTAAGAAAATGTAATAATTAAATTAAAGAAACATGCATAAAGTAAAGAATAAGGTAACTAACAAATGGGTTATGTGGCAGGCAGTGTTAAAGCAATCACAAGCAATTCTTGGATTAGCATCTTTAGGAGCCCAAGTAGCATTTGGAATGCAGGGATCCACATTTAAGTTTAGCTTACTTCTTAGACCCCAATGATCAATTATCTTCTTGATAGCAACCACTGCTTAGCCAAAAATAAATAAATAAATAAATCATTCAGGTAAAGAATTTTTTATTGGAATGTGCATATACTGAGGCAAAGAGACATTTTATCAAACACCTTCACGGGGTTCAGTTGGTAGTGGTGATTGCTCCGCAGAAATTTGAAGCATCCAAAGTGCGAAGAGAGTGAAACTCAAAAGCCCCATTTGATGAAATGATGATCAAAGATACACTCACTCTTTCACACTGAACTGTGATGTTCTTGTCCGGCTATATAAAGAGGATGATATTGGGGGTATCTTGGGAAATAACAATAGCCTAAGGGCCACAGCCATTGAATTTCTTGATCTTCCAGTTCCTGAAAGTCTACTTGAACCCCGACAACATATGGAACAAATAGAAGATTCTACGACCATACAAGCTGCCAAAAATAGAGTTTTCCGGCTTTCTTTGTCTGCATTCTCATTATGTGGATTTTACGTTCTTTGTATGCTTTTGTTAAGAGTCTTGGCGTATCTTCTTGATATTCTTCTGCATGAAAATATCGACATTCTTTTGACAAATCAGGTAGGAAAACGTGTGTCTCGGGTCGGGCCTACCGCAAAGTCTATTTTTTAAATATCAACTATTTGCCACTTATACTTGTTTTAGAATGAGGCATGAGGTTTACGTGTATTGATCCGACCAATTTTTGAATGAAAAATAGTATGAATGTTGCAAAGAGCAAAACCCGCATATTTTGGGTTGTTAATAACAATAAAAAAAAAAAAATTAAGTAGCTAATCATAAAAACGCTATAGGTGGCAAAGAATTTTTTTTTCCAATAATGAAAATACTTGTGTGAAAATCATTTTATAATTTAAAATCACTTTTTATTATTCAAGTAAATTGATCTTAACTCAACTCACTCTCCACCTGTAAACCACTTCTAACTCGCCAATCATTCGACCTGCTCCCCAATTACTGATAAAAAATAAATTATATCATTAGTACAAAAACATCAGTGTAAAACAGATATTCTAGAACGCCTCATGAAACAACGTTTTAAAATGTCCCGATGGTATTTTCGTAATAAAAGAGTCGCATACTAGAACGACTATAAAAAAGACGTTTTGATATATTCGATATCTAGAATATCTTTAAAAAGACGTTATGGTAAATTCAATATCTAGAACGTATATTTTAAATACGTTCTGGTATATGAAATTATTTATAACGTATTGTGAAAAGACGTTCTAGTATATCATATTATTTCGAATGTCTTTCCTAATGATGTTCTAGAATGTAATTAAAAAGAATTTACTTTTGCCTCCTACAACACAAATCCCGTCTGTTTGCCCTAGCCTCCCTTTCTCTCCTCTTTCGATCCAAATCAACCTCTCCTCCTCCGATCCAAAAACAGAATTCCCTTGGGTGGTTGTCCCATACCGTGCAAGAAATTAGTGTATAGTTGAATACCTCTCAACTCTAACAATGGCGTCCCCTACTGTACCCTCCACTCTCTGCCTTCCACGCCCCCCCCCCCCCCCACACACCCCAAGACCTCCACCGCCCCTGAGTTTTAGCTTAGCTAAAGAAACCCCCTTTCCCTTCTCTTCAACCAAAGCATTCTTCTTCTATCCCTTCCTTCCGCAGTCTGACAATGGCCACCTGTCAAAATCACTCGACGCCGCCGCCGCCTTGGCTGAGGCGGATGTGGCGGAGGAGGCCGCCGAACAACAGCAGGATGATGGCGGTGCTGTTGCCGTTGCTATGAAGCCTAAGAAAGGAAAGGCCGCACTGTTCTTGAAGAGGGACAGGGTATATGTATTGAGAGTAATTTCTAATTTAAGTTTTTAAATCTGGTTTGTGGGTTTGGATATATTTCGCGGAGATGGTAAATTAGATTTGCTTGATTTTTTTTTTGTTTTAGTCATATGAGCTCGTAAGTTTTATACATGTGTGTCTGTGTAATTTTCCGCTAAAAAAGTTCAAGAGAAGAAGATGCTATAAAAACAATAACCTTTCGTATAATATGCGTGTAGTTCCTTATCGTGTCAATTGTCTCCGTAATTTGTCAATTAAAATGCTTTAGATGCCCATGATAAATTCTATTCTGCTAATGTGTTTCTTTGATATGAGAAATTCCAGAAAACTTTTAATCCGCATTTACTCTTTTGTAATTTTTCAATTTATCTTGATATATTCTATTTGTGGAACTCGATTGGTGAAATAACTCGATAACAGGAAACCAAAATGGAGCATCACACTCAAGTTTGTTCTATTCCTTCTTCATTGTCTGTTTTAATAACGATTGTAACATTATCCTTTGTTTTAAAAAAAAATTCTAGTCAATTATGGAAGTCTCAACGACTGACTCAAACGAGGACTCGGTCGAGATGCACGAAGAACCATTCTCCGAGACTGTTAAATAAAAGCCTCTAAATCGCTTAAACCAAATCCAATAACAACGCCTAAAAGCACCAGCTTAGGTGTATCTTCCAAAAGATCAATATTAATTAAACTGATGATGAGTAGTTCCACACGCACTTCCGGATCAATCCTAACAACCCGATGGACCAGCACTGGCGGCTTAGGTTTATTGAATTTTCTCATTACCTGTTGATATTTTCTAGTTTTTCTCTTCTAGTGCATAGGATACTAAATTTAACTTTTTTTTTTTTTGCAGTTTGTTTATCTCGGAGACAATCTCTTGTCGACATTACGTCCATTTGATGTGTTTCAAGATTATGTAACGCAATAAATCAATATTTACACGTATAGACGTAATTCATGAAACAAGAGAATATGTATACAAAAAGTCATATCCCTCAGTTTTACTACTAATCAGGCCTTAAATTTATCGATAGATCCATCAATTTTCTACTTACTTTAAGTATCCACTTACATCCCAAAGGTTTGCATCCCACGGGGAGATCAAACAACACCCACGTATTATTATGCATTATGGACTTTATCTCACTATTGATAGCTTCTTTCCAGATAGAAGCATCTGTAGTCGGCAAATATTCTTGAATATTTCTTGGTTCATTTTCTAACATGTAAGTTAGAAAACCAGGACCAAAAGATTTATTTACTTTTATCCTTTGACTACGTCTTGGTTCCTCTTCTACACTTTCATAATGAGGTTTATGAGGATCTTCAAAACCTCTAGGATGCTCAACATAGGCTTCCTTATTTAAAACATAATCAAAAAAGTACTTTTTATATCCATTTGATGAAGAGTAATATTCATATGACAAGTAATCGCAAGAAGTAATCTAATTGACTCAATCCTTGCCACATGGGGCAAAGGTTTCATCAAAGTCTGTACCTTCGACTTGGGTAAAACCTTGTGCCACTAGTCTGGCTTTATTTCGTACAATGTTACCTAACTCGGCCATTTTATTTCTGAAAATCCACCTTGTTCCAATAACATTTCCTGTGCTTGGTCGAGGAACCAAGTCCCACATGTCATTTTTGGCAAATTGATCAATTTCTTCTTGCATTGCATTTATCCAAAACTCATCTCTAAGAGCTTCTTCCACTTTTTTAGGTTCTGCAGAAGACACAAAACAAGAATTTCTGGTTAGGGAACAATAAGATGCCATACATACCAGTTTTACCATTTCCCTAAAGTTAATCTACTTCTTGCGAGTGCTTCTTTCGTTTATTGCTCCAATAACTTGGGAGGTGAGGTAATTCCTCTATATTTTTTTGGAAGGAATGTCCTTATCAAGAGAATCATAGGACATCGAGACTTCTGCATCATCATA
The DNA here is from genome assembly GCA_014905375.1 of Phtheirospermum japonicum. Classification (NCBI taxonomy): domain Eukaryota; kingdom Viridiplantae; phylum Streptophyta; class Magnoliopsida; order Lamiales; family Orobanchaceae; genus Phtheirospermum; species Phtheirospermum japonicum. The sequence goes on along the minus strand of BMAC01000836.1, from coordinate 346,598 downwards.
ATCTATTTCAGATTCAAAGGTTTCTTCATCAGAATTTGCATGAGTCTAAGATGTTGGTTCTGGTGTTGAAGCATTTTCAAAAGCATCAGGTGATGTGCCGAAAGATTATCTTAAGGTGGGTGAAGGATTAGATTATAGACTTCGAACAAGATTAACCAAATTATCCTTAAATGAGTTGCTAGAAATATCCATTAGATCATCAAACCTGACATTGACAGACTCAAGCAATGTACGAGTTCTAAGATTAAAAACCTTGTATGCATGACTGTTAATAGAATACCCCAAAACACACACTTGTCACTTTTGAGTCAAACTTTAATAAGTAGGACCTGTCATTCAGAACATAACATACACAACCAAATATATGAAAGTAGTTAAGGTTTGGTTTCTTTCCAACAAGAGTTTCGTAGGGGGTTTCACAAGTTCCAACCCTAAAGTAGACTCAATTTGCGATGTGACATGCAGTGTTTAGAGATTCAGCCCAAAACCTTTTTGACATATTTTTAGAGATTAACATGGTCTGAGCCGTTTCTTGTAAAGACCGGCTTTTACGCTCAGCTATGCCATCTTGTTGGGGTGTAATGGGAGAAGAGAACTCATGGGAGATCCCATATTTATCACAAAAATTTTCAAAAGATGAGTTGTCAAACTCTTTTCCATGGTTTGTCCTAGTTATGCCAATTTGCAAACAAAATTTGTTACTAACACGTTTGGACAGTTTTTAGTAGCTTTCAAAAGTTTTAGATATTTCACGAATAAACTCAGTCCAAGTGAACTGGGAAAAATTATCAACAATAACAAACAATTTCTTACTACAAATACTTTCTACCTCAATTGGACCCATGAGATCCATGTGGAGGAGTTCCAGACAGCGAGAGGTGTTAAGTGTTGGAGCACAGGGTGAGACACCCTGGTTTGCTTTTCTTTTTTACAAGCACTGCATACAGAAGGATTGTTAGCTACCAGTTTAAGAATACCTCTAACAGCATCAGACTTGACCAGTTTTCCCATCATTTTATAGTTGACATGCCCCATCTTTTGGTGCCACAGCTCAGACTTAGAAGGTTGTACACTTTGACACAAGATTTTGCTATTCACTTTGTAGAAGTTGTTAGTAGTTTGTGTGCTAGTGAGAATGCATTGATCATCATTATTAAGGACCTCGCATGAATCTCGATTGAATTCTACACGTAGATCATCATCGCACAGCTCACTAATTCTTATGAGATTTACGGCCAATCCTTTCAACAGTAACACATTCTGAAGCTTGGGCAGTCCTTCAACATTCAACATATCTTTCCTAATAATCTGTCCATGAGCACCACCACCGTATTGTACTTTACCACCATTGTATTATACAATGTCAGTCAAGTATTCAGCAGATCCTACCATGTGCCGGGAACACCCACTATCAAAGTACCAAGAGCCTTCAACACTAGACTTAAGAGATGTAAGTCATATTACACTGAGTATTTGCCTTTCTTACCCGCACCATTCTGGATTTGCGAGCTGTGTTAGTCCTCGTGTTGGAACAGAAGTTCTCTGGCACTGTCTTGTTTCTGGGTGAAGGTGTCCTCTTTGACTTGAGTTTTTTACAGAAGGGTCTGATGTCTCCAGATTCTGAGGAATGATGACACACATATGCACATCTTTGACGTTTAGAATTCTTGACAGAAATAGATCCATCTGAAGACTTGTCACCTTCTTTGACAAAGATAGGAGCCTCAAGTCCTATCTCGTGTTTGATCGTAGATCCAATGGAGAGGATCTCGTCAAGTTTGGTCATGCCTGTGTTAAGTTTCTTTAGGGTTAGTAGAGCTGTTGAGAATTCTGACCTTGATCTATATAGTTCTTCTTCACGTTTGGTTAAAAGATCTTCTAGACATACGACAACAGTTTTTTTCTTTATCTGTGCGTGCCAGTCTCTCATTTTCCTTGGAGAGAGTTTTAAATTCTCGAACCAATTTGCACCGATTTTTATAAAGTTTTTCATAGGCGGTGCCAAAGTTTTCATTATCATCTGTGTCTTTAATGGTGAACGAGTTAAGGCCAGATGTCATTCGCATTGTCAGTGTCATCCTAATCAGCATAATCATTCATGGCGGCAACCTCTTCATTTTACTTTGGTTCTTCCTCATCTTCTCCATCACTCATGGTAATTAGGTTTCTCTTTCGCTTGATGTTGGCGCATTCATGCATATATGGCCAAAACCTCTACATGTAAATCCTTGTGCTATTTTGATTTCGGTGCTCGAACTTTACACTTGTTGGAGCCACATCCCTTCTTGGAACCTGTTTGGAGATTGACCCAATTATCTTGGAGTGGAAGGTTCTGATGAGGGTTTGATGTGTCGATTGAAAGGCTTCGTCGAGTTATTCTTCTTCTTTAGAAAGTCAATGAATTCTCTTGTGATGATCGAACTTCCATCCTCATTTAACTCAGCAGTATTAGCTTCATGCGCAAGGGCTGCAAGATCAAATTCTTCATCTTCAATATAGGAGCAGAGATTAGAGCAATACTTCTAACTTTTGGTTGTTTGATCTTGAGTTCCATCTCATATGTTTTCAGAGATCCGACGAGTTCGTCAAAACTCATGGTGGAAGTGTCCTTGGCTTCTTCAATTGTTGTTATCTTCATGTTGAACTTTTCAGTTACAAAGCACAAGAATTTTCTCTCAAGCCTTTCATTAGAGATGGAGGCACCTAATGATTGGCATTCGTTTGCAATATCGAGGAGTTTGGCTTTGTATCCGGTGATGGTTTCATTTTCTTATATTCTCAGCACTTCAAATTGAGTTGTAAGCATTCTTAGTTTCGTTCTTTGAACTCCTTTCGGACCTTCACAAAAGAGTTGTAAGGCGTCTCATGCTTCTTTTGAAATCTGAAGATTTGAAATGATTTTGAACAGAGAAACGTCCACAAAGCAGTAAAGATCGTTCAATGCTATGGTGTTTGCATTAGAGATACCAAGTTTCTTGGTCGTCCAATAGATCTCATTTTTTAGGACAATGTCTCCATCCGGATCTTCTAGCCTGGGAGCCTCCCAGCCAACCAAGATTGCACGCCACGATCTTTCATCCATAGTTTTGATGTAAGCACGCATTCTTACTTTCCAGACCGCATAGTTCTTCCCATCTAACAAGGTGGTCAGATTGCAATATTCATAACAATATCCATCGTTTTAGTTCAAAGAAAATAGGACCAAAACTTAGTAATGTCAGGTGATGGCTCTGATACCAACTGAAAGTTTTGAAGGTCTCAGATACTTGCATAAATTTAAACGAAACACAAATGTTAGTTATGGTGTCGGAGCATCCATACTAACATTTATGAATTTCAGTGAAAAATGTAGAAGTACACTTGTAAATAATTTCTGCCTATGAGTTAAATAAACTCATAGAACGTGACCTCATGTCAGAAATGATATTACTAGAGATAACGAAATTATTTTACAAATTATAAAAAAAAAGCATCTAATAATATATGATATGTCTCGTATGCTTTAGTGATCTTTCTGTTTTTCTTTCTCTCTAATTGACGTCCTTCATCAAGAGCCAACCAAGATATATACAACAATGTATAAACTTTCTTGAAAGATCCCTAGTTTCATAAAATAAAAGTTTAGATAAATACCTCAAGTAGATAAGTATTAATAAAAGACTTACTAAGATCAAGAACTCTAATTATTTACTTAGATTAATATACTAAATATTCTAACAAACTTAAGTATCCAAAAGGAAAAATAAAATATTTAGAATAATCGATAGGAAATATCACATACTCATACACAATCCATTACGTACGTTGCAAGAACAAAAACATTAGTTACTTAGTAAAGCATTAGTTACTTAGTAAGAATCATAATCAATACAAACATATCAACATACTTATCAATTATAGTTTGTAACAAAAATGAACAAGTAATTCTCCAAATGACTATGTTCATGGAGAAAACAAAACAAAAAGCTTTCAATCTAATCAATCATCAAATACATATTGAAAAAAAATAGAGTTCATATATATATATATATATGTGTGTGTGTGTGTGCGTGTGTGTGTGTGTGTGTGTGTGTGTGTGTTGAGATTCTTGAAAATTTTTCTTTTTTGGTTGTTTGCCTTTCTTGGACTTTGATTTATTTAGGACTCTATATTTATTTACTAAGAGGAGTTTAGGATTTTATTTAGTTTCCTTATTTTTAGCCCTAACTTGTTTATCAAGACTAGAGGTCTTGATTATTTAAGTAAGGAGAACGACTCAAATGTTCATACACGCTGGATAGAAATCAATGGAGATTGCACTCGACAATTTCAAGAAAGCAGAACACAAGTATGGAGTCTACTTGGAGCTACAATTCAGAATCAAGAGATCTTCAACGTTGCGTAACCAACAGAGGAGATCATATCAAGCGTAGCAACAAGTATTTAGTATCAAGTGTTGATACATTTGTTTTTCATATATTATGTAGATATTTTGTAAATGATCTTGAACGATTAAGTAATATAGTTTTCAGGTTTGATACCCAAGTTCGTAAGTACGTTTGCTTATGGACTAAAGTTAAATAAGCGTGTTCTATTTATTCTTATTCCGCTATTAATTTAGTATTACTCTGTTTGATGTCATTACTGGTGTTACTTAACATCAATCATAACATCTGCTGTGTTACAAGTTTATAACTTCCAAACTGGTTGATGTTAGGTCTAGTGTTGTTTAACACGAAACTTAACATCATTTTTAAAAATCATAGGACTACAAAATGACAATTGGTACCAGAGCATGGTACTTAACATCAAGTATTCCAATCCTTGTTTTGTAGATTCATTGACATCATGGATGCTCAAGGGAATCCTAGACCTCCTATCATCAACGGAGAGAATTACTCTCTATGGAAGCAATGGATGCGGTGGCATATCAAGAATATCGATGAAAAAGTGTGGAGAACCATTCTGGTTGGATGGCAGAAACCGCGAGTTACTGATGCTGATGGAGAAACCTTCTTCAAGAAGGAAATAGATTGGACCGCTGATGAGATAGAAGATTCAAACTGGAACTCCAAATGCATCAACACCCTTTGTGGATATGTTGACTCAAATTACTACAAAGTGATCAAAAAGTTCGATTCAGCAATGGATGCGTGGGACGAATTGCAGAGGTGGTGCGAAGGATCCCAAAGTGTAAAGAGGTCAAGATTAAGAATGCTTAGTGCTACCTTTGAGGCGATGAGGATGGGTGAAAAAGAGTCAATCATGGACTATGATATGAGACTTTCGGAGATTGAAAATGAGTGTGGAGAACTTGGCGAGGCCGTGTCCAGTTCACGCCTTGTTGGAAAACTACTTAGATCCATTTCAAAGAAGTTTAGTGTCAAGGTTGTTGCCATTGAAGAATCAAAGGATAATGATAATTTAGACTTCTATGAACTGGTTAGATCGCTTAAAACGTTCGAGATGGAACATCTTGGTTCCAACTCGAAAGAGAAGAATGTTGCCCTCACTACTGATGTCAGCTCGGATGATGACAGTGAAGTTGTTGATTGGAGAGAATTGTTAGATAAAATCAAGAATACCACTCTTAGAGAGGAAGAAGTGTCTCTGATCACTCAGAAGTTCAACAAACATTTGAGAAGAAGAAACAACATTGGAGGGACATTTCCTAAGTTCAAATCGGAGACACCACCTCCAAAATCTTTTGGACGAAAACTTTCTAATTTTCAGCCCTCATCGTCCGAGTCCAAGACATAAAATTCCCCTAAACCTCCCAGTGAAGTTCAATGTCACTAGTGCAAAGGTTGGGGACACTACAAAAATGAATGTGCTAACACGTTGAGGAAAAAGAACCTGATTGCAAAGGAGTTTGATGAAGATGAAGGTGACTCTGACTCACCTAAGTCAGTTTCTGCATTGTTCGCTAATGTTGTCTGGGATGACGACATACAAGTTGGTAACATCGATACCAACATCTTTTGTCTGAATGTAGAAGTTGTAGAAACAACTGACAAGTATGAGAAACTATACATAGAGTATGATGAATTATTTGCAAATTGGGGAAATCAGGTCCTAAAGGGGAAAGCTCTCATGATTAAGGTTCAGAAGCTAACTCATGAGAAGGACGATCAATTGAACATAATCACTCGTCTAGAATCAGATACACAAGGAAAGACTCGGAATTAGAACGAGTGAAGGCCGATTTAAAGAAGGCTCAAAACGCTCTCTCGAACCTCAACAAGGGAACAACAAAGCTAGACGAAATTCTGGGAATGTCATTCCCAGAGTCCTCGAAACATGGGATTAGCTACAAACCTGAACATCAAGTGCAACAAACTAACCAGAAACTGAAGACAACCAAGCATCACAAAAAGAGAAGAAGACAGTATGTATGTCATCATTGTGGCGATCCTGGTCATATTCGTCCGTTCTGCTGGAAGAAAGCGGGCAAGAAAAATCAGTTTTAGAGGACAAGGCAACATGTTGTGTCCCATGACAGTTTCCATAATTTCAACATCAAAGCCAACGACAAAGTTAAGCAAGTTTGGGTGAAGAAGGATGAGATCAAATATAACATGATATATACCTCTCTGAAATCTCACATTCCAGGAGCATGATATTTTGACAGTGGATGCTCAAAACATATGACCGGATCTGAAGACCTCCTCTCAAGTATTGTGAAATTCAAAGGCGGAAAGGTGAAGTATGATGGAGGTTCAAACGGTCAGATCGTTGGACAAGGAACTCTCCATGTTTCATGAAGTATAAAACTCGAGAATGTGTTACTTGTAGAAGGGCTCACGGCTAATTTGATCACATTAGTCAGTTGTGTGATGGTGGCTTTAGTGTTAAGTTCACATGGGAAAAGAGTGAAGTTTACGATGAAGGAAATACTTGCATTCTAACTGGCCAAAGAACCTTAGATAATTGTTATCAAATAAATGGCGATGATTCTGCAAGCTGTCTTAATTGAGCGATGTCGAGGTATGGCATCAAAAACTTGGAGACGTCAACTACAAGATGTTGGAAAGGCTGGTGAAGAAAGAATTTGTAAATGGTCTACCGAAACTTAATACAAAGATCATTCAAGTTTATGAAGCTTGCCAAAAAGGGAAACAAGTCAGGGTACCACACCCATATGTTCAGAGTCTCACCACTTCAAATTTCTTTGAACTCATGCACATGGACCTCATGAGATCACTAGAGGTGGAAAGTCTTGGAGGTAAACGGTATGTTCTAGTTGTAGTTGATGATTTTTCTAGATTTAATTGTGTTGAATTTTTAAGAGAAGAATCTGAAGCTTTTCAAAGTTTTAAAAAACTTGCAAAAAAAAATTGTGCGTGCGTTTTGGTGTGAGCATAGGAAGGATCAGGTTTGATCATGGAAAGGAATTTAAAAATGAGGCTTTCTCAAACTATTGTTCAAATGTAGGAATAACTCATGAGTTTTCCTCTCCCATTACCCACACCTCCCCCCCCCCAACAGAATGGTATAGTCGAAAGAAAGAATAGATCTCTTACTGAGATGACTAGAACAATGCTTATTTCAAATGGCATTGCAAAGCAGTTTTGGGCTGAAGCTATGAATACTGCTTGTCACACAATCAATAGGGTGTATTATAGACCCGGGTCACATGTTACACCCTACGAATTGTTGTTGGGCAAAAAGCTTAATTTGAAATATTTTTATGTCTTTGTGTGTGTGTGTTATGTCCTGAATGATAGAATGCATCTTTCAAAACTTGACTCTAAAAGTGATAAATGCGTTTTCATGGGATATTCCAAAAATAGCCATGCATATAGATTGTTTAATCTTAGAACACGGTGCATGATGGAGTCAGTTAATGTGAAATTTGATGATTTGATTAGTGGAGTTAAACCTGCTGAGTACAATGATCTGGTGTATGATCAGAATCATCAATATATTGTGAATGGCTTACATGATAGTGCAGGTACAGAGACTGACGTTACAGGGGATGACGAGTCTGGTGATATGTCACCAAACCCAACACCAATTCCTGAAGAAGCGGACAATGTTGAAACTGGTGACTTAACACCAGTGGCAGCATCATCTCAAGAAGCTCCTGAATCAGATTCAGACTCAGATGAGGACAACCCGAATACTCAGATTGACCTGTATTAGAGGGATATTCCTTCAAGAATACAGAGGAATCATCCAACAGGTCAGATCATTGAAGATCTTGATGAGAGAAGCAAGAGGAAGCGGCAGATAAACTTCAAAAAATGGTAAGATATGTCTGTCTATCAACTAACTGCTCTCAAATTCGAGAGTCTTTGTTCCTTGCAACTACAGAACTAAAACGTGTGGTACAGGCTCTGAAGAATGAGTTCTGGATCAAAGCAATGCAGGAAGAGTTGGACCAATTTGCCAAGAACGATGTTTGGGATTTGATTCCCCGCCCAGAGAATACACATGTCACTGGTACTAAGTGGATTTTCAAGAACAAAACAGATGAAGCTGGGAACATTGTTCGAAATAAAGTGATTTGCACATTTTTTTACGTATTTGTATGATATTTTTGCGGCTCATTTGTGCGTGATTTGCTTGTATTGATGTATTTTTGGAGTCCCCTTGACATATTTTGCATCTTTTTAGGTTTGTAGTGTTTTATTTGTTTTTATAGTAGTTTTTCTTATATTTTCTTAGTTTTTTTATTAGTTTTTGTTTTGAAGGTCAACTTTGGTCAAAGTGGGCCCAGGATGAGGCCGGAAGATGATTCAAACCAGATCAATTCACTGATAATCCTCGACATATCGTTGGTGCGAGGATCGACCGGAAATGACGAGAAATGTGGCTATATTCATTGTCACCTCACGCATTCGCTCGGTGGATATATCAGTTGTCATAATACAAGAATAACTCCAAAACCACTTGTGTCATTTGCCTCCACCTTATATCATCGGAAAGATGAGAGAAATGTCTAAAACTCTTGTGTTTACAACAATCCCAAATTCTGAGTATAAGAATGGTAAAAAGCAGCTTTAAGTGGAGACAGTTCGTCGTGACCTCGCTTGTGGAAGGTTTTGGTGCGGAGCCCATAACTCTTGGAAGGAAATTCTAAATGACACAAATCAAACACCAAATGAAGTCCAAGAGGAAGGACTAAATTTTATATGAAGACATCATTGGCTGATTCCGTATGCTTATCAGTCGATCGACTGGTTCTCAGTTGATCGTCTGTTCAGCAGAAAGTTTAGATGTTCGAGGATGAAGCAATCGATAAACTGCCTTTCAGTCGATAGACTACCAGTCGTTAGACAGCCTTTCAATCGATCGACTGCGTCGCAGAAAATTTTGGGATTTTTGGCCCATTTTGAGGTTTTTGCCCCTGCAGCCTCTATATAAACCCCCCAACTCTCCCCCAACAACCTTATCCCTTCCTTTTTCATTTCCATTGCTCAAGAATCCTAGTTATAATCCCTAGTTTAGTTTAGCTTAGTTAGTTAGTTTTTAGTTAGTAGTTAGTTAGTTGTTCTTAAGCAAGTGTTGGAGAGGGTGACACCTCCTTCATTTGTGAATCTTAGTTGTGTTGAAGTTTGAATTTGCTTTTGAAAGTTGTAATCTAGACTTGAAGCTTTTGGTGTTCAATGCAAATTGGTAGTAATCTTTCCCTTTACTCTTATGTGTTATTATTGATTGATGGTTCTTGTCGTTGTGTTGGTTATTAGGCTTTGGTTTATGTTGTTTTCTTTTCATTGTTCTTCAATTTCTCTTTTATCTTTTAGTTTGCTCTTGTTCTTGCAAAACTCCATTGTAGCATCTTGAAGCTTTTTACTCTTTTTAGCTAAACAACACTTGAGTTTTCAAAAGACATATGAGACTTTCCTCTTTGATAACTTTGACTTCTTTACATTTGATGCTCTTTGACTCTTTCAATTTCAAGCTCTGTTTTTCCCTCCACTTTACCTTTGAGATTTGCAAGCTTTCTTAGTTTAGTATATTTTAATTTATGTAGGGTTGTTAATTAGGTTTCATTTATGTCATTAAAATTAGTTAATTCCAAGCAAGCTTTAATTTCCATTTTCATGCCTTAGTAATTTCCAAGTCTTCTTTTCAATTTAAGCATTAGTATTAGAAACTCTACCCAAAGAAATGACTTAATGCTTTCTTAGGGTAAAATTAGTGTAATTTAGTTTAACAAGAGATTAATTAAAAACACCGATTGCCGATTACATCTATCCTCGAGAGACACGACTTGGGAAAACCTTACCACTCTACAATCGACTTCGTACTATTGCGGAGACGATTTCTTAGAGTGCTAAGAAGTCTTCGATCATAAAGCAAGGTTAGTTGCTCAAGGGTACACTTAGATTGAGGATATCAATTTCGATGAAACATTTGCACCGGTTGCTCGTATAGAATTGGTAAGACTCTTAATTGTTGTTGCTTGTCATTTGAGAATATCTCTGCATCAAATAGACATTAAGAGTGCATTTTTTAATGGTGTTTTGAGTGAAGAGGTTTATGTTGAGCAACCAAAAGGTTGATCTTAACAAACCTAATTTTGTTTTAAAATTGAAAAAGGCATTATATGGTTTAAAGCAAGCTCCAAGAGCTTGGTATGAAAGGTTGACTCAACATCTACTATTTTTAAACTTTAGACGAGGTGAAGTTGATAAAAACCTATTTTTGCTCAAATCTAATAAGCACATTCTTATAGTTTAGATTTATGTAAACGATATTATATTTGGTTCCACTAGTGAACAGATGGTGAAAGAGTTCATAGATTGAATGTCTGATACGTTCGAAATGAGCATGGAAGGTAATGTTTCCTACTTTCTTGGTTTTCAAATTAAGCAGTTTGATGATGGTATTTTTCTTTCCCAAAGCAAATATGCAAAAAATCTGGTTCAGAAATTTGGGTTAGAAAATGAAAAGTATAAGAAAACACCTTTGGGTAAAACCAACAAGCTGTCGAGAGATGATGTGGAATCAGTGTTGATAACACCGTTTATAGGAGCATGATAGGAAATCTCCTATATTTAACTGCAAGTAGGCCAGACATAATGTACAGTGTGTGTTTATGTGCTAGGTATCAATCGAACCCGAAAAAGTCACACTTAAAAGCTGTAAAAAGAATAATTAAATATGTGGCTGGAACGAGTGATTTAGGTTTGTGTTATACCAGGGATACATGCACTCAACTTGTTGATTACACTGATTCAGATTGGGCAGGTGATGTCGTGGATAGAAAGAGTACCACTGGAGGATGTTTCTTTTTGGGTAGTAACCTGGTTTCGTGGTACAATAAGAAACAAAACTGCATTTCCCTCTCTACTGCTGAAGCTGAATACATTGTAGCTGGAAGTGCGTGTACGCAACTCCTGTGAATGAACCAGATGATTGAAAACTATGGTCTCCATAGTAGCATTCTGACCGTACTCTATGATAATACAAGTGCCACAGACATCTCAAAGAATCCTGTTCAACACTTTCGAATAAAGCACATTGACATCAGGTATCACTTTATCCGAGATTTGGTTGAGAGGAAGATAGTAAGCCTTGAGCATGTAGGGACAGATGATCAGCTAGCCGATATCTTCACAAAGGCATTAGACTAGAGACCTTCTCTCGTTTGAGAAGAGATCTCAGTATGTGCATTGTCTAGTCCATGTTGGTTTTGATGTTGTGACGCCCATTTCTGTCATTAGTCACAACATCTATATATTTTGCATGCAATTTTACTTTTTCTGTTTCATACATAATGAATGCATTGGGTCTGGTTTTGGTGCCAAAAAGATCATGTGTTTGTAATAAAAGTGATGACAAAAAGACTAACCTCTTGGATTTGGTGATTGTGAATCTTTCCCGCAGAAACTGGATTTCTCCCAGGTCCAAAAACAAAAGGTGTTAATCGCAATTGCTAAAGATAAACTATTCTCTTCAAATATTAAAAAGATGAAGAAAATCTGGATTTATAAAAATCCAATCTTTACATTTCACCTTATTGAGCGATTTTGACGTAGTCATTAACTTGGGTTAAGGGGTATGTTTTCATTGACTTCACCTTAAGGAATGTTGGTTATAATGTTATCAGTTATGAAAAGAAACACTGATCAAGTTACCAAAACCTTAAGTTTTGTTTTTTTAAACCTTTTTAGGTCATTCTTTTAGGCATCAATCTAGGACATACATACTTTGTGGAGTTGCCTAATTATTGTGTGTTTTGTTACTTGTGCTTGTGTCTTTCTTTGAAATCTTTTAATCATGTTAAGGATTGAGGAAACTGGTTGTTCCAGTGGAGCTAAATTCGTGGGATGAACAGGTAATATATGGTTGAAATGGTTAAATATTTTTCACCTTGTACTTATTTTTGCCACTATGGTGATGGTTCATATTCAGCCCTTTGTTTTTTTAGTGGAGACGTGTTTAAGAGTGGGATTGTGTTTTAATTAAATTGGGATCATGTGTCCTAATTTTAGGGGGAGTGGGTTTTTGAAAGGAAATAAAATCTGTTACCGTTTTTAAATCAGATTTTAGGAAAATAAGGGTTTTTAATCTTTCTTTCTCCTAAGCAACGGTCATATTTTTGGTATTATAAAAATATCTTCTTTACCGTTTACCCTAATTCTCTCAAATTCACCTCTGCAAATTACCCTCTCTCTCACGACTTCTCTACTTATTTTTTTGCAAATTTCACTTGGTCTCTTTTTGATATTATCTGCAGCATGACGAATTCATCTTCGAGCAAAATTCCAGAGATCCCCACTGGAGTGCGAAGCTCCACTTCCGAACAAGTTCCAGTGAATTTTTCGAGAGTCGGCGGTCTGGACATCCGTGAAGAGCACGGTGACACTTCACCACCGATTCCATCACCGGTTGCAACATCACCTGTCAGTTCGCCGCTGCTCCACTCCCAGGACGTGGTCCCTGTTCCGGCACCCGTCGCCGCTGATCCAGAGGGCCAGGTCCTTCCCAGACATCCTGGGAATGAAATTGATGTCGACAACCCTCCAGACCTGCCACTTATTGCGGGAATTTTGGGCGAGTTGGTGACTCAACCTTGAAGAGGTCCCATCGGCTGAGGAACATCCCACCAAGCGTGGTGCCGGCAGCTGTTCCAAAAAGTAAGGCCGGTCCGAGGCGTAATGTGCCACTTGAGCACATGACACTTGCCGAAGACATCGCTGTCATAACAGATTCTGATGATGAGGAGTTTGTACCTCCCGCTGCGGTTGCTGCTCCGGTGACTTCCCTCGTTCCCCGCCTGGAAAAGTCAAAGCCCCTTCGCCGCAAACAGAATGTTAAGCTCATCGATAAGAAGAACCCTCTGGCTCCAATTAAGGTGTCTCCAGGGTCAATCGCGACTGAGTATTCAACCCCTCCTTACGAGGTTCTTGATTTTTTCACTGGAGAGGTTTCCAGTTCCTCCAGGCCTGCTGAAGCTGCAACTCCTTCCACTCCTGTTCCTGTGGCTCAACCTGAGCCTGAACCTGATTTTGGGTTCGAGTATTCGCCCGATCCCTCTGATGAGATACTTATCCGTGATCTTAGACCATCCAAGAAGAATACAAAAAAGAAGAACACGGTTCCTTTGCCTGCTACTGACCCGATTGATGATGTTGGCTCCGATGATTTGTCACGGATTCCAACATCGCCCGCTGCTGATCCTGTTTCATCTCCAAATGATAAGTCGACCTCCTTCTCTTCTGAAGGTACACCAGTTACATCGGCTACCTCCTTTCACTCTGCAAGCTCTAGTGAAGCTCCCTCTCAAGGCATTGAGATTGAAGACATGGAACCAATCTCCTTGCGGTTCTTGACTACTAAAGCCGAGGAGCTATTCTCCAAATTTCAAAACAGAGGCATGATAGCTGAGCGTCGCGTCCCAGCTGAGATCTTCGAGAAGCAGAATTTGATTACTTTTTTAAAGCACAAAGGTATGTTTTCGACTTTATCCACTGCTATGCCATATGTTCGTGATGTTGTGCTTGAGTTTTATGTGAACCTACTACCGTCTGTTGCCAACCCAAATTATGTGAATTTTGGGTAAGTTTTTGTACGTGGGACTGTGTTTAATTTTACTCCTACCGTGATCAATGAGATGTTTGGGACCGAGGAGTATTATGGGGACTCCATGATTGATGATATGAATGATGTTGTGCACTTTTTGTCTGGTGTGTATGGTGCATGAGTGGTGTGAGCAGCTGGCTACCACTCGCTTAACTTCCCTGTATATCGTCTTGCACAAAGTTGTTGTGTGCAATTGGGTCCCAACCAAGAACGCCACTGTTGTTACACGACCCCAGGCGTTGTTCCTGTACAAGGTTGGATGCGGCATTAAGTTTAACTTTGGGAAAAATGGTGTTTAGTACGCTCACTCGGTTTGCAACAACGAAGGCCACTTCTTTCTGCTTTCCATCCCTTATATATAGCTTATTGGAGAATCAGAATTTTCAGCCTCACCGGGGCGATGTGTTATCTGGGGAGCCTGAAAAGTTTACTCTGCGTGCTCAGCACCTTACTGGTGTCCGTGTTGTTGATTTGCCTTATCAAAGCGCCCATTCGGTCGGTGTTGTGAGTGGTGACGATTCTGTTGTTCCCACCACCGGCTCCAACATGGTCAAACTCCCTCCTCAGGTTGTGCGTGCTCAACTTGCTTTGCTCAACAATAAAATTGCCCAACTTCAGGCGGTGCGGGGTTCCTAGTTTGAGGCCCTTTCGCTTTCTGAACAAGGGGGAGAAAATGAGGATGATGACGCTACCAAGGCTGACGAGGATACTGAAGGAAACGCTGCCGAGATGTTGGCCAGCTTAAGCAAGAGGAGGAAGAAGATCTTGTCAAGGAACAAGAAGCTAAAGAAAATGAAGAAGCTACCGCGGAAGAGGAAAGCTGATGGTGAATGGACATCGACGTCTGGTCGACGATCTAAGAGGGCTCGTGGTCTTTGAGTGATCATGCCTCTCTTAGTTTCTGTGTTTTTTTATTCTTGGTTGCTGCAAAACAATTTCTTTTTTTTGTTGGCTTGTTTAAACAGTTTATTAATTTAGGGGGAGTTTTGGTATGATTGGCGTTTGTGTTGCGTCGTTTTGTTGTGTCTAGAAAGGCAAAATGGAGAGATTGTTGAGAATTTTATTCTTGGTAATTTTCCTTTTTGGTTGTTTGCCTTTCTTTGCCTTTAATTTATTTAGAACTCTAGATTTATTTACTAAGAGAAGTTTAGGATTTTATTTAGTTTTCTTATTTTTAGCCTAACTTGTTTATCAAGACTAGGGGTCTTGATTATTTAAGTAAGGAGAACGACGCAAATGTTCATACACGCTGGATAGAAATCAACGGAGATTGCACTCGACGATTTCAAGAAAGCAGAACACAAGTATGGAGTCTACTTGAAGTTACAATTCAGAATCAAGAGATTTTCAACGTATCATATCAAGCGTAGCAACAAGTATTTAGTATCAAGTGTTGATACATTTTTCTTTTCATATATTACTTAGATATTTTGTAAATGATCTTGAACGGTTAAGTAATATAGTTTTCGAGTTTGATACCCAAGTTCGTAAGGACGTTTGCTTACGAACTAAACTTAAATAAGCGTGTTCTATTTATTCTTATTCTGCTGCTAATTTAGTATTACTCTGTTTGATGTCATTACTGGTGTTATTTAACATCAATCATAACATCTGTTGTTTTACAAGTTTATAACTTCCAAACTCGTTGATGTTTAGGACTGGTGTTGTTTAACACAAAACTTAACATTATTTCTCAAAATCATAGAACTATAAAATCACAATATATATATAATCCGAATATTTTTTTAAATATTCAAATCAAATATGATGATATTTTTATTTGGATTCTTATTCTAAGTTTTCGAATTCGACGTTAATATACGAATTCGAATACAATCTTTTGATTCGTTTTTGTCACTCCTACAATTTGCTGCAGTACGGCCCAGATTTCATTGGGCCGCTCTTCACGATTCAACCGCAAAAGCAAACTTTGGGGCCCAAATTTTCGAAAAACAACCAAAGCCCACCGATTCTCGTCTGACAATAAATTATAAATATAAATCAATTTATATTTAATACGGGAAAATTCAAACATAATAAACGTGGACCCCTGGAGATAAGTTTGAAGAAAAAACCATACTACATATTAAGAAATATAATAAATGTAATTATTATCCGATTACATGTAGTGTCTAGTTTTTAGTATTGGAGTAAGTGGGTTAAGTAAAAATAAAGTACATTAAATAAGGGTATTCAAATGTATTGTTATGTAATTAATATTATTTAAAAAGAAATAGAAAACAGAGGAAGGCTCGAAAAAGGGCATTACCACTACTATATAATGGTAGACTGGTAGTGCACTAAAACATGCAAGAGTGAACTGCAAATTTGATTTAATCATTTTCATACCCAAGAACAGGAGTTCGATTAAGATAATAATAATAATAATAATAATAATAATAATAATAATAATAATAATAATACAACCATGGCAAAAACTTCAGAGAGTAGCTCCATTTTGCCAATGGCTTCGAGCGTTACGGAAGACAAGTTCTTCAAAGGATCTGCCATGACTAAAACCGGCGCTTATGCTGCCATCTTTTATATGACTTGTGCTGGTACTCTTATATTATTTGTTTTTTCTTAATTATATTATTGATTTTTTCTTAATTATATTAGTGTGTGTGTGTGTGTGTGTGTGTGTTATTTCGTGATGGGGTAGGCCATTTAATTTAATTTGTTATCATGAAGTTTGTGGTTTTGGGTTTGAATTTTTTCCCAAAGGATTTTTTTTCTCTTTTTTCTTTTACTTTTTTTAAAAAATGAGTTTTTCAATAGAAATTGAAATGATCAACAAGTTTGCAAAAGACTAACAAAATCACTTGAGCTGCATTGTAAAGGATGTTGTGTCATGAGATGCCTTTGTTTGTTTATCTTTCAATATATTTCTTTACGTATGGCGAATTTTGGATTTTGTTCGTTGATCATTAGGGTCTCCTTGGAATGATTTGATGTTAAAATCTAAGAATTTCTTTGACCAATTTTGGTTTCATTTGTGTTGAATTTAGTAAACTTGAGTTTATTTAGCTATCCTGTCTAGTGACATGTTAGGCATTGGAAAATGATATATTTTTGAAGAATTTCATTTTTGTTTTAGAATAAAAATTATATATATTTTATGCCAGAGGATATGATAAAACTCAAACTTTATTCATTAGCTGGTGAGCATGAATATGATAAATTTAGTATTTTCTAAATGCACGCTCACTTGAGTTTGGAACTAATTAAAAGCATATCGTAGAGTGGTTTGAAGCTGAGGAAGAGTTTATTTGGAATATATACTTTTTTTCATGTTATTTTTATTTTTTTTCTTTTCTTTCTAATTGCAGATCAAGATTCTGACTGCTTGGCAGGCCACTAAATCACATTCTTTAATTAAAACTGTGAAAATTGATCAGAAGTCACAATTCAGTTAACATTTTCACGATAAATATGATATTACTTTGGTCGTATCAACCTTTTTTTTTTTTCTGAAACACATATTGACTTCGATTTTGCAGTGCTCTTGTTAATGTTCAATAAAGCCGCTCTCTCTTCGTACAACTTTCCGTGCGCCAACGTCATCACCCTTTGTCAGGTAAAAATAAATAACCAACTACAATCTGAATCACAGTGAACGAAAATGTAATGATTGACGAGAACATGTATTCGTGCAGATGATATGTTCGTGCTGTTTCCTTTATGCGCTACGGCGCTTAAATCTCATTTCTTTTAGTACAAAAGGATCCTTAGCCCTCACCGATAGCTCCGAAACATCGATACCGATAAGGACATTGTTAAACACTTCACCTCTTTCTCTCACATATTTGCTTTACATGGTAATAATAACTTTTTTCACCTTGTTTATTAATATTACTCTTTTATCTTCATTAAAAAAAAAAAATTATTATCCTTGATTTATTTTGAAGCTAGCTAGTATGGAGTCCGTTCGGGGTGTAAATGTACCTATGTACACAACCTTAAGGAGAACTACAATTGTACTTACAATGATACTCGAGTATATACTCGTGAGGCAGAGGTATACACGTCCTATTATTGGAAGGTAATGATAAGCATGCGTCCGTCTGCGATTTTTTCCTTGATTTTCTTTTATTTGGTCGATGAATATTAATTATTTGGTTTTGGCAGTGTCGCATTAATTATGTTAGGTGCTTTTATGGCGGGAGCTCGGGACTTGTCATTTGACTCATATGGGTATCTGATTGTTTTTGTATCTAATATCGCAACTGCAATATACCTCACAACCATAGCTCGCATAGGAAAATCTAGTGGGCTCAATAGCTTTGGCCTTATGTGGTGCAACGGTGAGTAACCGAGAAGCTTTGTATTTTATTTTTACTATTAATATTATTGTGATTTTATTTTTAATTTGTAGGAATTTTATGTGGTCCGATTCTACTGATTTGGACACTTTTACGAGGTGACTTGGAGATGACATTGAATTTTCCGAATTTGCTTTCTTCTGGATTCCTGGTAATATATTTGAGTACTAGCTTAACTTTGTTTAAGCTTGTATTTAATTTAATCCACAACTTTCTGTTATCAGGCTGTAATGTTTTTGTCCTGCATCTTGGCTTTCCTTCTGAATTATAGTGTGTTCCTCAATACAACTCTGAATTCTGCACTCACCCAGACTATCTGTGGTAATTTGAAGGTTTGTTCTTCTTATTATTATTATGATTATTATTGTTATTATTATTTATCTATATTTGCTCCTACTATTTTGATTTCGCGCATGACGCCCAGTTTGACTTGTTATTGTTACGGTTACTGCTAATTGCTGCAATGGGCAGATTAACTCTATGACTTTGCGCATCATCTTGTTTGTGCAGGACTTTTTCACTATTTCGCTCGGGTGGGCGATTTTTGGTGGACTGCCGTTTGATTTAGTAAGTACAGTTTCCATTCCGTAAAGTTACATAGGAATAATTACAAAAACTACCCATGAGGTTTAGCCTAATTACAAAAAACTCCGGTCATCGTTAAGTATTACAAACATCCTTACCTAAAAAATACCTTGTTTTGAAAGGAAAAAATATGTCAAAGGGGTGTCTTAATTTTTATATCAGTTTAAAATGCTTAATATTTGTCACGTGCACCCTCGATCGTTACGTTTGTTATGTAATGCCCATTTCCGTGCAGTTGAACGTCGTCGGGCAACTTATCGGCTTCGTTGGCTCAGCAATGTACGCCTATTACAAGCTTTTCGGGAAATAAATTGTTATAGCTGATCCAACGGTGAAAAATCACTCATCAATTTTGATATCCCATGTTTGATAAGATAATGATGATGGGAGATTGTGATGATTCTAAGCTGCAATATAAGCCAATGGGGAGTCCATTAAGGTGTTGGCTTTCAGAATCAGAAAAGCACTTTGTAGGTTACTTTGATAGCTTCTTCTTAATTTAGCAACTTTTTGTTCCTACTTGTTGGGGCCATAAATGATATTTCATTTGTCCTCATTAGCTTATATAGCAATTCAGATACATTAGAAGGTCCCATCATGATCTTCTCAAATATGGGATATCAGACCCAGAAAAGCACTTTGAAGATTATAATGGTAGCTTCTGCTTAATTTAGCAACTTATTGAGACTGCAATGATTTTCATTTGTTCTCTAGTCACTAAAGTCAAATTTGCTTATAATAATGTACACTCTGTGGTGGTTGGTGCATGTGGCAGAAATTCTGTGGAATAGCTTTGAATCTTATATTGCATGCTTTATATAGGTTTAATTACAAATCTATCTTCTATATAGACGAGGTTTGAATAAAAAACTTGATGCATGAAATTGTTTTTCATTCAATTTTCTAATTTCTAGTGGAGCATATAATTGAACATTTATTAGTTTCATGTGAAAAAATAAAAATATATTTGGTAAGTTATTTAAATTCTTTTGATTGGAAATGGAAATAGTTAGGATTTCCATTTTTAACATAAAATTTGGGTGACTGCATTGAAAAATCTATCTATATATATATAAAGTCTAGTGTTTCTAAATATGTTTTCCAAGATTTTCCCGCTCATTTCACTTACTATTTATAGTAATTCATATTTATTATCTATATATTTATATATAAAAAGTCTAGCGTTTCTAAATATGTTTTCCAAGATTTTCCCACTCATTTCACTTACTATTTATAGTAATCCATATTTATTATTTATATAATAATCTATATAAATATTTTTTTGGAGATTATGATTTATGTAAAGAAAATATTAAATATATAGAAAAAGTATGTATAATTATATATAAGATCTAAGAAAAATAAAAATAATATAAAAAATCAGAATAACATATAACATATAATAAAATAAAATAAATATAAATATTTAGTTAATAAATTTGAAAACCCCAAAAAAAACAAAAATAAGACATAAATATTTTCAAATACTGTAAAATAAAATTAAAAATTCTAACAAAATCATATTGATAAAAATATAAGAATTTATAATTAAATTATAAATATCATTTAATAAATATGAAAAAAAAAATTCAATAACTAAATAAAGTTAAAGAGGAAATTCATAAAACAAGCTAAGTTAACTTAAAAAATTCATAATTAGATTCTATAAAATTATAAATAAATCTAAAAATAAAAAAAGAAAATCGAGAAAAATATAAAATAAAATTGAAAAATAATAATATCAATTACATAAATATATATAAGAAATTTGAAAAATAAAATATAAATATAAATATATAATCTATAAATAAATCTAAATATATAGTTTATAAATTTGCAAAATCTTAAAAAGTAAAATCAAAATATAAATATGTCAAATGATATCAAATAAATTTATTTTTCTTATAAATAAGATATAATAACTTCTAGTTAAGTTATAAATTTTTATTTATAAATACAAAAAATGGAAAAAAAAAACTGCTAATATTATAAAATTAATTTGAATTTATAGCCACAAAAATATTACCATTGAAGTATAGAAAATGATTAACTAAGTAAAAATAAGAAAATATCAATATTACGAGAAATATAAAATAATATAAATAAAATTGAAAAAACATGAATAAATAATATAAGATTTAATAATTTAATTTTAAAAGATTATTTAATAAGTTTGTTAAAGAAAAAAAAGATATTATAAGTAAAATCGAAAAATTGCAATGAGACAATACACACACACACACACACACACACACACATATATATATATATAACCGGTAACAAGAACTTGTTTTTTCTTTCATAAGGCGATACGAGGACAAACTTAATAGAATATCTTTCAATTTTCTATACGTGACTCGAATTAAAACTCGGATGACCCAAAATTTGACCCATAACGTGTCACAAACTTGACAATGACACTTTTTTTTCTTTTCTTTTTATTGTTTTCCTAAAAAAACTAAGAAATTATGAACATAAGTGAAAGGTATATAGCTTTATACAATTATTTTTATTAAAATTTAAAATCAAAATTATACGTAGGCAGAAAGAAAAATAAATGATTATATAATCGCATAATATAAAGAATTCAATACATTATTTTAAATTTTTTTAACTAAACAAATATTTCTAAATATTTGTATATTAATAGTTTGTGACTAATTACTATCTTTATGTATTCAAAGTTAGAAATCCACACATAAATGATTTATAACTCTTGATTTTATAATTAATTTTGTAGAAACATATATATA
>BMAC01000836.1:313616-324597 GCA_014905375.1 Phtheirospermum japonicum | reverse complement strand
AAAAAAAAAAAATAAATAAATAAAAAATAAATAAAAAATTGGACTGCCTGCCGCCTAAGCGCCGACTTGGGCGCCGAGGGAGCCTAGGCGGCGCCAAGTTCCCCCGACGATTTTTTTGCCCGATTTTCAAAAATCGTGGGCGGTTCGAGGGCGCCGAGCGCCTAGGCGGCCGCCTAGTCCGATTTTTAGAACAATGATCCCGAGTCAATTACTGGGATGATTTCAAACATATTAACTATAATAAAATAGAATACAAAGGCCCTCAATTAAATTTGTAATACAATACCTCATTTATTTTGTATTTCTTTGTTCATTTTTTATAGTATTTTATATATTTTTATAATATTTATATATTTTTTAGTTTCTAGATTAAGGAGATAATTTTTTATAATATAACTTTAATTGAGTATATTATTTTATGTTTTAAAATATTTTAGATTTTATTTTATTATTTATAACTCCTTGATCTTTGTTATTATTTTATTATCAACTTTCAATAGATAAAAAACTATTTAGAATTTATTTTTATATATTTATTTAATTTAATTTATAACTGTCGCCAATTTATTCTTTCTATGTCTTTAAAATAAATATTTAAAATTAGTTACAATCTTATTATATTTCTATCTGCTTTCAAAATATTATTATATTTGTTATATTATATTATATTATATTATATTATATTATAATATTTCTATTTTTTATTTTAAAAATTATTAAGAATCACTTAGAACTAAAACATGTATTTCATATTTATTTAACTGAATTCATAACTTTTTCTTATTTATTTTATTATTTATAGAATTTTAAGTGTATTTTTGTTACTTTTAGGATTTAGTCAATAATTATTCTGGATTTAAATTATTCTTAATTTATTATATAAAATTATTTTGAAATAAAATTTATTTTATATTATTTATTCGTAATTATTTTTTAATTATTTGATAAATATTTGTATATAAAATATATTTCTTATATATATTTAACATATTTCATATTTTTTATGATTTATTTTATTATTTTATAACATTTCTATATTTTTCTTATTAGAATTCATAATATTTTAATCCATTAAGATATTATAGGATTTATTCTATATTATTTATAATATATATATTTTTTGTGACTTTTTTAATCTTAATTTAATTAATATATATTTATAATTTAAATACAAGTTTTTGTATTTATTTAGTTGATTTTATAAAAAGTTTTCAAATTTATATTATATATTTTTATTGGTTGGTTGATTTGGTAATCGTATAATTATGTTGATATAAGTTATTTCTAAAATAACAAATTACAACTAACGTACAACTAGATTATTCAGTTATACTTAAGTTGTACTCAAATAGATTGATGTGATTAAATTATGACTAATGATAAACTTTGGGGTAACTATTGACAAACAAGTCAACGGGTACCGATAATTAGAAAAGTCTAAAGTTATTTATAAGATTTTTACTTTGTCTTTGAATACAAAGACTAAATAAGGAGATACATGCACTGATTTGTAATAAAGTGACTAATATGATTGTTTCGCGACTAACTAAAGGGAGAGTTTGAAACTATTAGCATGTGATGATAACAAGTTCAACTATAATTAGACTTATAACTTAGTCTGCAAAAAGTTGTTTCATAATATATAAAGTTGTGGGCGCTGATATACGCACCCATCTATTTATGAGTAAAAATTCGAACAACCCTTTTTTAGCCTAAAAGCGGTGTTCAGATCAATTTGAACATATGTTTTGTGTACAGATCAATTTTTTAAACATGTTTTTTGTATTCGAACCGATTATTTTTATGTATTTTGTATTCGAAATTTTGGTTCGAACGATATTTCTTCAAAGTATTTTTTTCTTTTTTCTTTCTTCAATGGCACGGCTGCCATGGCGGCGGCGGTAGCGTATTTCTGTGCGCATGATTTTTTTATATTCTTCAATAGCCGGCGGCCATGATAGTGGTGGCGGTGATGGGCGGCCGCTGAAGTGGTAGTGGTGAGTTGAAGGCGATGAAGTATTTGGGGGTGTAGGGTTTGAAGTTCATATTGACATTTTTGTGATAACATTTTTTAGTGGGATGAACTAATAAATAAACGGTGTGCGTATATCCGCGTCCTTTGTTTTAAATTTGCTTATATTGACCAATAATCATGATTTGAGTATTTTAAATTATTATATTACATTAATAAATTAATAGTATTACACTTACTTACATTGAATGAATTACACCATCCATCTCAATTCGCTCCGTCCATCGCACGGGTTAAGCACTAGTTATTTGGTAAATTATTTGAGTTTTTAATTTTCATTAGAAAATAATAATAGTTCAATTTTCAGAATTAGCAAGCTTAGCCGGCTTAAAATCGAGCTTTTCAAGTGTTATATATCACAATATTATTATCATTATTGTTGTTACTACGTGAGAATTAAAATATTAATATTATGAAATATTTCTGAAATATTGTGAGAGGTCGTCATTAACGCAACTGAAGAATACATTTATTTCGAAAATGTTTATTAAAATTTCAACCCATTTACAAATGCATATCCACCGCCTTTAATAATGTAAATTCATCCTTCTGATTTGCATTAATTTGTATCACCATCATATAAATAAAGGTTATTAAAGTTGAAATATTGTGTTTACCACCCAAAATTGAGAATTTAGGGTAGATAGAGGTTGCCAAACTGCCGGTTAAATTAAACGGCATGACAGTGAACTTTAATCGATTCGTGTTATGGGTACAATTTGTAACTAGTGATGCCCAACGATTTGGTCAAATCGGTCAAATCGCATGGTTCAAATCGGCAGTCAACGGTTTGATTAACTGTTGACTATGGGGCGAATAGAAATTGGAACCGCCATTAATACGGATCGGTTCTATTTTGAGCATTTTATAACTGTGAACAGGCATTTTAAACCGTCAAATTTTTTTTTATACTTGTAAAATATTCATTTTTTTAAAATCATTTGTTAACACCAAACTCGTTCGATATTTTAAATTGGTGATCAATAAGAAAAAATACTTTATTTTATAAGTAATAGCCCCACGATCGCGATGGAGATATTAGTCGTTATTGGATCTAGCAACAATTCGATAAATTGATGATAACTTATATCTTTCGACTCTAAGGTGGGGAGAAAATCATGTGCACTTTGATTTTAAGGTGTGGAGTTACAATTTAATATATAACTTATTCCAATTATTTAAAGTAACAATTTCAAATTTTAAATTCGAGAATTTGAAAATTGTAAAATCTTTATTAAATTTATTAAAAGTGTTATTTCTATTTTCTCACTTAAATTCAAATTTTCAAATATTCTAATATAAATTTTTTATTTTAATTTCAAGTATTTTAAATGATTCAATTTCTTTTTAATTAATTCAAAATTTCAAAGTATTAGTTCTATTTTCTCACTTAACCTCATACATTTAAAAAAAAAAAATAATAATAATATAAAAATAAAAAAAAATTAACTTCAAAAATTTCAATAATTCTAATGAGAATTTCTTATTTTAACTTTAAATATTTTAAATAGTTCAAGTTTAATTTCTTTTTAATTTTTTTGAATTAATTCAAAGAGTTATTTCTATTTTCTACTTAACCTCACATATTTCTTTTTTATAAAATTAAAAATAAACATAGGGGGAAAACTAAAATATATGAATTTTAAAAGTTAAAAAAAATCCGGATCAAACCGGCCAACCGAACCATGATTTGGTTCACAATCTGCCGGCCGGTTTCACGGTTCGGTTGCGGTTCAAGATTTCTGGCCAAACCAAACCGGCGGTTCGAACCATTTGGGCATGTCTATTTGTAACCGTGTATTCGGTTCCAAATAAGCGATTAACCCCTTTTCATTTTGTTGTTTTTAAGTAAACCTGAAATGGCCAATTGTATTTGATTTGTTCTATTTCTTTTTATTCAAGAAAAAAATGAAGGAATAATCAAATAAGATAAGTAGTAATTATGCAAAATAATTTTAACATTTATACAGTTATGCAATATATAATTTGGAAAATACAATTATACAGAATTTTATATGACAATTCACAATTGAAACTATGCGTGTGTGTGTGGAAGGGAGGGAGGAGGGTGGCCTCGTTAAATAATCTTTTTGTAGTTGCTCTGAACAATTAGGAAGGGGGTTGGAGGAGGATGATATAAGAATTTTGGACTTTAACTTAAATCAAACATTAGAAGTTAAATTCTAAGTTTTAACTTTATATGATAGAATTAAGCTATCTCCAATTTCTCGTAAGGAATCAAAACCCACGTATTATCTTATAACTTATCTTGGGGACCGAAGATGGGAGAGTGGGAGCGTGCCCTTTTTCATTTATTTTCGGATCCCGACTTGATATCATATTCGTCTCTCTCTCCACATTCATTGAAATTGCATTGTTGGTTGTTGTTTGATTTTCGTCTAATTATTGATGTTAGTTCCATCATCCTTTGGTAAAGGTGGGAGATGGGGTGGTGAATAAACTTTTACAAATTTTTCAAAACTTCATTCAAAACTCGAATTGTCACTCAATTGAGTTTACAGCAGTTAACTTCTGTAAATTATATTACGTATAGTGTTAGCAACGAAAATACCTGAAACGCTGAGCGTTTCGGCCGAAATTAGAGCTGTGGAACTCATAACCAAAGATTAGGTAAAAAAAAACTTAATATTTTATTTTCTACTCAAAACAAGAGTTTAAAATACTTAAATACCAAACAATAGAAATGCACTTAATGGGCTAAACTCTATCGGCCCAGAATAATAAAGACGGCGCAAAAAGTATCCCTTCCGCCATAAGAAAACAAGCTAGAAAACAATACGAAAAATAAGAGAAATAAGAAAACAACATCAATATAAAAAGATAAATTTTTGACCATCAGGTTGTAAATCCTCGAAGCCTCGATAAGGTCGCTCGCACTCGACTTCTCATGACCCCTCTGTATAGACCCCGTCTCGCCATGCACCGACGTAACATTCCCCTCGCAATTAAAAGAAAAACCTTGTCCTCAAGGTGTAAATCTGGGAATGAAGCCTTCATCTCACGAAGGGACTCCCAAGTAGCCTCCTCAGGGGGTAACCCTTGCCACTAGACTAGGATATGAGTCTCAGGTACACCTTTGCACAAAACCTACTTAGAATCACACACCATCTGAGGAATTAACTCCACTCTACCCTCGAAATTTACACAAGGCAACTATGGCTCGATGAAAGGCACATTTCCATGAAATGGTTTGAGGAGGGAAACATGGAAAATCGGGTGTATCTTAGCACCCTCCGGCAATGCAGGTGATAAGCCACCTTTCTAACGCGTTCTAAGACCTCAAATAGCCCAAAAAAAACGTTGAGCCAACTTCTGCGAAGCTCTCCTTGACACCGTCACCTAACGATAAGTCTGTAGGCAAAGCATAACGTGATCCCACATTGCGAACTCAAGCTCACGAGGGTGCTTATCCGCTGATCGTTTCATCCATTTTTGAGTGCGAGATAAATTTTCCTCAATTCTTGTAGTATTTGGTCACGGGAGCTGAGTACCTCATCAACTGCTTGAACCGAACTAGTTCCTTTATCATAAGGCAAGAGTGATGGGGGAGTACACCCGTACATCACCTGAAATGGTGACATATTAATGCTATTGTGGTGACTGGTATTATAGCTAAACTCAGCCCAACACAAGAACTCTTTCCATCGAGTAGGATGATCACATACAAATAACCTCAAATATTGTTCTAATCCTTTGTTCACAATCTTAGATTGCCCGTCGGTCTGGGTGGTAAGTGGTACTTCAAAACAACTTTGTGCCACTCAATTCAAACATAGACGTTAAAAAATTTCCCATGAAAATGGGATCCCTATCCATCATGATTGTGGCTGGAAAACCATGCAGTTTGACCACCATGTTGACAAATAACTTAGACTTTGTTCCACCGAATGATGAGTAGGTAAGGCGCCAATTTGAGCTGCCTTAGTAAATCGATCCACAACAACCAATATCACTGTGCTGCCTTGAGACAAAGGAAGTCTAACGATAAAATCCTTCGCCAATCCCATCCAAACAAGTTATGGAATGGGTAAAGGTCGTAACAACTCCGCTGGAGCTTGAGTGGAGCTTTTATGTTGCAGACGGATCAAATAACTCCTCACAAACTGTTTTATGTCCTTTCTCATACCCGACCAATAAAAATTAGCAGCTAATCGCACTAAGGTGCGCTTCGCCACCATGTCCCGCCATAGGCAATGCATGGAACTCGTGCAGCACATCCCTCTTTAGGGCCGAAGTCGGACTCAAATAGAATTTTTCCTTTAAAATAAATAACTCACTGTCACCTTATAATTTCGATCCAATATACCTTTATTGAATTACTCATGAAAGTTTAGTAAATCAGGAAGATCCTTATTTTCTTATTCTAAAATAGCTCGGAAAGACACATAACTTTGACCTGCTAATAGCAACACCTCGCCCATGTCACCACTAACCTCCTCAAACTGTCGAGATAATCTATTGGCCACCTGATTTGTAGCCCCTGGTTTGTACTCAATGGTGAAATCAAACCCCAATAATTTCCTCACATACTTTTGTTGATCTGGGGTATGTACCACTTGCTGAAGAAGTTCTTTGATGCTTCGATAATTTGTTCGAACAACAAAAGGGTCTCCCGAGTAAATATTGTCTCCACTTTTGAATGGCTTCCACAATGTCGTGAAGCTCCATATGGTATGTATAAAAGGAACGTTTTGAGTCACATAACTTTTTACTGAAATAGGATATTGGTTAGCCCTCTTAATGCATGAAATTGTTTTTCATTCATTTCTCTAATTTCTAGTGGAGCGAATAATTGAACATTTATTAATTTTCATGTGAAAGAATAAAAATATTTTTGGTAAATTATTTAAGTTTTTCTTGATTGGAGATGGAAAGAGTAGTTAGGATTTCCATTTTTACCACAAAATTCGGGTGATTACGTTGTAAAATTATTTGGTAAGTTGTTTGAGTTTTCAATTTTCATTAGAAAGTAAAAAATTATAATAGTTCAATTTTCAGAATTAGCCGATCTAGGACAGCCTAGCCGGTTTAAAATCGAGCTATTCATGTGTTATATATCACAATATTATTATTATTATTATTATTATTATTATATTATTATTATTAGTATTATTATTATTATTATTACATGAGTATTAAGAGATTAATATTATGAAATATTTTCTGAAATATTGTGAGAGTTCATCATTCACGCAACTAAAGAATACATCTATTGTAGAATTTGTATGTATATTGTATGTATATGAATGTAGAAGAAGAATAAATTGTATTTTCCATTATATTTTCATATCATGTTATAATCTGCTTACAATCGGCCTTTTAAATGTTTTGCACAATCAGCTAGAAGACAAAAGAAGGAAATCAAAATTTACAGAGCATGCCAGCTCATTTAAGACGTGCATGTGTATGTGCATTTCATCTGCATGTAATCTACATGTGTGTTTGTATGAATTTCATTTGCCTTCCATTTGCATCTTGACTTAGTCAACACCCCCCTCTCAAGATGGGCTATGATGACCCACAATGCCCATCTTGCCCAAAAGGAAATGCAGTTAAATAGAAGGAAGTGCATTTATGAATAAATCTGCCAACTGCATGAAGGAAGTGACAAAACGAGGACTTAGAAAACCATTTTTGAAATGATCACGGACCAAATGACAATCAATCTCCAGATGTTTTGTACGTTCATGGAATACCAGATTTTCAAGAATATGGAGAGCTGCCATGTTGTCACACAAAAGAGGGGTAGGAGTTGGAATTGGAAGACAAAAATCTGCAGCAACTAAGAAAATCCATTTAAGTTCACAAACGGTTGAGCCGAGAGCCCTATATTCAGCCTCAGCAGAGGACCGGGAAACACTATTTTGTTTTTTTGTTTTCCAAGAAACCAAAGCATTGCCCAAAAATATACAATAACTTGTGAGAGACCTTCTGGTGTCTGGACAAGAGCCCCAATCAGCATAATCTGTCAGAGTAGCAGGAGAATCAGCAGGGTAGAATAGACCTTGAGATGGACTATTTTTGAGATACTTAACCAGATTAAGAGCAGTATCCCAATGAGCATCAGAAGGAGAGTTAACAAACTGACTGAGTTGTTGAACAGAATATGTAACATCAGGTCTAGTGAAGTTTATATAGAGTAACCTCCCAACCAACCTTCTATATTTGGCAGGATCATGAAATGTAGTTGTTAAATTTGCAATAAGCTTTGGAGCTAGAGGGCAAAGGTGTACTTTCAGGTTTACAACCAATCAATCCTGTGTCTTGTAAGATATCTAGGATGTATTTTCTTTGATGAAGGTAAGTACCTTGTGATCCTCTTGCAATTTCAATTCCCAAAAAATACCTTGTTGAGCCAAGATCCTTAATGGTGAACAAATCATGTAGATAAGCTTTGAGGTCATCAATAAGAGAGACATTGTTTCCAGTTATTAGGACATCATCAACATATATGAGGAGAGCAAAGAAGGAAGTTTCTGATTTCTTGATGAAAAGACAATGATCATGTGTTCACCGAGTAAAACCAAAAAGCAAGAATTTTGCACAAAATTCATTGTTCCATCCCCTAAAAGCCTGTTTTAATCCATATAAGCTTCTCTGAAGTTTGCAGACTTGACCTGGAGCAGCCTTAGTGTAACCAGGAGGGGGAATCATAAACACCTCTTCATGCAGATATCCATGTAAAAAGGCATTGTTGATGTCAAGTTGACATAAGGGCCAAGATTTAGAGGTTTCCAGAGTAATAAGTAATCTCACAGTTACTAATTTGGCAACAAGAGAGAAACTATCAAAGAAGTCCACTCCAGGCAGTTGATGAAATCCTTTGGCTACTAACCTAGCCTTGTACCTTTCTACAGATCCATCTGGATTCATTTTTACTTTGTAAACCCACTTGCAACCGATAGTTTTTTTCCTGAGGGTAGTTGGGTTAAAATCCAAGTCTTATTATCCTCCAAAGCCTTTAATTCCCTTTGCATTGCAAGTATCTACTCAGCTGATTTGCAGGCTTGGTTGTATGAAGAGGGTTATGTGAATGAGTATATTTTGGCCAAGAAATCCAGGTAGCTCTTTTAAAATAAGGGTGAAGTTGTATAGGGAAAAGTGGATATTGAATAGGATTCACCATCAGCAATTGTGAAGTTTTCTTTTGGACAAGTGTGATTAGTATGACAACTCATCACATAATCTGAATACTAAGCTGGTGTCTTCTTCAGTCTGAAGCTCCTTCTCTCAATGGGTTTTTGAGGAATGTTGTTTAAAGTATCTGTGTCAGAAGAATCAGTTAATGCTTCAACACAAGGCAAAGGAATAGTGACTTCATGTGGAATTGACCTTTTGTATGGCAGATTGTGTGACAAACGAGAAATTACACGCTAATTGACGGTTTAATTCCGGTGATTTTATGTGCTTAATAATATCATATATGCTTATTTCTCGTATAATTGTTATTATGAGCAATCAAGCACCAACCGTATATTTCTTCTCTATTTTGCAGTATTTGGTGCTATATTTATCGAAGGATGTCTCTCAAGGAAGTAGAGAAACGAGGATTGACGAATCGAGGAGAGAAAACTCAAGATTCAGGATGGTGCATCGATGATGCGTCGATGCCCAGGATGGACCGCGTCAGTCGACGCGATGTGCGATTGATGCCGAAGGCTGGCTCGCGTCAGTCGACGTTACGTCGACGCTCTGTCGACGCCCATGTTCTGAAGCGTCGATGTCGACGCTATGCTCTGAAGCGTCGATGTCGACGCCCATGAGTCGACGCTCTGTCGACGTCATGCTTTGAAGCGTCGACGTCGACACACGCTGGACGACGCACACTGGACGACGCAGGCAGGAGATTCGCGTCGACGCCGAAGGCTGGCTCGCGTCAGTCGACGCTCCGTCGATGCCGACTCGGCAGAGTTATTTTAGGGCGAGTCTTGGGCGGCAAGAAAGAGGATTTCTATATAAACCCCGACCCTATTTCGTCCCAGAAGCATAATATAACATATCCTAGGGTTCTAAGGAGGTTCAGAGAAGTTCCAACTCGTCCCAAGTCATCAAAATGCAAGGGAACTTGAAGATTGACGTCCCAAGACGCAAGATTCAAGTCCAACACATCGTCTCTCCTATTTTATCAAGGATTATGTTTGTTTATCTAAACCTTTTCTTTTATTTTATTAACTCCATGAGTGAGTAAACTTATTATCTAGTTCTAGGGATGTTGAAACCCTCGTGAAACTATGTTTAATTGATTTGTGCAATATTGTTCTTCATTCGTCATATGCGATTGTTTGTGTTGTTCTATATTCAATGTATGATTGCTTAATTCTTAATTTGGCTTGATCACCTAGATTAGGGATTGGTTATCTATTGCTAGAAATAGGATTGCTTCCCGTGTAATTGTCGTAATTACTATTTCTCTGAAGCAACTAATGATTGTAAATCG
This sequence comes from Phtheirospermum japonicum, assembly GCA_014905375.1. Classification (NCBI taxonomy): domain Eukaryota; kingdom Viridiplantae; phylum Streptophyta; class Magnoliopsida; order Lamiales; family Orobanchaceae; genus Phtheirospermum; species Phtheirospermum japonicum. The sequence goes on along the minus strand of BMAC01000836.1, from coordinate 314,107 downwards.
TTAGGGACAACACAGCATAGGTTGAATGAACCGAGCTTATGCGTTAGTTACCTAGATTAATCTATTTACCTAATTGTTAATGCTGTTGTTGGGTTGAACCTAGAGAGCTTATTCTAGGTTATTCAATAATTAGATTCAATTAAAGAGCTTATTTTAATTGAGTACACAGTAAGGGTAAATTCGAGTAGCAGAGCTTATTGCTACTTAGGATTTTTAATCGCATGTGATGAATGGATTACGAAGTTGTGGTTGGTTAAATGAGTGAATCGAGGGTGGAAACTGAACTAGAACTAGGCCTTTATTATTATTGAATTCTTCGTTAATTGTTCTCTTGCTAGTTTAATTGCTTGTTTGTTTTATTAGTTGAATTAATTCATAAATCCTTACCCCAATCATTTATTTAAATAAAATACGAATCATCACAATCTAACCACACTCCTCGTGGGATCGACCCTTACTTATCGCTACTACTAGTTGGTAGAGAGAAGCTG
>BMAC01000836.1:236648-310319 GCA_014905375.1 Phtheirospermum japonicum | reverse complement strand
GGGAAAAATAAATATTTAATTTGACGCTTGACGACGGGCGGTCAAATTTTGGCGCCGTTGCCGGGGAGTGACGCGTTAAAATTGTGATTTTTTGTATTTTAATATTTTATTTTATTTTTAATTTTGGTTTGTTTAAACGAGTTGAACTCTTGTTGGGTGTTTTCTTAGGTGAATGAACTTGAGATCGTCTGGGAAGAAGAATTTGCATTATTATCCGGAAATCAACAAGAGAGGTCGTGAGTTAAAGAAGAAGAAGGAGTTTTCAAACTGGGAGCAGGTATTACCAATTACATATCCGAGGATTCTTCGAGCGAGAGCGAAGAACGAGAAAGCGAGACTATGGCTGCTCAAGCGGAACGAACGTTGAAGGAGTTGGCAAATCCCGACCTTCCTCAACAACCATTGTGCATCACCTTTCCAACGGTGAACGATGCTACATTTGAGCTACGGTCGAACGGCTGACCACTTCTCCAGTTATCCAAGCACCGAGGTGGGACCTACCTTTTGAGATCATGTGCGATGCGAGCGACTATGCTGTGGGAGCCGTGCTAGGGCAGAGGGTCGATAAAGCTACCCATGTGATCTATTATGCTTCGAGGACCTTGAATCCTGCCCAAGAAAATTATACTACCACGGAGAAGGAGCTTCTAGCTGTTGTGTTTGCTCTCGAGAAGTTCCGTTCGTACATCATTGGATCAAAGGTGGTGATTTTTAGTGATCACGCAGYCCTACRACATCTACTTACAAAGAAGGAGACAAAGCCACGACTCATATGGTGGATTTTACTACTCCAAGAATTCGATTTGGAGATCAAGGATAAAAAGGGAGCCGAGAACACCGTGGCCGACCACCTTAGTAGACTAGTGCATGAGGGGAACGAGCTACAACTTGATGAGAGGTTTCCGGAYGAGCARCTACTTGCAGTTGAACACGTGGATCCATGGTATGCTGACTTGGTAAATTTTCTTGTTGCTCGTGTGTTTCCAACAGGGCTAACAAAAGCAAGGAGGGACAAATTGAGGAGCGATGCGAAATATTATRTGTGGGACGACCCATACCTTTGGAAGCATTGTGCTGATCAAGTCATTCGAAGRTGCATCCCAGAATCGGAGTTCCACGCTATTCTTTCATTTTGCCATTCTCATGCATGTGGAGGACACTTTGGATCGAAGAGAACTGCGCATAAGGTACTTGACAGTGGTTTTTATTGGCCATCCCTATTTCGAGATGCGTATGAATTTTGTAGGGCATGTGATAATTGTCAACGCACGGGGAACCTTTCACGGAGGAGTCAAATGCCCCAAGTGCCCATAATGGTTTGTGAAATTTTTGATGTCTGGGGTATCGACTTTATGGGCCCCTTTCCTAATTCTTTCAAAAATATTTATATTTTACTTGCGGTGGATTATGTCTTCAAGTGGGTGGAAGCGAAATCCACCTCAACTAATGACTCGAAGGTTGTTGCACGTTTCATTAAATCTCGGATCTTCTCAAGGTTCGGGATCCCTCGAGCTATGATAAGCGATCGTGGAACCCACTTTTGCAACAAAAYGGTGGAGGCATTGCTCCGAAGGTATGGTGTTGCTCATAGGCTTTCTACGGCCTATCATCCTCAAACAAATGGGCAAGCCGAAACTTCAAACCGAGAAATCAAGGCCATCTTGGAAAAAAMCGTCAAAGCAAACCGTAAGGATTGGAGCATCAAGCTGAATGATGCGCTGTGGGCATATCGCACGGCATTTAAAACACCAATTGGGATGTCGCCGTATCGCCTCATTTTTGGGAAGCCATGTCACTTGCCGGTGGAGCTCCAACACAAGTCGTTTTGGGCCGTGCAGCAATGCAACTTTGATTTTGATGGAGCCGGGGCGCTAAGGAAGTTGCAACTACGAGAATTGGAGGAAATCCGGAACGAAGCATTTGAAAACTCGCTAATCTATAAAGAAAAGACGAAAGCATTTCATGACTTGAAGATTTCAAGGAAGGAATTCGTAGTGGGCGAGAAAGTGCTACTTTTTCATTCTCGCCTTAAGCTATTTCCCGGTAAGTTGCGTTCAAGGTAGGTTGGACCGTTTGTTATCACCCACGTATTCCCGCATGGTGCGGTGGAGATTTTTAGCCCAAAGACGAACAAGACGTTCAAGGTGAATGGACACCAACTCAAACCGTATTATGAAGGGTTTCACTCTGTTGATGAGGAACGAATRGAGTTGGAAGCACCGCCTTTGACGTAATCATGGGAATAAGTCGAGCCAACGACTTTAAACAAAAGCGCTTGTTGGGAGGCAACCCAACGTTTACTTGTTTTCTTTTCTATTTTTCTTTTTTTTGCAGCATGGGAGGCGGTGTCTTGTTTTGGATGTGTGGGCCACTTTTTCAAAGGACCGAGCATCATGTTCAATAAGACCGAGACCCTCGACACTTCCCCGGGTGATTTCTTCTCCTACTCTTTCCCCATGATATTATGATGTGCTTACTCTTGTTTTGCATTCGCTTGAGGACAAGCAATGTTTAAGTTTGGGGGAGTGAGTGAGTTATTGTGTTTATATTGAGGATTTTTGTACTAAAAATTTGATAAATTTTAACAATTTTTGTGATAAACACCGGAGGATTAAAAGGAAAAGATTATTGCGTTAAGATGGTTTCTGATTCCATGTCATACAATCTGTAGCCCTTCTGCCCACTGACATATCCAATCATTATGCATTTTGCAGCTCTTGGTGTAAACTTGGATTTGTTTGGGATTGTGTTTGTTGCATATGTGAGGCAACCAAAGGTCCTTAGTGAGGAAAGATCAGACTGATGTCCATAAAGTTTCTCAAAAGGTAATTCCCATTCTAGTATTGCACTTGGAACTCTGTTTATGATGTATGAAGCTGTGAAATTAAATAAGGCCAGAGTTTGGAGGGAATCTTGGTTTCAAACATTAAAGCACTGGCTACATCTAGGAGATGTCTATGTTTCCTTTCAACAACTCCATTTTATTGTGGAGTGTAGACACATGTATGTTGGTGCTGAATTCCCTGAGCTTTAAGAAGATTCTGAAAATCCTTTCCCATAAATTCTGCTCCATTATCTGTTCTGATTGCTTTGACCCTTTTTTCAAATTGTGTGGGGGTCATTAGAAAGAAATCTCTTAAGATAGGGACGGAGTTGGACTTGTGGCTCATCATAAAGGTCCATGTGGCTCTACTGTGATCATCTACAACTGTGAGCATATATGGTGTATTTGTGACTGAGAAATGGTTATATGGTCCCCATATGTCCACATGTATCAGCTCAAAAATATATGTGGTTTGTATGCTGCTAGATGGGAAAGATATCCTGCTTTGTTTAGAAATGTGACAGATATCACAAGGTATTGGTTGTCTTTTCAGTTGTGCATTGCACAGGTGTTTCATGTCATGTATATGTTTAAGTGTATGAGTGAAGATATGGCCAAACCTTCTGTGCTAGGTGTCAAATGAGACATCATGATTAGCCAAGAAGCTACTTGTGTGTGTTGGAGGTGTTGTAGCCCTTGAATCAGTTGGCAAAAGGACATAGAGCTTTCCAATCAGTTCCCCTCTTTCTGTAATCAAATCAGTGTGTGTATCTTGGAGTATGCAATGATCTGAGTAAAAAATACTCTTAATTCCTGATTGAGCTGCAATCTGAGCAGCTAATAGAAGATTGTACTTAAAAGATGGCACCAGGAGTACTTCTGATAAGTGCAAAGTATCACTCAAGTGAACCTTTCCTATATGAGTTACCACCTTTTGTGATCCATCAGGTAGATATACTGAAGTATGAGAGTTAGTGTTTGAAAGCTCAGTCATTATTCTCTCATCATTGCACATGTGCTTATTTGCTCCTGTGTCAATTATCCAACTTCCAGATTTGACTGAGTCATGAGTGGATAAGGCAAAGTGTAGAACTGGATCATCCTCATAATCAACAAGGTTTGCATAGTTGTTTCCTATCTTATGCTCATTTGAAATTCCTTTGCCTGAAAAATACTTTGTAACTTCTTGCTGAATTAAAGAAGCTATGTCAAGTTGATTGGGCATGGAGCATTGAGAATCTATCACACTTCTTGAGCTACTTGTATCAGTTGTGTTGGCCATGTTTGCATTGAACTGGTTTCTTTGTTCTTTGAGATCTTTGTACCAATCTGGAACTCCATGTAATTTGAAACATTCTGACTTTTCATGACCAGCTCCTTTGCAATGATCACATATGAGATTATATTTATCCTCCTTGCTTGAATTTTTCCTGAGTAGTTTCCAGAATTTGAGTTCCAATTGTTCTGCATATTCTTTCCAAAGTTGTTATTTCTGGCTTGAAGTCCAGAAACTTGTCCTTTGTTGTTCCCAAAACTTTTCCCTGTATTCCCAAATCTAGACAGTAATACTGAAATATCATGTGGTTCAGCATTTGTGATTTGTAAAATCCTCTGTTTCTCAACTCTTAACACCATAGAATAAGCTTTGTTAACTATTGGTAGAGGATCCACCAACAGAACTTGACTTCTAACATGCTCATAGCTGTCGTTTAGCCCCATTAGAAACCGCATCAGCTTTCTGTTCTGTTCAACATCATGTAATCCCTTTGCAGATCCACAAGTACACGTTGGGATTGGAATTAACACAGAGTATTCATCCCATAATTTTTTAATTTTGTAAAATATACTGCATCAGAGTTATTTACTTGAGATAACGTAGCAACTTTCTTCTCTAATTGAAACAGCAATGGACCATTACTTTCCCCAAATCGTTCACATAAATCTATCCACAGTTCTCTGGCTGAATCAACATATAAAAAGGCTTCGACTATATCCTTAGAAATTGAGTTCAATATCCATGACGTAATCATATAATCCACTTTGCACCATTGATCATATGAAGCAGAATCAGTTTGAGGTTTAATGATTGTACCATCTATAAACCCTAATTTGTTCTTCGTGCCAAGGGAAATTTTAACAGATCGACTCCATGGAAGAGAATTGTTACCCGTGAGTTGTGTGGTTACTAAGGCCATGCCAGGATGATCCGATCCTTGCATATTTAGCGGATATTCTACTCGAATTTCGATTTGAGTTACAGACGACGAAGCTGTGTTTGAAGTTAGCATCGGCCAAGCATTCATCGTGATTTTGTGCGCCATTGCTGATCTCTGTTCCTGTATCTGAGTTTGTGCAGTTTGAGGACGATTTCAAACCCTCGCTCTGGATACCATGTAGAACTTGTATGTATATTGTATGTATAGGAATGTAGAAGAAGAAGAAGAAACTATATTTTCCATTATATTTTCATATCATGTTATAATCTGCTTACAATCGGCCTTTTATATGTTTTGCACAATCAGCTAGAAGACAAAAGAAGAAAATCAAAAGTTACAGAGCATGCCAGCTCATTTAAGACGTGCATGTGCATGTGCATGTAATCTTCATGTGTGTTTATATGAAATTTCATTTGCATTCCGTTTGCATCTTGACTTAGTCAATAATTTCGAAAATGTTTATTAATCTTTCAACTCATTTACAAATGCATATCCATCACCTTTAATAATGTAAATTCATCCTTCTGATTTGCATTCATTTGTATCACCATCCTATATAAAGGTTATTAAAGTTGAAATGATATGCACAGCTTATTTAATTGTTTGTTGTGTTTGCCACCCAAAATCGACAATTTAGGGTAGATAAAGGTGGCCAAACTGCAGGTTAAATTAAACGGCCTGACTGTGAACTGTAACCGAATTTGCTTATTCCAATTAATGTTACAGTTTTTGATAGTTATGGGTACAATTTGTAACTAGTGATGCCCAACGGTTTGGTCAAACCAGTCAAATCGTCGGTTCAAACCGGCGGTCAACTGTTTGGTTAACTGTTGACCACGATTTGAACAAAAATTGGAACCGTCATTTAGGCGGTTCGGTTCTGGTTTGAGCATTTTATAACCATGAACTGACATTTGAAACCGCCGATTTTTTTAATACTTGTAAAATATTCATTTTTTAACACCCAACTCGTTCGATATTTTGAATTGGTGATCAACAAGAAAAAATACTTTATTTTATAAGTAATAGCCCCACGTCGCGATGGAGATATTAGTCGTTATTGGATCTAGCAACAATTCGATAAACTGATGATAACTTATATCTTTCGACTCTAAGGTGGGGAGAAAATTATGTGCACTTTGATTTTAAGGTGTGGAGTTACATATAACTTATTCCAATTGTTTAAAGTAACAATTTCAAATTCTAAATTCGAGAATTTGAAAATTGATAATTCTTTTTTGAATTTATTAAAAGTATTATTTCTATCTTCTCACTTAAATTCAAAATTTCAAATATTCTAATATAAATTTTTTATTTTAATTTCAAATATTTTAAATGATTTAATTTTTTTTAATTAATTCGAAATTTCAAAGTGTTAGTTCTATTTTCTCACTTAACCTCATACATTTTTTTTAAAAATATAATAATAGAAAAATAAAAAATTTTAACTTCAAAAATCTTAAATATTCAAATTAAAATTTTTTATTTTAACTTTAAATATTTTAAATAGTTCAGATTCAATTTTTTTTTTAATTTTTTTGAATTAATTCAAAGTTTTATTTATTTTTTCTACTTAACCTCACATATTTCTTTTTTATAAAATTAAAAATAAACATAGGTGAAAAAACTAAAATATATGAGTTTTAAAAGTTAAGAAAAAAAAAACCAACCCGGATCAAACCGGCCAACCGAACCGTGAATTGGTTCACTGCCGGCAACCGTCCGGTTTCACGGTTCGGTTGCGGTTCGAGGTTTCTGGCCAAACTAAACCGGTGGTTCGAACCGTTTAGGAATGTCTATTTGTAAACTTCTATTCGGTTCCAAATAAGCGGTTAACCCCTTTTCATTTTGTTGTTTTTAAGTAAACCTGAAATGGCTAATTGTATTTGATTTGTTCTATTCTTTTTATTCAAAAAAATGAATGAATAATTAAATAAGATAAGTAGTAATTATGCAAAATAATTTTAACATTTATACAATTATGCAATATATAATTTGTAAAATACAATTATACAGAATTTTATATGACAATTTACAAATGAAACTATGCGTGTGTGTGTGGAAGGGGGGGAGGAGGGTGGACTCGTCAAACAATCTTTTTCTAGTTGTTCTGAAAAATTAGGAAAGGGGTTGGAGGAGGATGATATAAGAACTTTGGACTTTAACTTAAAACAAATATTAAAAGTTAAATTCTAAGTTTTAACTTTATATGATAGAATTAAGCTATCTCCAAATTCTCGTAAGGAATCAAAACCCATGTATTATCTTATAACTTATCTTGGGGACCGAAGATGGGAGAGTGGGGACGTGCCCTTTTTCATTTGTTGTTGGATCCCGACTTGATATCATATTCATCTCTCTCTCCACATTCATTGAAACTAAGTTATTGGTTGTTGTTTGATTTTCGTTTAATTATTGATGTTAGTCCCATAAACCTTTGGTAAAGGTGAGAAATGGGGTGGTGAATAAACTTTTACAAATTTTTCAAAACTTCATTAAAAACTCGAATTATCACTCAAATGAGTTGACAGTTGTTAACTTCTGTAAATTATAAGTCTTTACGTATAGTGTTATTAACGAAAATACCTGAAACGCTGAGCGTCTCGGACGCAATTAGAGCTGCAGAACTCCTAACCATATATCAGGTAAAAAAACTTAATATTTTATTTTCTACTCAAAATAAGAGTATAGAATACTTAAATACCAAAAAATAGAAATGCGCTCAATGGCTAAACTCTATCGGCCCAGAATAACAAAGACGACGCAAAAAACATCCCTTCCGCCATAAGAAAACAAGTTAAAACAAGAGAAATAAGACAACAACATCAATATGAAAAGATAAATTATTTACCATCAGGTTGTAAATCCGCGAAGCCTCGACAAGGGCGCTCGCACTCGACTTCCACGCCTTGGCTCAATATTCTCATGCCCCCTCTGTATAAACCCCGTCTCGCCATGCACCGACGTAACATTCCCCTTGCCATGAAATAAAACCTTGTCCTCAAGGTGTAAATCTGGGAATGAAGCCTTCATCTCATGAAGGGACTCCTAAGTAGCCTCCTCAGGGGGTAACCCTTGCCACTAGACTAGGATATCAGTCTCAGGTACACCTTTGCACAAAACCTGCTTAAAATCACACACCATCAGAGGAATTAACTCCACTCTAACCTCAAAATTCACACAAGGAAACTTTGGCTCGATAAAGGCACATTTCCATGAAATGGTTTGAGAAGGGAAACATGGAAAACCGGGTGAATCTTAGCACCCTCCGGCAGCGCAAGGCGATAAGTCCTTTCCAGCACATTCTAAGACCTCCAATGGCCCAAAAAAAAAACATTGAGCCAACTTCTGCGAAGCTCTCCTTGACACTGTCACCTGACAATAAGTCCGTAGGCAAAGCAGAACGTGATCCCCCACTGCGAACTCAAACTCACGAGGGTGATTATCCACTGATCGTTTCATCCATTCTTGAGTGCGAGATAAATTTTTCCTTAATTCTTATAGTATTTGCTCACGGGAGCTGAGTACCTCATCAACTTCTTGAACCGGACTAGTGCCTTTATCATAAGGTAAGAGTGATGGGGGAGGACACTCGTACATCACCTTAAATGGTGACATATTAATGTTCTTGTGGTGACTGGTATTATAGTTAAACTCATCCCAACACAAGAACTCCTTCCATCGAGTAGGACGATCACATATAAATAGCCTCAAATATTGTTCTAATCCTTTGTTCACAATATCAAATTGCCCGTCGGTCTGGGTGGTAAGTGGTACTGCAAAACAACTTTGTGCCACTAAATTCAAACATCGACGTTAAAACATTTCCCATGAAAATGGGATCCCTATCTGTCACGATTGTGGCTAGAAAACCATGCAATTTCACCACCACGTCGACAAATAACTTGGACTTGTCCACCGAATGATGAGTAGGTAAGGCACCAAAATGAGCCACCTTGGTTAATCGATCCACAACAACCAATATCACCGTGCTGCCTTGTGAAAAAGGAAGTCCAACGATAAAATCCATCGACAATTCTATCCAAACACGTTCTGGAATGGGTAAAGGTTATGTTGCTGACAGATCAAAAAACTCCTCACAAACTGTTCTACATCCTTTTTCATACCCGACCAATAATAATTAGCATCTAATCTCACTAAGGTGCTCTTCACGCCACCATGTCCCACCATAGGCAATGCATGGAACTTGTGCAACACATCCCTCTTTAGGGCCAAAGTCGGACTCAAATAGAATTTCTCGTAAAATAGATAACTCCCTTTGACACCTCATAATGTCGATCTAATACACCTTTGATTGAATTGCTCGTGAAACTTTAGTAAATCAGGAAGATCCTTATTTTCTTATTCTAAAATAGCTCGGAAATACGAATAACTTTGACCTGCTAAAAAAGGCTAGCGGAAGTTAGGTAATTTGAGAATAGGTGCTTCACTCATAGCTCGCTTGAGTTCCGTGAAAGCCTCCATCGTCGTGTCATCCCACTTGTACTCACCTTTCCGCAAAATATTCGCCAAAGGTTATGCGATCTCCGAATACCCCTGGACGAACCTTTGATAATACCCCGGGAGTCCCAAAAAACCATATTTTCTTAACTTTCTTTGGAATCGGCCAATTAACCATTGTGGCAATTCTTCTTTTATCCACGTGAATGCCCTCGGGATCAATCACATGACCCAAATATTCAACAGAGGGTTGACAAAGTTTTCATTTAGACATCTTGGCATAGAACTGATTTCTTTCTAAGCACTCTAGAACCCTGTGTAAATTCTCCTTATGCTGCTCAAGCGACACAAAAAATATTAATATATTATTAAAAAAATACAACAATAAACTTGCGCAGAAATACCCCTAAGAGGTCATTCATGGATGCTTAAAAGGTGGATGGTGCATTGGTTAACCCAAATGGCATGACAAGTAATTCGTAATGTTCTTCATATGTTCGAAATGCCTTTTTATACACATTATTACCATGCAAACGAGTCTGATGATAACCTAAGCGTAAATCCAATTTTGAAAAAAGTTGTAGACCCTTATAATTCGTCAAACATCTCATCAGCTGTAGGAATAGGAAATTTATCCTTGACGGTTGCCAAATTCAAAGATCTATAATCCACACAAAAATGGTATGTGCCATCCTTTTTCTTGACTAACAAAACAGGAGATGAGAATGAACTTTGACTTCTCTGGACTATCCTTTGATCAAGCATCTCCCTTATCAGTTTCTCGATCTCTCCTTTCTGAATATGGGGGTAGAGGTAAGGTCGAACATTTATCGGCTTAGTTCCCGATTGAAGGTGAATTCGATGGTCATGGGGTCTTCATGGCGGTAATTCTTTTGGAGTTTTGAAAACCGCAGAATGTTTGTGTAGAACCACAAGAATTACTTCTGGGACCGAAGGATACTAATTGATATCAACCCCTGAACTTGACGCATCTTCCTCCTCTCTTATAACTATCTCGTAGTAACTATGGATATCATCGCTTGCTACTAATTCTTGTAACTGGTGATGAGTTATCTTACGAGGATTCAGGGATTCGATTCCTTGGATAATTGCCGATTTTCCTTCCCATTCAAATTCCATCGTTATCTGAGTGCAGTTCTATGTAATTCTTCCCAACCCTTGGAGCCATGGTACTTCCAGCACAATCTCTAGCCCTTGCAATGGCAGCACAAACAAATCGACCTCATGTTTAGTTCCATGGAGATATAGTTGAACCCAGGGACACTTACAATCACACATCATGCTGTCGCCATTCCCTTTATATACTCCGAAATTCTTGATATTTTCCAATCGAAGCCCTAATCGTTCGACAACTTCAGGTTGAAAAAAATTATGGGTACTCCCACTATCAATTAACACATGGGCATGTATTCGCCCCACCTTTACCTAAATCCTCAAAAAATGGGGGGCTCCTAGACCTGCCAATGAATTTAAACTGGAACCATTATCTATTATCGGCGTCTCCTCCTCTGTTTCCTCTATTTCCTCCTCTTATAGTTCACTTGACATGCATAAAAATTATGGAGTACATCGATGTCCTCGAACCCAATGATGATCACAATTATAATACAACCCTCTCACTTTTCGATCCTGCATCTCTATCTTAGATAAACAACGTATAGGCAAGTTTGTCTTATTATTTTTAGATTCCGATTTGAAACCTTCGGAAGAATTGGTAATGTGATTTGGTTGCCCAGAATGTTTCTGTGTTGCTACTCCCGCCAAGGTTTCAGTACTAGGCCACTGCGATACTTGGCTTGAATGACTCTTAATCTGCCAATGATTCACCACCTTCGCCATGTTTGTGACTCTGTCATTTCGTGAATCAAATGCTTTGGCCAGAGAAAAAGCTTCCATTAAGGTTGTCGGCTTGGTAAGTAGTAGTTCTCCCCGAATTACGGGTTCTAGCCCGAAAATATATAGAGATATAAAAACCTCCTCAGATAGCCTAGAAACTCGGTTCATAAGGCTTCCAAAATCATTCAGAAAGTTTGCAATAGTCCCCTGCTGTGTTAGCTTAGCAAGCTGCCCCGTATAATCTTCAAATTGGGCTGGGCCAAATCTCAGGCGTACTGCATTTAGAAATCTAGCCATGAAGTCAACATCTTTTTACATTTCATCAACTGATACCAATCAGAAGCTCAACCTTATAGATTGAAAGAGACATAATGTAAGCATTGATCATCTTCCGTTCCGTGGTAGTCAAAATATTATTGGATTCAAAAATCCATCCGCTAGCATCTGAACCATCAAATTTCAGTAATTCTAACCTGAGGAAATTCGTTCATGGTTGATTAGCACCCTGCTCGTTCAATTGTCTCTCCCCATGAATGAGTCGACTATCACCGCCCTCCTTCCTATCTTCCACCCTGTTATCCAGTGTATCTCGCGTTCGCATCTATTCCCTTACCTCCTTCATCGAATCGAACATCTCCAAGAGCACCAATTCATTTTCATAATTCCCCTGTTGACACACCAATTGTTCCAATAATTTAGTAATTGCAGGATCGGTATCCTTAGCCACTGAATTGTTATCTGTCATATCAAGAGCTCGGGATGAAAGCTACTATAAAAAAACCCGGGATTGATGACGGCACAATCTGTCGGTAAGTGATTTACTGACGGCTTACCGATGGATCTACGATGTCGGAAAATCCTTTGTCGGTAATTCCAATAGCTGATAGAATATCAAGCCGTCGATAAATGCTGATGGCATTTCCGATGGGTCCAGCCGCCGTTAAGTTGCCGTTGGGAATCTTATTTTTTTGAATTTACCAACGAACACCATGTTGTTTTGCATGTAATTTTGGTATTCTTCTCGTGTTTTTAGTTAGAGTTTAGTGTAGTTTTTAGTAGTTTTGAGTCGTGTTTCATTAGGGTTTTAGGTTATTTTCTTGTTTTAATATTTTGAGCTTTATTTATCCGATGTTGGTAATGTTTGTACGATTCTTGGGTTTTTAAAGTTCAAAATTCTTGTTTTGTAGGTGGCTAAATGAATTAGATTCGCTCCAAGACGTTCTGGCATATGCCTAGGTTCGAGCCAAGGCATTGAGGCCCAAAATCCGTGTCAAAATGAGAGAATCGAGCCAAAAGCAACCTGAATCGACCGAGGACAGCCCGGAATGACTGACAGTCGATCGACTGACCACGGATCGACTGAAAGCTCCGAAATTGACTGCTCGATAGTAGCGGACTTTGGATTAGCAGGGCAGTTGATCGACTACTCGTCAATCGATCGACTGCGTCGCAGAGACTCTCGGGATTCTTGGGATTTTTGACGTTTTTGCCCTACAAACACCTATATAAACCCCACATCTTTCACCAACAAAGGAACCGGCTCTCCTCCCCACCCTTGCGTGGGTTTGGGGTTAATTTTTCTCTCTAGTTCTTTGATTTACTTTCTCTCTCTAGATCTTAGATTTATTTTCAAGCATTTCCTTGGGTTTGTAAGCCTAAGAAGAATTCAATTCATCACTTGGATTTTATTTTGGTTACCATTTCATTAAATTTTGTAATTCCTTTCCTTAATTCAAGTAAGTTTTCCTTTATTTCCTTCCTTGTTCTTCGATTTCATGATTGTTCTTCAATTTATGCATTTTGCCTTAGCTCTTAGATTTGTTGTTGGATCTTGTGAATTGGCTATGGAATCTAGGTGAGTGACACACCAAGATCATAGATCGAGTCCTTGATCGTTTTTGTTTTGAGTATTTCATATGCTTTATTTTGGTTTTTATTTTCATGCATAATTTTATGTTGAATCCTAGTTCTACTCCTCGTTTCTAGTTATTTCTCGTAACGTTTTTAACTTTCACGTCAAATTTTATTTCTCTTTCTATTGGTGCTTTCGATTTTCGTCAATTTGCATTATTTAGGTTTTTATGATCATGCATGCATAGTTGCACCTTAGGTTTTCATGCTTGTACTTGGTGAAACTTTGCATTTTCTTGCTTATTCCAATTATCGCTTGCAATCTCCATTGGGCACATGCACGAGGCATACGAAATACTTGCATTTACTTTCATTTTACTTCCTTTACTTGCTTTAATTCCATTTATTTTTGTTTTCTCTCAATTCCAACAAGTTAAAAACACATTGATCCCTACGAACAATCGAATTCTGATAATACCGAGCCATGAACCCACTTTTCTTATTTTCAACACCATTAAAAACTACAAAACAAAATAGCGACGTTGCCGGGGATAGAATCCGGGTCACCCGCGTGACAGGCGGGAATACTTACCACTATACTACAACGACACGACTTGGTTAAGGTTTTCGATTTGCTTTTAGCTTCTTTGTGTTTCTAACTTTCTTTTATATTTGACATTTTTATGGAGAGTATGCAAGGTCCTTTTGGCAATGGAGGTTACATTCCCAACATGGGAGGGCATGGTGCAAACCATGTTGGGAATGGAATGATGTATAATGGTTTTGGCAACATGGGAGGGAATGGTGCAAACCATGTTGGGTTTAGTGGCTTCACGGGTATGAATGGTCCGTATGGAGAACATGGTGCTTCCACTTACTTTCCGAATATGCACACACCAAATTCCGACCCGTATGGCAGTTATGGTGTTCCCAATAATTGCCCGAGTATGTCTAATGGTGGCTTTGTGAGTCCGAATGGGAATGTGGGTGGCTAAATTCTGAATTCCAGTCCATATGGGGGTCCTCCTACTTATAATTTCAATCATGCCCCGATTGGTGCCACCAATAGTGCTCTGAAGCCCAATGTCCAAAGTGGCCCCCATCCGCACTATGGTAGATGTTAACAAACCATTTGTGGAAGCGACTTAAAATTTTAATCACGCCCCGGTTGGTGCCAACAATAGTGCTCAAAATCCTAATTCGTATGAGTTGTTTGGTGGTGTGGGCTCCAATGCCCAAAATGCCCCCCCCCCCCCCCCCCTCCTCAATATTCCGATGAATGCTCATATTCTGCCCTCTGATCGGAATCTCTTGGCCATTTTGCAATAATTGCAAACACTTTCCGTCACGTTGGCTTTGTTCGATACTAAGTCCAATGCTCTCAAGGCTACGACCAACGGGTTAAGCACTACAATGGAGCCATTAGAAATTGATGTGAATATGTTGAATCAAGCGAATGAGGAAGACAAATTGCCAAGCCAACCTTCTCATCCTCTTGCGGTCACGGTCCTTGAAAGTGGCGAGGTGGTTGATAATACGATTTTCCAGTCGTTCGATGAGGAAGTGGTTTCTATTCCGAGTGTTCTTACTCCTCTCGAGTCCACCCCGTGGGCCCCACGTTGGCAAAGGAACTTCCCGATGGCCTCCACAAGTCTTCAAACCCGTACAAGGCACCAGCCTCTAAATCTCCCATGCCTTCTCCTTCAAAGATATCTTTTGAAGAGTGGTTACATATGGATGTGATTCGAGATTTGGTCGAACAAGTTTATATGGAGGAAATGAGCATTGAGAATGAGTTTGACTTGGGAGCTTATGTTGAAGGTTGTGGTGAAAGGAATGAGACCCTTTTTCTTAACAACGAGTCAATTGTGCTTCAATGTGCCAAAGGTTTTTGTGCGAAGGATTGTTTATGTCTCGTTGTGGGCAACGATGAAACTTTAGAGGGGGGTTGGGAATTTTTGATGATAGGAGTGAAAAGCTTGAAGATTATCTTGAGGGGATCATTGAATTGTTCGATTTAGTCCCCAATGAGGTCGAGAGGAGGCACATGCCCGAGCTTAATCCTCCCCCATCTTCCCTCAAGCGTGTCTATTTGGAGGAAGAGGAGAGCAAGCCGATTATCATCTTTGCAAATTCGAATCGAGGAGAAGAGGAGAGATCAGTTGAAGTGCTTAAAGTTCATAAGGGTGCTATTGGTTGGAGACCCGAAGTTATTAAGGGAATTAGCCCTTGACTTACATGCATAAACTCGTCTTGGAGGATGATGCCAAACCATCTCGAGAATTCTAAAGGCACTTGAATCCAAATTTTAAGGAGATAGTGAAGGACGAGAATTTGAAGTTGTTGAAGGAAGGCTTGTTATTTGTACTTGCCAAGAGTGAGTGGGTGAGTCCTGAAAATCGATATATCCATTTTCGAGGACGAAAAAGGGGAGTTGTTGGCCACGAGGGCTACCAAGAAAGATCATTCCCCTCCCCTATTTATCGACCAAATGATGGACAAGCTAGCCGGCCATTCTTCCTTTCTTTTTTAGATGAGTCATCGGGTCACTTCAAAATCACAATTCCACCCAAGGATCTACCCATGATGACTCCTACTTGCCCATTTGGAACACTAACTGACCATTATTCCTATTGGTTCTTGGATGAGTTGTCGGGACACTTTAAAACCACAATTCCTCCTAAAAAGGAGGGTAGGGCTTTAGTGGATCCTCTCATTCTCTTTCCACCTTGAGCAAGAAGGGAGTTCGTCAAGCTAATGAAATTAAACAAGCGCTTCTTGGGAGGCAACCCAAGTTCTTTTCATTTATCTCTTTTATTTTCTTTCTTTCTTACTTTCTTATTATATGAAAATCCAAAAATATTCAATTTTATAAAAATCCAAAAATATTCAAAAAATTGAAAAAAAAAGATTGTTATCTTTTGGTTCCTTTAAACCCTTGGTCTTATTTTGAGTCATGTGCATATTTTCTTGTGTTTTTGACTTCGTGTGATTTTCTTTTATAGTGTTTTATTTACCGACTTCAACCTTGGTCGATTTGATAAGATAGTAGCGTTCATGGAGCCGGGAGAAACAAGCCATGCTCGGTTTTTGCTTGGATGCTTAAGTGGACCCCACCGAGGTCGACCCAAACTCGCTCGGTTAAGGAAGCTTCTATCTCACTCTCCTTTTACTTGATTTTCACTAAAATGCAATGAGGGAATTGCATGGTTTAAGTGTGGGGTGGGTAAGTGGTTAGGGTCCGGTTGTCGAAAAGCATGATTTGTCTTTCTTAACTTGAGCCTTGGCAAAGTGATGCACTCTTGGCGAAGTGACGCTTACTAATTGCGCATTTATATGGTTGAGTCATTTTTGTGTCATTTGTGTCTCTATTACATTGTTAAGCAATCATCATATGCTTGGAAGTTTGAATAGTTTACTTGTCGGGTTCTTACATATTTATGCCATCTTGTGTGAGGAGTTGAATTTTTGTGCTTCGTCCAAAACCCGCCTATATATATATATATATAGGCAAAAATATTTTTTTAGTCCGATAAGTGACCACTCTTTGACATTTAGTCCGATTTTTGGTCACACTTGAAAATTAGTCCACTAAGTGGACTAATTGCTGATTTTTGGTCCAGTGACCGCCTAGAGCAGGTCACTGGACCAAAAATCAGCATTTAGTTCACTTAGTGGACTAATTTTCAAGTGTGTTCCAAAATCGGACTAAAAGTCAAAGAGTGGCCACTTACCGGACTAAAAAAATACTTTTAGTTTTTTGGCGAGTAAGTGTAATTAGGAGGCAATTGTCCAAAAAAAAWATGATATAGGTAAAAATAAAAATGATATATCTGGGAGAAAAAAATCCCTATTTATTTTTATTTTTTATTTTAGATTGTAGGTTTTTATTTTATTATATTACTTATTTATAACTTGTAGGTTTTTATTCTATTGCTTATTTATCAAAATGTTCGAACACATGAGTTTTGTTCGAGAAACCAGAGACGAACACCCTTATTTTGCATTTATTTTTTTATCTTTTACAGCCTAGATCCGTCACTTACCTTTCACCACCCACCAACATTTTTTCTTCTTCCTGTTTGGCGGTGGCACAATGACGACACCTATGGCGGTGGCGACGACGGTGTGATGGGCGACGCTAATGGAAGAGTTGGAGTGGTGGTGGAGGGTTGAAGGAGATGATATATTTTGGGTATTTAGTATTTGTGGGATAATTTTGATATTTTTGTTGAGTYTTTTTATGAGGTGAACTCGTAAATAAATGGGGTGCGTATATTCGCTCTCTAAAAAAATTAAATGTAAATAACTACACTTTTATATACTATGAAATAGTTTTTTGCAGATTACATTACATCTAATTATAGTTTATCTTATTATCATCACACATCAATAGTTTTAAACTAAGCAAAAGAATTTTTTTAGTCCGGTAAGTGGCCACTCTTTGACTTTTAGTCCGGTTTTAGATCACACTTGAAAATTAGTCCACTAGGTGGACTAAATGCTGATTTTTGGTCCAGTGACCTTCAGTTTTCAGTTTTTCCGGTAAAGATGACCTGCTCTAGGCGGTCACTGGACTAAAATTCAGCATTTAGTACACTTAGTGGACTAATTTTCAAGTGTGACCAAAAACTGGACTAAATATCAAAGAGTGGTCACTTACCGGACTAAAAAAATATTTTTGCCTATATATATATATATATATATATATATATAAAATCAACATTTACTCATGAAAAGATTTCAAGGATCTCAAAGCTCTTTTGATTTTGTTTCTAAAACCCAGTGCAAACTAGTGAGTATCTTGTGTGAATTATCGGTCTTGCTTGCATTTTTATGAAAATTACATTGAGGTGGCTTAATTTTGCTCGTACATGATTGAGTCTGGAAGTGACCTCGAGGCACATATATCACCCTTATTCCCTCCATATCCAAATATATAAGCTACTTAAAATATCCCAAATGAGCCCCCTTGAGCCTATACCCCGTTCTTGTTAGCCGAACTCGATTTTAGCTCTTATATCTTCATATATTGTGAGATGAGAGTGTATGCTGTTAGTTGGATAGAAATGTGAGGGAAATCAATTGTGGATTTTGGGTTTTGAGTTTCTTACAAAAGAAAAAGAGAAAAATGAAAGAAAAGAAAAGGAAAAAAAAAGAGAAATAAACTCCAAAACAAATCACGAAAAGTGATAAAGCGTGCATTCAAGTGAAAAGCCTAATGTTTAAAAGGCTAAGTTTAGTATAAAGAAGTAAATTCAAAAGGCTTCTAAGTGTTGTGAAATAAAGTCGAAAAAGGGTTCCGAACGAAAGTTTGGTGATTTGGGGAAGGGAGAAGCATTTATAAGCTTAGAGTTCTAGAAGTTAGGACTTTTTCTGTTATTGATCATGTTCGATCGTGTGTTAGCCACTATATCCAAATATTCAATACCTTACCAAAAAGCCAACATTACAACCTGAAATAAAGACCTCTTTCGATTCTTATTTGATCATGTACAATGGGTGATTTTGAGTTTCCGATTTGTGAAATCTTGACGAGATGCATGCATTGTCCGACTTGAGCGTATACACGTCCCATATAACAAACACTTGAGAGGATTGAGTGAACACCCTCAAAATTCCATTTGTGAGGAAGTCGTCGATTTGGTTTTCATTTGAGAAAGAGTAATACGAGCAATACTTGGCGATAACGAGTTTTTGTTGAAACTTTCATCATATTAATTAAGATAAGCACAAGGATTTTTCTTTTTACATAATGTTCATTGCATGTACATTCTCGATTCTATTCATTGTTGGAGGACGAACAAACCGATAAGTGTGGGGTGGTTGTTTTGCATGTAATTGTGGTATTTTTCTCGTGTTTTTAGTTAGAGTTTAGTTTAGTTTTTAGTAGTTTTGAATCATGTTTCATTAGGGTTTTAGGTTGTTTTCTTGTTTTAATGTTTTGAGCTTTATTTCCGATGTTGGTAATGTTTGTGCGATTCTTGTTTTTTTAAAGTTCAAAATTCTTGTTTTGTAGGTGGCTAAATGAATTAGATTCGTGCCAAGACATTCCATCATACACCTAGGTTCGAGCCAAGGCATTGAGGCCCAAAATCCGTGCCAAATCGAGAAAACCAAGCCAAAAGCAGCCCGAATCAACTGCCAGATCGACTGAGGACAGCCCAGATCGAATGACAATCGATCAACTGACCACGGATCGACTGAAAGATCCGAAATTGACTGCTCGACAATAGCGAACTTTGGATCAGCAAGGCAGTCGATCGACTGCGTCGCAGAGACTCTTGGGATTCTTGGCATTTTTTACATTTTTACCCCTACGAACACGTATATAAACCCTACATCTTTCAGCAACAAAGGAACCAGCTCTCCTCCTCACCCTTGCATGGGTTTGGGGTTAATTTCTCTCTCTAGTTCTTAGATTTAGTTTCTCTCTCTAGGTTATAGATTTAATTTCTCTCTCTAGATCTTAGATTTATTATCAAGCATTTCCTTGGGTTTGTAAGCCTAAGAAGAATTCAAGTCATCACTTGGATTTTGTTGAGGAATTTATTCTTGGCTATAATTCATATTTTGTTATTTGCCTTTCTTAGGCACAAAATTAATTATGAACTCTAGATTGTGTTTCCTAGTTTATTTATAGGACTTTATTTTCCTAGATTGTGTCTAGATTTTAGTATGCTTATTTACCAAGTTTAGAATTTTAGGTTTGTCTATTTAAGACAAGGGATTACTAAGCTTGGCAACACGACTTTGACGCACGGATTTTCTGAAGCAGAGCACGACGCAAGACGCACGGCAAGGAACAAAGAACACGAAGACTACTTGGAGCCATTGTACGAGATCGACAAGCTATTCGAAGTTGCATGACCAATGGAGAAGAGCTTGTTCAACCTAGGCGACAAGTATTTAGTATCATGTGTTTTGATACTTTAGTTTTCATATATTACTTAATATTTTTGTATTGATCGAAAAACAAGAAAGTAATATAGTTTTAGGGTTTGTACACCCAAGTTCACAAGTACTTTTACTTGTGAACTGAATTTGTTTTTATCGTGTTCTTAAATTTTATTTCCGCTGCATATTTTTAATTTTACTCAGTTGATGTTGTTAGTCAGTGTTGTTTAACATTGTTAACAACATCATAAAATTGAGACTTATTTTCAAAACCATAGACCTTCAGATTCTACAAATTTTATTTTGGATTATTATTTCATTAAAGTTTGTAATTCCTTTCCTTAATTCAAGTAAGTTTTCCTTTATTTCCTTCCTTGTTCTTCAATTTCATGCTTGTTCTTCAATTTATGCATTTTGCCTTAGCTCTTAGATTTGTTGTTGGATCTTGTGAATTGGCTATGGAATCTAGGTGAGTGACACACCAAGATCATAGATCGAGTCCTTGATCGTTTTTGTTTTGAGTATTTCATATGCTTTATTTTGGTTTTTATTTTCATGCATAATTTTATGTTGAACCCTAGATCTACTCCTCGTTTCTAGTTATTTCTCGTAATTTTTTTAACTTTCACGTCAAATTTTATTGCTATTCTTATTGGTGCTTCGATTTTTGTCAATTTGCATTATTTAGGTTTTTATGATCATGCATGCATAGTTGTACCTTAGGTTTTCATGCTTGCACTTGGTGAAACTTTGTATTTTCTTGCTTATTTCAATTATTGCTTGCAATTCCCATTAGGCACACGCACGAGGCATACAAAATACTTGCATTTACTTTCATTTCACTTCCTTTACTTGCTTTAATTCCATTTATTTTCATATTTTCTTTCCAACAAGCTAAAAACACATTGATCCCTACGAACAATGGAGTTTCGATAATACCGAGCCATGAGCCCACTTTTCTTATTTTCAACACCACAAAAAACTACAAAACACATGTCCGTCGGTAATTAATTAAATAAATAATAATAAAATTTAATTTTACCGACGGATTTCATGTTCGGCGGTAAATATAAATAATTTTATTAGTACAGCCAATTCTTCAATCGTCTTAGTAGCATCCGATTTCTCGTGATTCAAATCCTCGATCTCTAAGCTCATTTTCACAATCATAGTGCCCTATTTTTGACATTTGATCAGTTACCCGAACATCAAACATATAGTAGTTCTCATTATTAATTAGAGATTCATAAATATGAAAAATTAAATTTAATAACAAATCTAGCATTTGGCACACGAGTAAAAAATTTGATCATAACAATTTTATGAATTTTATCCTGGAATTTCTTTGGTGTTGAAAAGTTGGGGTGAAATTAAAACATGGGTATATTGGTTCTTTTGTTGGACTTCTTATAATTGGTAGTGGTTGGTATTCCTAAGGTATTTAGGTTTCTTTATATAATCGTTTATAATTAAATCTCAACTAATTCTTCGGCCTCAACTCATCGATGATTTTATAAGTCTCAGTCAATAATTCATTGGTCGTCTTTTTAAAAGCTTTTTTTTTAACTGAAAAATGTAAATATAAACATGATGGCGCAAGTCCTAGGGTAGAGGCAAAGAAATAAATACCATGAAAAACACTTGTTGTGCTCCCTTTTCATGGTATTTACTTTTTTGCCTGTACCCCAGGACTCGCATTAATATTCACATTTCTATTTTTTTAATTGTTTTTTAAAATAAAAGTATTTTAAAAAGACGATTGAGAAATTATTGACTGGGGCTAATAAAATCATCGATGAGTTGAGGCCGAAGAATTAGTTGAAATGTCATTATAAATGATTATATAAAGAAACCTCAATACTTTAGGAATACCAGCCACTACTAATCATAAGAAGCCCAACAAAAGAACCAATATACCCATGTTTCAATTTCACCCCAACTTTTCAACACCAAAGAAATTCCAGGATAAAATTCATGAAATTGTTATGATCAGATTTTTTACTCGTGTGCCAAATGCTAGATTTGTTATTAAATTTAATTTTTCATATTTATGAATCTCTAATTAATAATGATAACTACTATATGTTTGATGTTCGGGTAACTGATCAAATGTCAAAAATAGGGCACTATGATTGTGAAAATGAGCTTAGAGATCGAGGATTTGAATCACGAGAAATCGGATGCTACTAAGACGATTGAGGAATTGGCTGTGCTAATAAAATTAGGGAAAATTCCCAATTATTCCAAAACATTAAAAGTAGTTCCCTAAAACTCCATTCAATTTCAAAGTTCCCTAATAATATAATTACTCTAAGAGTAGACAATAGTACCCTTGAAATTCTTGTCCACCTGTCACACTTATTATTCCTCTATCCTTCAAAAACGACGCTCTGTCCCTTAAACTCTGCCAGTTTTAGTTTTTCCCCAAAATCCAGCTCCTAAATTTCATTGCCATCGAGTTCCCAAAATCAAAACTGATTCACCAATTCAGTTTTAAATTGACAATTTGACTCACAAATCCAGTCGATTGCATTCGAGCATCACCTGCGTAAGTGCAATATTTCCCCAAAATCAATTGCGAACCCCAAAAATTTGGAAATGATTCTCAAAAGGAGTTTGGAATCGAGCAGAGGTGTTTGAAATCTATGGAATATTGGCAAAGATCAGACAATTATTTTCCATGTTTCCCACGTTGAATCCCAATAGCACCATAATCGAATGGATTTGTGAAAGAAGTGAAGTCAGAAGTTCGACAAAAATCCCGTAGAATCCTTTCAAGTGTATACGGATGACTATAAATCACTCGGGCAATATTTCGAGTAGGATGAAAAAGAAGAAAACAAACAAGTAAACATTTGTATTATTTTTGTTCCGCCACTTATTTTTGTCCACGATAGTCTTTTTTTTTTCTTTGTTCTGGAAATGCTAGAATTGGATAATTTGCAACTTCATGTTAGGTAGTTTGTTATTATGTTTGGAATTATAATTTTGGATGATGTGGAAGTAGCATTATTTGTACTTTGTGGAGGGTGTATAATTTAGAAATCAACTTGTGTAGTTTGTTAATCATGGTTGATAGAAGATTAGTATGCGTCTTAAAAAACATAGTAGTTTGTGGCTTACTAGTTTGAAATTGTTAGTAAGTATTATGCTCTTAAGTTGATTGGGTAGTCTGTGATTTAGAGTTGGTTTTAGTAGTTGATGTATTTTCCAAATCTGTTTTATTTACGACGGTTGCACAAAAATAAATCAGTTGAATCCCCTGATTTGTTGTTTGTGATTAGGGCAGTTTGCTAAATGGGGTAATTCATAAGTGTAGCTAGCTTTATCATTCGTATATTGTATGTAGTTTGTAATTTTGGCAAAATATCATTCGTATCGGCATTGCCTGGCTATGGTTGATGACGATGTTGTGCGTAGTAAGTTTTGAATGGGCATGGTTAGTTTGTCATTTTTAATTTTTTAAACATCTCATTTGTTCCTTAGGAGTAACATGTAATTATTGGGCAAGGTAGTTTTAAATATAGATGGTATGTAGTTTGTAATTCTGGCAAAATATCATTCATATCGACATTGTCTGACTGTGCTTGACGGCGAGGTTGTGCGTAGTAAGTTTTGAATGTCATGATTAGTTTGTTATTTTTAGTTTTATTAACTTATCATTTGTTCCTGAGTGATTAAGCCATTATACAGGTAATCTTAGGCAAACTTGTTATAAATTTATTACATGCAAGCAGTTTTTATTATTGTGGGTGAGTGTTCATATGACAAGTTAGTATATTATAACTTATCTATTAGTATTGCGTGGTACATAGTTTGTAATTGTGGGGCAGTAATATTCCTCAAAACTATGGTCGGGTGTGTTTGATGTCGAGGTTGTTGGATGTTAGTTTAAAATTGGCGTAAGTAGTTTAGTGTTTCAGTGTAAGGTAGTTTTTAATTGTGAGAAGTAGTATTATTTTGAAGGTTGCGGAAGTAAGAATAGTCATCGTTTTCTGTTGTGATAAGCTTTGAATATAGGTGAAATGATATTTGGGACACATTAGTTTTTGAAACAGTACTTTGGGATTGTTAGTGAGTAGTTAGCTTTTTGAAATGTGTATTAACATGCGTATTAATTCTTTTTGAAATGTTAAATGAATTGCACATTAACTTATCAATACGTGTTTGTCTGAATGCTCCTGGAATGACTGTGCGATTTTTACATGTTACTTCATGAATCGTGTGGTGTTGAACCAATAATTCCCAGTTGATGTTGATAATGATGTCATGAATAGGTTGGCTGACCTCATTGAAGCGTTGGTTACGCCGCCGTGAAAGAAAATCCAAATATTGTTGACTAATCTAATGCTACATGTAATTTTTTTAATTGACATTGATTAATATTATGGTTGTAAGTTTTGAAGGAAAATAGTGTGGTAATATGGTAATATTTTGTCCAATTACCACGAACGATGGCTGGGGCAATTTTGATTAGGTTATTGTGCCGTAAAATATTTTGATAGTCTGATCATTTCAAACTCCAGTATGTATCACTTAAGTTGGTAATCCTAAGTTCTTTTGGTTATATTACTACTCTGTGTGATATAGCACGTGTCCGATGCTATATTACTAATCTTTGTAATAAATTCTATGATATAATCGTGTGCATAGTACAAGATAGGCAAAACTACTATGTAACATAACTCAAACTTACAATATAACATATTTCTGAATTTGGTGGTCGGTAACCAATTATTGTACAAAGTATTGATAAGGTAGTTTAGAGTTTAGTTTGCAATATTTATGACCACTATCTGGATCCTACCATATTGTTTGATTCAAAACTACAAGATCAAACTATATTAAAAACGACAACTTGTATAATCTAAAACTACATTCGAAACTATTTGGTAGCATTTACCTTAGTGTCATTTCTATAATAATTCGAGAACTACTATGGCTGTGAATTTATAACTACTCTGTACAACTTGTATAGCAAAGGGGAGGCCATAGTCAATAGTACGACATGGCTAGAAACTCAGAACAACTATGGACAACATACCCGCAAAAAAGACCACAAAATTCAGAACTACGCGGTACAACAATTCGAAACTAACTTGGTACAATAATTTTGTAGGGTTTACCTTGGTGTCATTTGTAATATCAGAGCTAATTTGAAACTGCCAAATAGTTGTATAATAACAAACTACTTTGAAATATCGAACTACACTCAACTCTGTACAATAATTCAAAACTTTCCTATTGTATATTCCACAAAATTCAGAACTACGCGATACAATTATTCAAAACTACCTTGGTATAATAATTTAGTAGTGTTTACCTTGATGTCATTTCTATAATAATTCGAGAACTACTATGGCTGTGAATTTAGAACTACTCTGTGCAACTTTTATAGCAAGGGGACGCCATAGTCAATAATACGACATGGCTGGGAATTCAGAACTACTATGGACAACGTACCCACATAAGCAACCACAAAATTCAGAACTAAGCGGCACAATAATTCAAAACTACCTTGGTACAAAAATTTTGTAACATTTACCTTGGTGTCATTTGTAATATCTGAGCTAACTTGAAACTACCAAATAGTTGTATAATAACAAACTACTTTGAAATATCGAACTACACTCAAAACGACCACTAAATGCATCTCTAACAATGTGGGAAATCAGAAAATAATTCAAAACTACCTCTATTTATAATACACACAAAATGACCAATAATTTCAAAACTACGTGGTATAGTTATTCAAAACTACATTGGTATACATTTCAAAACCACCATACCAAGGGCAGGACGTAAAAATTCAAATTTTTTGTATCGTGTAACATTTAACATAGTCGATGACACGACACGACTATGAATCATAGTGGGCAAGCGAAAGACCGTTAATGGAACATAGTTGTATAACTACAGACTACTTTGAAATATCAAACTGCAATTAAAACAACCACTAAGTGCATCTATAATGATATGGGAAATTAGAGCTACGCTGCAAAATAATTCAAAACTACTCCAGTGTATCGAGTGCATATTCTTGATTTATGCTTTGTTCAGCGTATGCCAAAATAGACGAAGTTGACCAATACAAATCATGTATGTGGAATTCAGAACTACTCTAAATAGATGTTGGTAATAGCAAGGGCAGATGGTAGTCGGCAAATGCAAAACCACTGAAATGCTACGGTTGTGTAACAAACTACTCTGAATTTTAGTAAATAATTTGCAAACTACTCTGAAATTCGATAGAACATCAGGAAATATTTATTCCATAAAAACTAGATACTACTTCGCAACAATGTACTAGTCTTAATGTATCATCGTGTTTATTCATATAGTTAAAGGCTTTATTAGAGAGAGAAGAACTTGTGACGTTCCATTCAAGGAAATGGTTCGGTGCAAGTTTTTTTGTTACAATTCACAACATGCCCACAATGGCCACACTTAATTCTTCTTGGTATGTTCTCGCCTTGTGAAAAAATACGATATGTAGTTCATGATCACTGCAGTGTGCATGGACTCTGACTACTAGGGTATCGAAAGAGAATCCCAACTCTACGTCAACTACGAGGGACTCCCCACCATAATTACATAAAACAGTAATACCTCCGTAGTCAGCCAAACCTACATAATAAAAGAATTCGACTATAAATATTGTCAAAGTAGTATGGGGTAGTAAAAAGTTATTAGGAATCGAGCCTGACTAAATCTAGAACCTACTATATATAACATGTTTCTGAATGTGGTGTTTGTTTTTGAATTATTGTATAAAGTATTGGTAAGGATATTTCGACTTTAGTTTGGAATTCTTACGACCACTATCTGGATCTTACCATAGTGTATTATTTGAAACTACCATATGAAACTACTACAACAATGATTATGAATGACTATTTGGGTGTATGAATAGTCTGTACAATAATTATCCGGAAGTATGAATAGTTTGTACACTAGTTGCATTCGAAGACAATTTGTATATTCCAAAACTACAATCGAAACTCATAACTACTATGTACAATAATTTGAAACTTCTATATTGTATAATCCAAAGCTACCATAAAAAATACATGTCATATTCAATAAAACGACACGACTATAGATTCAGAACTACTACGGGTAACATACACTCAAAACGACCACAAAATTAAAAAATACTCACTACATTAATTCGAAAGTATCTTGGTGTATAATTCAAATAGAATAGTATAATGGAAGAGACCCTTGTTTCGAATTGTACACCAAAATAGATGAAAAATCAACAAAATCATGCTTTGACAAGATGCTTGAAATTCGGTTTTTACACTACCATATAAGATGCTTGAGAATAAATGAACCACCACTTACTATCGATTTCTATCTCCGAGATTACGTGGGTTCTATATTGTGTAGTGCCCAATCGATTCTTGAAAAGAAAAAAAAAGATTCGTGTGCTGTGTTGCAATTGAACACTCATCCAAAGATACTAAGTGTATTATACACCAAAAATAGATGAAAAATCAACAAAATCATGCTTTGACAAGATGCTTGAAATTCAGTTTTTACACTACCATATAAGATGCTTGAAAATAAATGAACAACCACTTACTATCGATTTCCATCTCCGAGATTACGTGGGTTCTAAATTGTGTAGTGCCCAATGGATTCTTGAAAAGAAAAAAAAAAGATTTGTGTGTTGTGTTGCAATTGAAAACTCATCAAGAGATACTAAGTGTATTGGCAATGAGCGTGGACACTGATTTTGATGGTGTGAATAATCCTCTATCACCCCACAGATCGCTACATCTCCTTTGCTTTCCACCGTGACGGCTTTTTGGGGTAGATTCGTCAATTTACTATATATTTAGGATTATATGGGAAATATTTGTCTTGAATGAGAATAAAAAGATTCCCAAGATTATTTGGGATTTGGGTTCTATTATATAGGAGTGAATGGGAATTTTCTCATAAATTATAAGGTAAATATTAATTTTGTTATATTATCATTATTATTAATATTTTTATTTTGTAATTTTATTGTTTTGGTATGTGAAAACAAAAAATTTAGGATAATTATTATGAATTATTGGAGGTTTGATTATATTTTACTTAAGTATGTTAAATTGTTATTTTTGGTTATATTATTATTATTATTAATTTGGTTATATTATTATTATTAATTTGATTATATTATTCTTAATAATTTTATTTTTGGTTATAACGTTATTATTAGTTTTATTTTTTTATGTGAAAACAAAGAATTTAGGAGAATTGTTATGAATTATTAGGTTTGATTATATTTTAATTAAATGTGTTAAATTGTTGTTTTGGGTTTTATTATTATTATTATTATTAATCTGGTTATATTATTATTATTTTGGTTATATTATTATTATTATTATTATTATTATTATTATTAATTTGATTATATTATTATTAATATGATGTTGATGGTGCTTCGACGGCGCTCCGGCGGTGCTCCGACGACGGTGACGGCGACGGCTCCTCTCGCGAGCCCTAACCCTAACTTTGGTTGTGGGGTGGTGAAATGAATCTATCCGCTGGGGAGGGTTCTTTATATTAAGTTACCGATGAACACGAATCCGTCAGTAGCAAAATCCGACGATGCATATTTGGCGGGCTTTTTCCACCAACTTCCTGAGGACTTGCCGACTGACACCGACGAAAGGTTTCCGTTGGGAGTCCATCGGCAATTTCTGTTATCAGGAAAGTCGTTGGTAATGCCAACCTTTTAACGACGGGTGGCTACCCATCGGTAATATCCGTCAACTTTTTCATTTTTTTTAGTGAGCACCAAATGAAACGCAGAGCGTCTCGGCCGCAATTAGAGTTGTGGAACTCCTAACCCTAGATTAAGGAAGAAAACTTAATATCTTATTTTCTACTAAAAATGAGAGTTTAGAATACTTAAATACCAAACAATAGAAATGCGCACTATTGACCCAGAATGACAAAGACGGCGCGAAAAACATCCTTTCCGCCACAAGAAAACAAGTTAGAAAACAATACAAAAAACAAGAAAAATAAGAAAACAACATCAATATAAAAAGATAAGTTATTAACCACCAGGTTGCAAATCCGCGAAGCCTCGACAAGGGCGCTCGCACTCGACTTCTACGCCTTGGCTCAATATTCTCATGCTCCCTCTATATAGACCCCGTCTCGCCATGCACTGACGTAATAATACCTTAGAATAGACGTCTGAAATTAAACTTTGCAAACATTAAACTTAGTGAATAGAAGAATTGAATAAACATAGTAGTAGAGGTGCGTTAAGTAAATAGAAGAAATAAATTGACACCAGAACTTTAATGAGATTCAAAGGTTCTTGTATCCCGTCTATGTCCTTGATACGGCACTAAAAATCCGTACATAATATATGAGGGTATTTAATGTAAACGACCTAGTTTCTGGGAAGTGAGCAGCCTGGTTGGAGAAGTGAGCGACCTAGTTGGAGAGATGGGTGAGCTGGTTTGTAGAGTAGCGACTTGGATTATGAGGATGAGTTCTCATAAAGGGTCGCGATCTCGTATGCTTTTATGTGTTGGGCGCTAGCTGTTGAGCCCGGTTATGGGCTTTATAGATATTAGGCCTAAATGGGCTTATATGGATGGTTTATGGGGTCCCGGCGGACTATATGGAAAGAATAACAGGCCCAGGCCTATTCTGGTAAGAGATCTATTATTTATGGAAACTTAGCATATAGGAGAAATCCTAATTCTAAGTCGGTCATGGTATCATGGTATTTATGGAGTTGTGGTGGGAGAAGGAAACACTGGCTTGGGGAGGACTTCTCATGCCTCTATAAAAGGTGTACCTCTCTTTATTTTTTAAGTTATTATTGTTAATTTTGGGCTCTCGGAACTACCACTTGCTTTATCTAACTTAAGCATCGGAGGACCTTCACGGGTCTGATCACCTACCCGAATGAAGGTGTTGTTTTGCAGGATCAACTAGGTCGCCAGGAAGAATTTTGGAGGCTTAGCAGGTCGTTGTGGTGAAATTGGAGGCTATTTCAGGTCGCTGATCTCGGATTTGAGGTTAGTACCCCATATTCTTGGTAACCAATATTTTTGTATTTATCAAGTGGCGCCGTCTGTGGGAAAGAGGGACATCGAGTCCTTGGGCGAAAGACGTGAGAATACACAATTTTCGTAGGTTTAAAATCTGACTGCGCTACAAATTTGAAAATTTATTTTCTAATGTTTCAACCGTTGGATCGCGTTAAAAGTTTTACAAAACCTCAAGGACCTTTTTAATTATGTTTTGAATGGTGGAGATCGGGTTTTGAGATGCGAGGAAATATATATAAGTTTTCGAGTAAAGCAGATTTTATTTTCAGTAAATTCTGCGCAGCGTTTTTCAAAATGCGATTGTGTACAATAGAACCATTGGATGAAGCCAAAATTTTGATATATTATTCTAAACATATTGAAGTTCAATCTGAACAGTGAATATTTGAATATGAGTTCAGAAAAGTCCTATAAAGAATTTTAAACAGAGCTGATCCCGTTTCCCAAAACTGTTTGTCTAATTTCTTTTAAAAATTAAATTATGCACAATTTAACTGTTGGATGAGGTTGAATTTTGGTTATAATATTTACGAGATATAGTGGTTAAATCTAAATGGTGGTGGAGACTGAGTTTGAAGGTCTATGGGCGCGAGTAAGGGTTGCGGTGCTCGCATCTTACTTATCGATTATTTTTGTGATCATATACTAACGGATTGAGTGCAGTTCTATTTGTTTAGTTTGTATTAATATTGGTCTTTAAGGGTTACTCTATGTGTTTGAATTTAACCCGGGAATGGTCAATGTAAACAAACGCGATGAGGTCGCGTGTCCAAATATTCGAGGTCGGTTTATTTTGTTGCTCGAAGTCTAAGGCGATAAGGTCGCGTATCAATCAAACGCAACAAAATCATCAAAAATCAAGATAAGTATTTATTTTCTTTTAGATGTGTTTAAATGGGGATGGTATAGTTTGGTTGACATATGGCAGACTTGCTTATTGGTTTGAAATTATGGAGATATGCGTATGGTTTATTTGATTCTATATGGTTATGGGGATACACATATGTTTTATTTGATGCTTTATGATTTAAAGGTGTGGGGATACTTGTTTAGAGGAATAAATTGGTATCAGTATATGGATTACGATTATATTATTGTACTTGTGCATATAAATCATTTATTTAATTTGTTGGATTTTTATTTGGTATTTACATGCCCATATATGGTATGCAGTCTTGTTTAATAATTGTGATCATGGATTCTTAAATAGGATGATGGGAGTTTCTTATTCGGTGGGGGATGAGGACTATTTTTTGGGTTATCCTTAAACTTTTAAATTTATGTGTGACCATACATGTGGTGGGGATTTATGTGCATAAAGGAGCGACTATGAATGCCATGATTGTTTAATTCACGTTTTTTTCAAAGGAGAAATTCGAATTTTAATTCATTTATAGCACTTTAGAACCTCGTGTTGTGCTAATTGTGAACTATATGGGGCAATTCCTAAGGGTCGATGGGGTGATAATCATACATGGAGTTGGATAGTTTGGTCTTGGAATTCTTTCACGGGTTTGATAGAATGGATGGTGGGTATTAATCATATGTGGAGGATGCTAATTGGATTTATATGGTTTTATTTTGTGGGGATATGCATGTGGTTTAACATTTGGTTGGGGAGGACATATTTGATTCGATATGGTTATGAACACACTAAGAGTTGCTCATTTTTGCACATTCCCGTATGAAAAAACTGCACTGCCACACTTCAGTAAAATGGGGATAACTCACTGTTGGATGATCCTTTTTGTGATCCAATTTTTGTGTTAGAAACTAGACTCACGGGAATTTCCAATGGTATATAATCTGTTTTCTAATTCATTAACAATTAAAACAGTTAAATCCTCAAAGTTGGTATATGTGCTGAAAATTTAGTGTCAGTTTTGTTTGATCCTATATGGCTTAATAGTGATATGATATTTGTGGTTATGGAAAAGGGAAACACTTGATTTGCAAAAATTTTAATTAACATATTATTGGCGCGAGTAAGGTTGTGATATTCGGATGATATTTTCTATGATTATGCTAACGGATTTGAGTGCAGGGCCTGTTTAGTTCATATTAACATGGGTTTATAGGGTTAATTTATGGGTTGCCCGATATCTAACTTGGATATGGTCAATCCAGCGTGAAGAGGTCGCATAATTGAGGAGAGGTTTTAAGTTAAGGTCTCTGCGACCCAGTACAGGTCTTCGTGACCTAGGTAAGGTCTCTACGACCTCGTTACGGTCTCTATGACATCATTACGGTCTTGACGATCTTATGAGATCTAGACTTTATATTCCAATATGGGTTTTATGGTTAAATTCTGACGCTCTCATTAGGTCGATGATGGTTAAGTTCCGACGCTCTCATTAGGTCGATGATGGTTATATTCCGACGCTCTCATTAGGTCGACTATAATTAAATCCCGACGCTTTCATTAGGTCGGCGATGATTTTTATGGTTATGGGCTGACGCTTCTGTTAGGTCGGCGATGGTTTTTATGGTTATGGGCTGACGCTTCTATTAGGTCGGCGATGCTTTTTTATGGTTATGGGCTGACGCTTCTGTTAGGTCGGCGATGGTTTTTATGGTTATGGGCTGACGCTTCTATTAGGTCGGCGATGGTTTTGTGGTTTACCCTCTGAACCGGAGGTTGGTTTCATTACCCTTCGGAGCGGATGGTTTTGTGTTTTACCCTCTGGACCGGAGGTTTATTTTATTACCCTTCGGGGCGGTGATGTGTTTTACCCTCCGGAGCGGGCTTTGTGCGTTTTACCCTTCGGGGCGGTGATGTGTTTTACCCTGTGGGGCGAATTGTGTGTGTTTTACCCTTCGGGGCGGTTATGGTATTTTTACCCTGCGGGGCGGATTGTGTGTATTTTACCCTTCGGGGCGGTATGGTATTTTACCCTTCGGGGCGGATTGTGTGTTTTACCCTTCGGGGTGGTTGGTTTCATTACCCTTCAGGGCGAAATGTTATTATTTTTAACCCTCCGGGACGAATTATTATTTTGAACCCTTTTGGGCGGGCTATTCAATTACCCTCCGGGGCGAGTTGTTATTTATCCTTTGGGGAGAGCATTTATATAATGAATGTTTTGATTCACTTTTGAACCCACACGAGCTGATAATAGGTGTGATGGTCATGGGAGGAATGGTTTAATGGAATGGTGTGTTTGGTTTATATGCTCCTTTTATGACCTCGGATATGTTTGATTCATGTATTCGAGGTCGCTTCTAGAACAAATATGTTTGACTTACATATTCAGGGATTATTTTGAATGTATGTTTGGTTTACGTAACTGCTCTTAACCTTGGTGTTTGCTTGGGTCTGAATTTCTGAAGTGTTACTGTCTTACTTGATTGCATTGACTTGGGGGAATATGTAGGCAAGCTTTTTGAGTTGACGTGGCCTGGTTGTTTTGATTTGCTTGAATTATTTAAACTTGGGGGACTAAATGCTTCTTCTGGGTTATATGTGGTTTAATATGATTTTTGCTTGATTCGGCATATATTTTATGAGTGTGTTATTGGCTAACACTTTTATTAGGTTTGTAATGGTTTTTATGGAATGGGCTGACACTTTTATTAGGTTAGTGATGATTTATGGGTGCTGGCCGACCTGTTTTAGGTCGATGATGTCTTTATGTATTATGGTTGGTTTTATGGATTTCTGTGCTTTTATGGTTAGCAAAGGCTCGTTGGTATTAATGGTTATAAGGTGATGCTTGAGTAGTGATTATGGTTTGTGGTATGTAATGATTTTTTGATCGACCTGTTTTAGGTCGAGTAAATGGCTTATGGTGTTTTGAATTTTCCAAAGCATATGATTGTATTTTCTTGTATTATTGTGCCTGGTTATAACTTCAGGCTGCGGAGGGAAGGTTTGATGGTCTCAGGTCGTCAGGAATGGAGTCTGAGGACTCGGCCTGGGTACTCACTGGTTCTACTTGGAGGATGAGCGAGCTCAGCGAGCTGACCTTTTGGAGGTCGCGGTTTTATGTTGAAAATTCTTATGGGATGATTGATATTAAAGTTCGGCATGTCGAGGTGGGTTTATTTTATAATATGGTTTGGTAAGTTGAACAGAGAGGATTAATGTTTTTGATGGTTGTGATCTTTTAATCTCTATTTTACATGTTCTACCTGATTTCATACCTCAATCAGCTAGAATGGGGGACTAGCTGATACGGCACTAAAAATCCGTACGTAATATATGGGGGTATTTATGGTAAATGACCTAATTTCTGGGAAGTGAGCGACCTGGTTGGAGAAGTGAGCGACCTAGTTGGAGAGGTGGGCGAGCTGGTTTGTAGAGTAGCGACCTGGAGTATGAGGATGAGTTCTCATATAGGGTCGTGATCTCGTATACTTTTGTGTGTTGGGCGTTAACTGTTGAGCCCGGTTATGGACTTTATAGATATTAGGCCTAAATGGGCTTATATGGATGGTTTATGAGGTCCCGGCGGACTATATGAAAAGAATAATAGGCCCAAACCTATTTTGGTAAGAGATCTATTATTTATGCGAACTTAGCATATAGAAAAAATCATAATTCTAAGTCGGCCATGGTGTCATGTTATTTATGGAATTGTAGTGGGAGAATGAAACCCTGCCTTGGGGAGGACTTTTCCTATCTCTATAAAATGGGTGCATACCTCTCTTTATTTTTTAAGTTATTATTGTCAATTTTGGGCTCTCGGAACTACCACTTGCTTTATCTAACTTAAGTATCGGAGGACTTTCACGGGTTTGATCACCGATCCGACCGAAGGTGTTGTTTTGCAGGATAAACTAGGTCGTCAAGAAGAATTTTGGAGGCTTAGCAGGTCGTTGTGGTGAAATTGGAAACTATTGGAGGTCGCTGATCTCGAATTTGAGGTTAGTACCTCGTATTCTTGGTAACCAATCTTTTTGAATTTATCAGTACGATATAATATTGCCCCTCTTTGTAATTATTCTAATACTTTACATGAATCCAGATGTCCCCCGATTTGCCCATTTCTCCTTTGTTGCTTACACTCGTTGTGCCCAACTAGAAATTCACCCTGGATAGACTGACCATACTCTAGTCTGATCCACTTAAGATCGATCTCTAGGTTCACCTTACACTATTTCTCTACCCTGATTCGCCTTGAAAGGTGATGGACTGACTTTGGAGCACTTGGCAGCTGATCCCAAATACAGTAAGCCTTGATTTAGTCGTCAGGCCAGTGGGCCTGTTTTCGTTATGGATATTTGAGTGTACTGTGGCCCAATCAATCAGCTGACCCGGCCCAGTTAATCATTTGCAGCGCGCCATAAAAGTCTCGTGTTCGACATTTTGGTTCCGCTCCAACCAAATTAACTGCCAGGAATCGACAGAGGGAAAAGCATGGAGACGAAAAGGAGAAAATAAAGAGCCAAAAATTGATTCTCAACTCTTTTTTTTTTTTCTTCCCTCTCTCTCTAGAATCTCCCCCGACACAAGCCAAACCCTAGCCCCCAATTCTTCGCCTAAGAAACACGGAATAGCTACAATCACGTTCCAAAAACAACCTTTCTCTCTGAAAAGAAGAAGGGAAATTACAGAAACTATAAAATGATGGTTTCGCAGGGCTATTCTGGGTAGAATTCCAATTTTAGGGTTTCGGATAGTGGAATTTTGTTTTTGTTTTTCTTTCTTTTTTGGGGTTGTAATGAAGCAGATTGCGGAGAACGGGAACGATGATGATGATGAGCCTCGGTTTTGGAATGGATCTATGTCGTGTTTATTTCCCATGCTGACAAACAATGATAGCCCGAGAAAGAGCCTTTCCTACGATAAGCTTCATCAGCAACCTCTCAGGCTCGCTGTTCTCAAATTGGATGGCTCATCTTTCGGTATGAATCCATTTGTTTCTTTGTGGTCGATTGATGTAATTGGAAACACATGGTTTTGTGGTATGTTGAGGCGCTGGTGTTTAATTACACTCATGCCTACCCATTAGGTGTGATTTACACAATTGCACAATGGATATTTATTTATTTGTTTGTTTTACATGTGAGCGTGTGAAATTATACATGTTGCAGGAAGTTAATGTATGAATGTATAATGTGCATTGTAAATCCCAGTCTATGCATAACGAAACTGATAATATGTCAATTAATTTCTCGTTTTGAAGAAATTGAGGTACCGAAGTCGGGGACAGTTGGGGAGCTGAAGAAGGCAGTGGAATCGGCTTTTTGTCATTTGCCATCAACGGGGCCTGGTAAAGTTTCGTGGTAATGTGCTTTGCTGTTTTCAAAAACTTTCGTTATATGTGTGTGTTGTGTGTTGGTGGGTGCACACTTTTTTGGATATTAATTTATTTTTTTTCATTGTCTGTATATAGGCAGTTGAAGATATGTATTCCTGTTGAAATTTAATGCTTCTGCCTGTTTTTTTTTTTTTTTTTGTTAATCATGCATTGCCCAAGGAATTAATTTTGTGACTGTGATAAAACGAGTAGTCAAATGCTTTGAATTAGTCTTGATGTGATATCTGAATTGCTTATCAACTTCTATGCCCTTTTTTTTTTTTTTTTCAAAGTTTAATTGACATTGGCACCTTTGCGAAAGAATGTGTAAATCATAGTTAATGATGGCAAGACGATGTTTTGTAATTTTAACTGGTTTCTAACGAATTTATCTTTCCAAATGTGAATTAGATTATAAAGTGTTTCTACTGCAGGGAACATGTATGGGGACAGTTTTGTCTTTGTCATGAAAGCCAGAAACTACTGAATGACAAAGACTATATCAGCTTGTTGAGCATCAAGGATGGTGATCAGGTTGGTGATCAATTCTTATTTCAACAGTTCGATGTTTAATGTAACAAGCCATAGAATAGGTCTATCTTGTGAGCCAGTTTTTGGTTAAAATAGTTGGGAAGATTTGATCATTTTGCTGATGCTTTGAGATATTCATGCTGGTTGAACTATAAATATCTTAGTATTACAAGATTGATGTTGCATTTATTGGTTCTGTATAAAAAATTCATTATTATTTCTTTTAAATTCTGCATCATCAGCTGCAGTTTGTTCGTCATGCTTCCACTACCTACAATTTGGTAAAGATACAATCAGACAGAGAGGACTATGAATCTGACGATGAACCGTGCATCGTGTAAGTATATATGCCCCATACTTGTTTCTCTAATTAAGTTATCCCATAAATCCTCACTGTTTCCTTTACTACTTGAGACATAGTTTCCCCTATTATGCTTTTTCTCATTTTAAATTCAAGGCTGCAAAGTAATCTATTAAAGCTATTAATCATGTTCAACAAATAAGACTATGTTCTCAAACCATTTTGCAGTTCAGGTGGCCACAAAGACAGAGAGAACAAAAGCGAGAAAGATGTAGAGATTTTAGCGGACAACCAAAATGATGATGCGGGGTCAGATGAGAATGATGATGAGAATGTTTCGCGTTGTCGACACAGGTTAGCTAACCTCTTCAAGTGTTGGTTCCCGTATCGTAAGTTACGAAGCTCCTCCCACACAGCAATTGAAGACCAGAGTAGTAGCTCACCGAGATCGATCAAGAATTGCTTACGACATTCCAGCAATAATAAACATTGTGAATCTCAGAGAGAAACTGGGAAGGGAAAGTAAATCCTGGACAATTTAATTGAATGCCCACCCACACTTTGAGGCAGCTCGAACATATCCGTGGAATAAGAAAGCTTTATTCGTCGTGTGTGTGTGTGTGTATATATATATATATATATATATATATATATAATATATATATATATATATGTGTGCGGAAGTGAATTGTTGTGAGTCGTGTTCACGATTATATATCACTGTGTTAGATAGCGGTTTTGAGGCACTAAAGAATAGGGGATTTTGTCCCTGGGCAGTAAGTAACTGTTGGCTTTGAGAAGTTTTGAAGCAATTGGTTTATTATTATTATTTTTAATCTTGAATTGAATTGGGATTGTTGATCTAAATTAATTAGCACACAACATTTTTAGATTATGATTGGCTTCATGAATGAGAAAACAAGTTTTTGGGATGATTAATTGTTGGCATATATCACTTGATTTTTTTTTTGTTGTTGTTGTCATTCTCGAAGCCAATAGATTGTTAATTTAATTAGCCTCGTTGCTACAGCGGCTGGTTTATATGGTAAAAACTCTTTAGAAATACTTGTTGAAAACATTTTGCTAGTGAAATTCAGTTACTGTAATTCTATCATAAGAGAAGATTCATACTTGGCCTAGATCATACTTAGTGTACACTATTTTCGGTTGTATGAATTATAGCAAATACTATAGTTTCACAAACTTCATGTTGTCTTTAAAAAAAAAAAAAAAAAAAAAACACCCAATTTTTCTTTTTTTTTAAATGTGGGAACATAAAAGAAGGGCAGAGTAGAGCAGCACGTGAGTAACACGCCCCACCTCAAATTCTTGAATTTCATTTTCAAGTTAAATCAGAACCTCATCACATTGTGTGGCATAGAACGAGATAACCTTTGTAAGATATTCATTCTTTTCACCAATCAATTTTCAAAACTACAAAAAAATTAAAAAAAAGAAAAAAAAGAAAAAAAAAAGAGGAGAAGAAGAAGAAGCCGAAAGAAAGAAAGAGTAAATTTGCGAAACCAAACGCCAACCAAAAAAAACACCCAAAAAGGAAATCAAGAATCTCAGAGCAGAGCAGAGTTTCTTCAGCCATGGCTAACATGATCATGGCCTCTTACAAAACCTCAATCACCTCCTCAATTCCCCCAATCCCAAAGCCCAAACTCCATCACCAAAAATCTCTCCCCAAAATAACCCTGCCCAAATTCCTAAAACCCCAGCAGCTCCCCTCTCTCCTCGCCGCCGCCGCCACGTTCTCTCTCGCCCACGCGCCGCCGTCTCTCGCGTCGGAGGTGGAGAAGGCGTCCCTCTTCGACTTCAACCTCACGCTCCCCATCATCGCCCTGGAGTTCCTGTTCCTGATGGTCGCCCTGGACAAGGTCTACTACACCCCGCTCGGGAAATTCATGGACGAGAGGGACGCCGCCATTAGAGAGAAGCTCAACAGCGTGAAGGACACCTCGTCGGAGGTGAAGGAGCTGGAGGACCAGGCGGCGGCGGTGATGAGGGCGGCGAGGGCGGAGATATCGGCGGCGCTGAACAAGATGAAGAAGGAGACGCAGGTGGAGGTGGAGGCCAAGTTGGCGGAGGGGAGGAAGAAGGTGGAGGCGGAGCTGCAGGAGGCGCTGGCGAGCTTGGAGAAGCAGAAGGAGGAGACTGTCAAAGCTCTTGACTCCCAGATTGCGACCCTAAGTGAGGAGATTGTAAAGAAGGTCCTTCCTGTTTCTTGAATTTAAAAAACATTGGTTGTGTGTATCCATTTGGATTTTAGTTAATTTGTCGTCGTCGTCTTCTTCTTCTTTTTTTTTTTTTTTTTTAAATTTCGTATATTGGGTTTTTAGTTGTTGTGCAATGATGTTAAAATCTTGAATGTATAATGAATTTATGAAGGGATGAAATTACTCTTCGCGTTTTGTGTTTAGTATGAGATAATATTATTCTTTCAAACATAAACAGATGATTCAGATTGAATGATTTGGTGTTGGTGAATTGGATTTTAGTGATAAACCAATTCTGTGTTCTTTTGATTGCAAGTCAAATTCTAAAGCAAGCAAACAGCTGCCCTTTTCTGATTGATTTGTAGACCTCTCTTCAGACTTTTCCAGTTGTTTCTTCTTTATAGTTCTGGTATACATTACTGCATACTTGTAAAAGTGCACATCTTGTGTTAATTAAAGTGAATGTTTCAACCTATTTGGCTATTTGTAACTTTTTGTTCCCATACACCAACGATTACATAAAGTCTTACGAACTCAGAAGAGTTGGTCGTCAAAATTGTGTTAGTCGACAAAGCACAAACCTGTGTTGAGATTCTCCGGTGGACCGAAAACTACTTTGTTGGTGTAACGCCCCAAAATCGCAAGCACGCGCATCCGGAGAAACTTCTCAAGGGATCACCCAAATATCTTCTCCAGGCCAAGCACGCTTAATTTTGAAGTTTCAACGAGAGGGTTTTCAGAAAATAAGATGCCAGTCTCATGATTTGGGATGTTACAATCTACCTCCCTTAAACTCGCAACATTCTCATCGTATTTAAAGCCATTTCAAGATCCGTGAGTTTTCCTAGTTAGTCTCATAATCTGGGGTGTTACTATTGAAGTTATATTAGTTAATTTTCCTACAAGGGTTTTAGCTATTGAGTAACAAATGAACTATGAGAACAATTTTCAATAACAGAGTATAACAAACCGTTTGAATTGCTTAGAAAAATTACATTACGACCAGGAATTCTATGACGCTATAGGTCCATGCCCCAAAAAGATGTGGCATGGTACGATTAACTGCAAAGGTGGTGGTCGGGTAAGGATAGTAGACCTCAATATTTTACCTGAGACTTGTGAGCCTCATTCAAAACAATGGTTGGAAAGGGTGTCGGAAGCCCCTACGATGCTGAGTCAATTTCTGAGTAAGAGGCAAAAAGTATTGAATTATTAGCATAAGAGAAACTACGTTATACCTTTACTCCTAGCTCTTGGTGCTATTTATAAAGGATTTAGTTTAGGGTTTCCTAATTTCATAGGAGAGATTTGAACATATAGGTTATTGTAACGACTTATCGGAGTTTAGAACCTTCTCCCTCTTATCGCGATTAATAATACCTCTTGTCAAATATTATTTACCTCGAGGATGAGGTTCTCCTATTGTTATGGTATAACCAGTTTTAAATATTATTGTAACGACTTATCGGAATTCTAATACCTCTTGCCGCGGTTAACCAGTTTTAAAAAAAAAATCGTCGGCGGTTTAGCCGCCGCGGTTAATAGCCGTTGATAATCAACGGATCAAATTCAAACCAAAAGTAGTCGTTGGCTGTTTAACCGGTTTAACCGCCGGTTATAACGGCTACTTTTTCAAAAAAAAATTATTTAGAGTTTGACACCTATAAATACCCCCCTCTACAACACCAATTCTCACACTAATTCATCTCTACTATTCTTCTTCTTCTTCTTCTTCTCTTATATTTTCAAGTTTAAAGTCAAGTTTCTAATTTGTGCAAGAAATAATATCAATAATATTTTTATTTTTCCTAATCTCGTTTTACTTAATTCTCTTTTATAATATGGCAAACTCTTCTCGTAATGTCAATACCAACACTTCAACCTCTTCTCGTCGAGGTCGAGGTCGAGGATCTTGACGACAATCTTCGGTTGTTGCCGGACATTATATTTCCGACGAGATGACGGCGGAGGAAGTTGAGAACCTATATAATCAAATCAACTTCGACTCGCAAAATCAAACTAATTTTGAAAATGATTTACCTAGCTCCGA
Source organism: Phtheirospermum japonicum (assembly GCA_014905375.1). NCBI lineage: Eukaryota > Viridiplantae > Streptophyta > Magnoliopsida > Lamiales > Orobanchaceae > Phtheirospermum > Phtheirospermum japonicum. The sequence goes on along the minus strand of BMAC01000836.1, from coordinate 268,794 downwards.
TGAAGCCGAACTGCCGCCCGCCGTCAATTTGGATGAAAATGAGAAGGGAGCGGATGATATGCCACCGCCTCAATCGAAACCGAGGGAATTTATTTCCCCCATTTTCCGATTGCATTTCACAAAAAAGACGATCAACGGCGAATCTCAAGCGTATGCAATTATTGCTCGTCTCATTATGCCTTCGGTTCTAAAAATAATAGAGGCTACAGGTCGCTCAAATACCACATGAAAAAGAAGCATCCCGACAAGTATGGCATGGAAAGCTCTCAAACACAACTAAACTTCTCATCTTCATCTACCGCTGGCGCCGGGACAGCGGCCAAGGTACGAGTTCTTCTAGTTTATTTCAATATACCGAAAGTGGTCATAGAAAGTTTCTTGCAAAATTTGTTTCCGTTATGAGTCTTCATTTTAATCATGCGCATAGTAATCATTATGAAGATTATACTACGGGTGCCTTTAATCCATCTAACATTAGGATTTCACGAAATAAATTGACTCGCGATATTGAAAAAATGGCCAGTGAGTATAAATTGAATTTGATTTTAATATTTGATAGTTTGCCTCATAGTGTCTCTATATGTTCGGATATTTGGACGGATTCCTTTCATAATCATAATTATATGGGAATTACTTGCCATTGGATTGATAATTCTTGGATTTTGCAAAAATGTCTAATTGCATATAGAAAGTTTGATAGTCAGCATACGGCGGTGAATATTTCGCGCAAAATAGCCACTATTTTGTTCGAGTATCATTTAGGTAACAAAATTTTTTCAATTTTATTTGATAATGCCGCCGCTAATACTGCTTTTTTAGATATGTTAAAACTTTTTGTCAACCCGCTATTGGCGGCAAATTTTTTCATATTAGATGCATTTGTCATATTTTGAATTTATGTGTTCAAGATGGTTTAACTTTTTTTTAAAATATAAAATTCAACCGATTAGGAGTGCTATACATTATCTACGTTCCCACGATTCGCTACAAAAAAAAAATGGCAAAAGTTTTGCCGAACCAATGATTTGCATCCAAAATTTTTTTCAAAAGATGTGCCAAATCGTTGGAACTCTACTTATAAATTGCTTAATGATTCTTATCAATATAGAGATGCATTGTGTGCATTGTTTAGTAATCAAGATGTCGATTTCGTTTGTTTTCGCATATGTGGGATGATTGTTATAATATGATGTCTCTTTTAAAAAAAAAATTAACGACGCCACCGTGACTTTATCCGGTGTTTATTATCCTACCTCTTCATTACTTGTTGATCAATGTGTTCAAATTGTACTTGTTAGTACTGCTTTACTCGATAACTCTGAATTAGGTGAATGTATAGCTAGTATGTTGAGTAAATGAGTCAAATATTTTTTGTGCATTCCCAACGTTTCTTTGATTGCAAAAATCTTAGACCCGAATTATCGGATGGAGGGTTTACAAAATTTACTTAAAGTTTATTACGATGCATTATGACCTTTTTTAGAAGTTTCAAATATTGAAGTTCCTAGCCCTTTTAGTGTTGCTCACGAAGCAAGTCAATCTTTAACACAAATTTTTAATGATTATAATCAATCTTCATCTTCTAGTGATAGTAATGTGTCCCCTTCCCCCACCACTTTTAATACAAGACCCAACGACCATATATGAGGATAATTGAGGATACTAAGCGAAAATGGCAAAGGGCTAGTGCTAGTCGATAAATGAAATTAGACAATTATTTAGGGGCTTTTGAACCGACTTCGGTCCAAAAAAGCCCGATTGTATTACTAACGATCTTATGCAGTTTTTGTCGAAAGTGGCCAGTATTTTTCCTACACTCTCCAGGATTGACAAGGAGGTTCTTGACATTCCTGTTTCAACAGTTTCTGTTGAACAGGCCTTCAGCTTGGGAGACTATATGTTAGATGAGCGTCGGTCTACCTTAACACCCAAGAATTTTAAAAATCAAATGTTGATAAACGATTGGGTGAAAGCCGAATCGCGAGAACAAGAAATGAAATTGGATGAAGGTGGAGAGAGCGACTATTACGATACCACTTCGGGAAGCAACGACAACGACGAATATGTAAGTAGGTAGGTATAAGAACTACGTGAATTTTGATTCCTTTTCGAGGATACGTAGGCAATTTAATTCTAATATCAAAAGTTAAAATTTAATTTTAATTTCTAATATTAGAATTAAAATCAAGTCCTTTTTTTAACTTATTTTTTTCAAAAAAAAAATCGAACTACGTGGACTTTGATTCCTTTTCGAGGATACGTAGGCAAATTAATTCTAATATTAAAAGTTAAAATTTTAATTTTTAATATTAGAATTAAAATCAAGTCCTTTTAAAAAAAATATTTTTTTTTTTAACTTTTTACTTCAATAAAATCTTATAATTTAATTTGTAATGTGAATTTGTTGTGTTATTTTGAAATAAGTGCCATCATCTTGTTAATTTGGTTGTTTGTAAATATTAGCATTAAAATCAAGTCCTTTTTAATTTATTTTTTTTCAAAATAAATAAAAACTTTCTTCAAAAATTCAATTATTCAAATTTTATTTATCTCGTTATAATTCCATTTAAGTTTCAATTATTCAATTTTTATTTAAGTTTTTAAATTTAATTTTAAAAAATTAAATAAATAAACCGGCGGTTTACCGCCGCGGTTAATCAGTTTAACCGTAACCTTAACCGGTTCTCAGCTGATTAGGTTACGGTTAAACCAAAATCGGTTAAATTAACCGTCAGTTAATTAACCAGCCGGTTAATAACCGGTTCAACACGTCTGCCTCTAATGATTATTGGAGTATATTAGGTGATTTATCCTTTGCTCTAAGTAGACCTAATTTGCTTTGATGGACAGGACAAGATTAGGTCGGATTAGGGCACATATCTTATATACTTCTCTATTTGGTTCCAGCCTCTAATGATTATTGGAGTATATTAGGTGATTTATCCTTTGCTCTAAGTAGACCTAATTTGCTTTGATGGACAGGACAAGATTAGGTCGGATTAGGGCACATATCTTATATACTTCTCTATATGGTTCACTGGATTGCAGACCACGGTTAAGTATCCTGGCTTATACATTATCTCAGAAGCAAGTGATAAATCAATTCCACTTCCTACACTAGGATTAATTATCCAACATGTAGTCATACTCATGTAATGACCAAAACACCCCTGAATTTCGCCAACAAAAGTCGATGATATCCTTGCTGACTACAATAATTACTGATTCGACAATATAAACAAAATTTTAATGGACTGTAAACCTTAGAATTGCGCCGTCAAAAATTTAGAGGTAATTTCATTTTTTTTCCTTTTTCTGGTCTGCTACGGGCATTTTGTTCAGATTGGAGCACATAAATCATGTGAGATTTACCTGTTGTCCCAGAAAGAAACACGTTAGGTCATTTGTTCTTAAACCCCCAACCAATGTTTGGGATTAAGTTTAAATTTTTCGATCAGTGGTATAAACGCAAGAAATGGATTACCCCACTGTTAATCAGGCAGTGGTTGTATATTTAAGCATCCAGGGGTGTCAATGTCTTGTATATACAACTTGAAAAAAAAGAATTACTGCTTAATGGGAGGTTTGATGTTGCGCTTGTTTTATCCAGATTAATAAAGGATTTTGATAGTTGCATCGGTGCATTAGCGAGAATACAGTGATACCACGAATCGCCCCCAAGCTCAGGTAAGACGCTGTAACTGCCAAAACCCTAAACTCCCTTAACGTTATAAATGAGTGACAATGCATGGTGCAAAGTTAACTACAATAAGCAAATTATTGTAAAATTAGATTTATTCTAATTAAATGGTGCAGTAAAAATTCGTTGTAATGAATTGTATAGAATTAATCTACGTGTCGTGTAAATAATCGTAGTATTTTGAATTTCTCAAATCCATTTATTGGTGAGTGATAAATGATACTTGGAAGTTGAACGGTTGCTTAAGTGCAATCTCGTTTATCCCACATTGAATGTTAGTCAATGTGCAAGGGAGTTTAAAATTAATTACATTTCTTTAGTGTACATCAAGTGGGGTAGAGAGTGTTGTAGGCTTTGTGTAAACAAAGCTCACGCAGGCTCTTGGACTTGTGTTCGCCCGTCCGCCTTCGGCGAAGCCGAGCCCGAGCTCGGTCCCAGATCTCGGACTTGGGTCTTGGGTCTTGGGCAATTGGTCCGTGTGGGGTCCGGGTTCTGATCCAACCTTGGCTAACCTTTTAGCCACATGTGGTTTTGACCCCTGAATTATTTTGTAACTCTTGACCATTCAGGTCAAACGTCATGCTATTTAATTCATGCATGGACGTTACTTTGATCAATCACCTGGCTGCGTTTGAATGGACACGCTGAACCTGTCCAGATTCATGCTGCCAGTTGCCAGACGTTTTTGAATGTCTTAATGACATTAATTCAGGCTGTAACCTTCCCTACTGTAACCCCTATAAAAGGGTGAGGAGCTCGAATATCTCAACACACGAAAAATCACCTGAACATACGAACACCTGAGACAATCATAAAACATACATATTTTTTTTGCATTTCCTCTTACGTAGCTCGCTCCATTTTCTTCCAGTTCGCCGGAGCTCTGGTATTAACGGTGCTGTTATACCAGAGACGTTAGTCGTTTTATCTTTGGGGACGAATAGCCAAAACTGAAGGGCACTACTGGGGCTATTTTGTCTTGCGGACAGAGTTCAACTCGACTCGACTATTTTTTACACATTCTGTTTCTTTTGTGTTTTTTTTTTCCAGTTTTGTGATATTTCATTACATTCCTGTTTGTGATCAATTTAGTTGTAATAGTTTCCAACACAATAGGTGTTTGCTAAACTCATATGTGGTATCGTTATAGTGTACAATGCTTGTGTTGTCTGTTTTTGTGACGTGTAGCAGTAACAATTGGGAATTATAGTTGTTTTGGGCCCTTAAATTACTTTGTTGTAACAAATATCGAAATGCAATACATTGTTTAGTGCAAATGAGCCATGGAGAATGGTTTTCTTCATCCTATGTTAAGAATGATATTCAAATGCGAACACATTGTTTTTTTCAATTAATATATGCTACTTATTTGCCCCAATGACGGCCTTATTATCAATTAAGGTGGACATTGTGAATGAGCATGGTGAATAAATGTTTTATACTCCAATGTAGGGTGTTAGATGTAAGTAAGCGCGATTTTTAAATAATAAGTACCCAGCTACAAATTGTTGGAATCTGAAATGTAGCTGGGTATTTATATTTCACAAAGCATTTATGGATTGCGATGAAACTGATGTCCAAACGCTGGTCATTGTTGAAGAGATCATTACCTTGATTAAGATTCTTTTCATGCTCGTCCATTTCTAAAACACAACCTTCACGGAACCCCATCGTAAGCATTGTCGATTGTTAGATGCATGTCCATGCTATCGGGCATGGACAGACTCACTGATCAAATCAAGAACATGTCAAGGCTCATCAACATAAGTGATAAAACATGCATCGAGCAGTTACGAATGGATTTTGAAATGCATTTGGTCATTTATATTATTTACTGGAGCATGTTGCTGAACTCGTCCACTCCCAAAATGTCTTAGTTAGTGAAGCTCATCATAAGAAAACCGTGTGCATTAAGTCTGATTTCTTACAATTTGGTCAAACTATTAGCAAACACTCCATTTGAGTTATAGACATTGTCCTGAGGCTAATCACTGTGCTAGTCATTAAAATGACTCCAATTGATGACTCATGCAGTGATACGAATTGGAAATTGTTCGAGGTAATGAAAATCATAGTACACACTTCATTTATCACAATCCTTGCCTTTATCATGTATTAATTCATTACGACCAGGTTGTGTTTAATTAGTTATCATCTGATACTTCTTAGGACTATTTAGGAGCATTAGATGGGACTTATGTTGAAGTTGAAGTGCCATTAACTGAAAAGCCATGGTACCAAAACCATAGGGGTGACGTCTCTATGAGTGTTCTCAATGTCCATCACCGAACCTTCAAGTATATTTTTATACTTACGGGATGAGAGGGTTCAACTGCCGATAGTCCTATACTATGCAATGAATGTTACTAGGCCTAATGGTTACAAGTACCCACCAGTAGAAATTAAATTTTTTTAATTAATTTAAATTAAATAAGAAAATAATATAGGTTCAATTTATAGTAGGGAACTATAGTAGGCCAACATAGTCATTAGCAAAATAATATTTCCTACCTCGTTTCCAAATTTGGCCTTCTCAGGTAACTATTATCTTTGTGATTACGGGTACACCAACGGCCTTGGCTTCCTCACACCGTATATGGGAGTCAAACATCATTTAACAAGTGGTCTTCAGGGGCGGGCACCCCACAAAACTACAAGTAGTTGTTCAACTTGCGGCATGCGAAGGCATGGAATGCAATCGAACAGTCATTTGGGATTTTGAAGCTCAAATGGGCAGTACTTTGGAGTCTTTTATTTTACAACATCGAAGCACAGAATAAAATGATAATGACTTCTTGTCTCATCCACAATTTCATTCGACCTTTTGTGGACGTAGATCCAATGGAGACTGAATACGATGAGGTTGGATCGGGGGATGCACAATTCAACGACCCACCTAATGACTATATAGACCAAGTGAAACCCTCCCCGGAATGGACTAGCTGGAGAGAGTCTTTCACAATGACCATGTGCAATGTGTACACGGGCATTTCTTAATGTGTTCCCAATAGACAACGAACTACTTTTTAATTCACTTCCATTGAATGTATGCATCTCATCATGAGATTGGGTCCTTTTAGACATGATATTGTTAAATATGTGGTCCTTTTAGACTTGATATTGTTGAATTGCCGTGTATGCTTTTTATAAGTTATTTGTGGTTGTTCAATTGTTAATATCCTTCCCATGCAGTCTTGTATGTTTTTTAATATGCTCTTATTCTTTCAAAGTGATTGGGTGGTATTCTTGATGAGTTTTGTCGGGATTGGGTGTGATAATCTATGTCCAGCAATCTCAGGTCGGAATGACCTTGCTATTGTTAGAACAACATCCATTATGAATCTACTTTATATGAGATACAAACAAGTACCAAATGGAATCCTCAGCCATTATCAAAAAGTCGGGCCCATCACGTGGTAATAGACGTGTCTGGTCTTTTGAAGAAGAATCGCCTCTCATGAACGCGTTGAATGATCTGTTTGTATAGGGATACAAATTGGATAACGGTTTTAGATGTGGAAATACATTGTTGCTAAAGAAACATATGAAAATTGCTTTTCTGGTGATAAGGGTCAAACCGCACATAACCTCGAAGATACACGTGTGGAAGAAATCATATGGATCGTTATGTATGATGAAACCATTCAGGGTTTGGGTGGAATGATGCATCAAATACCATTACTGTGGATAACGATGCAATGTCGCAAGGTCTCATCAGTGAGTCGCATGTTCACAAAAACTGTGTCTAGTTTGATTTGTTAACTGATGCATGAATATATATATATATATATATATATATATATATATATATATATATATATATATATATACTGCTTATAGATCTCCTTTGGGGTGTTGATTTTGAATTAGGTTTATCCAAATGTAAAGGCCATGCGTTACAAAACCTGGATTTTTTCTAAGGATTGGGTTGAAATATTTGGAAAAGATCGTGCTATTTGTGAAGGCGCACAAGGATTTGTAGACGCGGTGAACAAGGTTCTTTGTGACACATCATTGTCAGTCGTTGGGATCCCCCCTAACCCTAGCCCTCATCCAGAAAGTGAAGGCACGGGTGTTTCCAGAAGTTCTGCCACATGAAGAAATACCAGTTTTGCCTCGGCAAAGAAGTAGGCCAGAAGAAGAAAGGCACATGATGCAATGGAGGAGCGTTTTCTCGATTTGATGGAAAAAGTTTGTTCGAGAACTAACAACCGTTTGAGAGGCATGGCACAAGAAATTGACTTCTAGCAGGATGCCAAGCAACAATGAAAAGGCTGTTTTTATGCATTGACAAACTTGCATTTTCTTACGATCGAGGACAATTGGCTATCCGCAAGCAACTCTACAAGAATATTGATGACTTATCTTTTCTTCAGTATCACAGAGGAGTACAAGGCGGTCATGGTTAAAATGATCCTCGAGGGGCATTTCTAGGGTGTGTGGAATAACAATTAGCAAGTATCACCTCCTATAATTATCTGTGTAATATGTTTCTTATGAGAAAAACTTACATGTTTTGTCATAGCTTGAACAACGCTTAGCTCATATGGTTTTCATGTGTAAGTATGTTGGCAAACTCGGTCAATATGCTGAAATGTTAAAATTACCACCTGGGGTAGTGGGATAGGCAATATGTGATGTAATTTCTATTTTGAGCGTTTCGTCAAGTGTAGGGTTGAAAATGCTTATTAGTTCATGTAGTCACATTGTCTATAAATTACCAATTCTCGTTGGTAAGATTGAAAAAATTACACAGCTCCGAATCTATGATACCAAATCAACACATATCTTGACACATCAAGTAGAATTGTATTTTTTTTGTGGTTTGGCTATGGGCATAATATTAAGTACATGTGTGTCATTAAGGTTGTTAAAATGTTCTCATTGGTATGTAATGGTGCGCAACCGAAATTGGGGGTTGACTTACCATAATTTAATGCACAAAACATAACATGATAGGCAAATTCATTGCTCAAGTTAAATGCTCCATGGAAGAGTCACGACAAATCATACAGCAAATTACATCAACACACACTAATTATTGAATGACATAAAGCCTACTACAAGATGTGCATTCCTCTAAAATGGATTTAATGGTGATGTTAAGGGGTTTGGTTTGAATTTATTGGAAAGTTTATTTGGGTTCGTCTTGCCTACCAATATATGAATCGAACTTTTTTAGCAGTTACTTTTTTGTTTTAAAATAGTTCGTCCGCAAGAGAATGGAGCGATTTTAAGTGATAAGTTTGACTCGAGTTGAATCTCTCGAGAATGACAATCGGAATTGAAATGTTCGTTTAGTTAACTAAACACACGATCAAGAAAGTTGGTTGTTTTGTTTTTAAGAATGACAAATAAATGAACAACACGACTTCCAATTTAACAAAGCAAGTAATCGATAAAACTAACGAGTCAAATGAGTTCTACGAACATGAGAATTAAAAGCGATAAAGATGATAAATAACATGTAAACGACTAAAGGTGTTTGATAAAAATACTAAAACCAAAATAACTATGAAATTTGCTACTACCTAAACAACGAAAGATATAACTTAGATTAAATAAATAAGAAAATCACCAAAATTATATTGAAAACCAATAATAAGATTTACAAGAGAATTTCTAGAAGTAAGCGATTGAAGTTACCCAATGAATTAGGAATACAAATTGTAGAAAAAGATCAAAGAGCTCCCAATGAGCTGAGTTCCCAATACCCAAAGCACCGGATCGTACGAAATCAATAATCAAAAGTGAGTTATTAAGAGAAGAATCATGAAGAATAAATGAAAGATTCAAATATTCAAAAGAGGGAAACCTAGGTTTAGAAATGGTAAGTGGTGAGTTCTGGCCGCAGCTGGAGAGTGTTGACACTTAAATAGTGTCAGTCAAGGAGGGCGTCGTGGTAATTTCTCCTGAGAATGATGACCGTCGATCGACTATCAACTTGAGTTGATGGACAGTACCTCTGGTGTCGTTCTTCCATCAACGATGGCTGTTGATAAATGATGGTGCGTTGTTCTCAGCGGGTCGATCGACTGAGACTATCGACTCAACTGGAAGGTGCTCGTTGATTTCGCATCGACAAGATGTGTCGATTGACGGTGGCTGGTATACCTCTGGCACCGATTGATTTGGACTTTTGACGTGGACGAGAGGATTGCGTTAGCGTTGCGTCGACACCGCGTCAATTGCTGGTTGACCGACATCAGCTTTATGAACCCTTGTCCGGTTTTTCATCATTCCGAACTGGTCGTAACTCATGAAAACGCACGTGGCTCCGCTCGAAAGACTAAAAAGACAAGAAGAACAAATGAAAATGAATATTTACAATATAAGAGAGAAACGGAGCTAAACGGAATAAAAACGATGCAAACTTCATAAAAACTAAAAGAAAGATTCACTTAATAAAATATATTTCGGATGTACGACATTCACTTAATAAAATCATTCATGAAAGATTCAATCATAATGTTCATTTCCATTAATTAAAATTAATCCTGACTGCCAAAATGTAAAATAACGAATATTAATTACCAGTAGCCATGAGGTCTTCACCAAGAGCAATGATACCTCTAGGGGGATCTCTATTAACATATATTTGGTGTGGTTCTTAAACTAAAGCAGAAAACAAATCCATCAAGACACTATACCAAACATCATTTATTTAGGTCATACATAATGATGATAGATTGGTCAAACTAAACAATTGTGATAATCGAATACGGGAACAAAAATCAAACAAATAAATTATTACAACTGCAAATTATGAAATCAACAAATTAGTCAAAAAAATGAATACTATTTTGATTTAGAATAGTAATTGCTAACAAAAATATGATTTCAGAATCAATATATGTAAAAAAAAAAAAGTAAAAAAATAACATAAAATCCAATAAGACAAAACCACTGAGATAATCGAACACGAAAAAAAATACCCGAAAATCTAAAAGAGAAACAAAAGATTATCTAATAAAAAGTAAAATAAAAAAGCTTAATCCATAATTGCTTCAGAATTAGTTTTAAGATGGGATAGCCACTGATCAGAAATCTTCTTTGTGATAAAAGGATATCTTTGACAACCAAGGGAGACACCCCAGGAAGCTACAATAGTTCGACATCTAGCCTCGCCATATTCAATCATATTTCTCAATATTTGATTTTTCCAATCACGTATCTTCTTAGATTCAGAATTACAAAGCATAAAACCTTATTTCATCCAACGATGTTCGTCTGTTCATTAATAAAATAACAAAAAATATGTATCAGACCTATGAAAAGTTGTGATCATGTCGACACATATTACAATCATCGGCAAATTTAAACTACTACAACTAAATGCACAAATAAACCATATCGTTGAAATCAGAGATTCATCATTAAACCCACAACCCCACCCAAAAAAAAAATAATAAACCCAGATTTCTCAGCCACAACACTGTAAAAAAGAAAAAAAAAACTGAGATAAAACCGGATCGGATACCACAAATCAACAACATATATCAAATATAAGATCCAGAAAAATAAAAATATTCATAAATTTTGAATCCGATTATTAGTTTAACATGAATCCAAATCTATTTACATTCTTAACTTGTGGTTAAAAAAGAAACAATTTAACCCGAACCACTATAGGCAAACAACTTACCAAGCCAGATTCGAGGCGGCCTTTGTAAACACTTCCAAAACCTTAGCATTTGTAAACACACCCTTAGAATTTGTTAAAAAAACAACTAATAATTAAAATAAAAAAATAAATCACTTTTTCAAAATTATACTGGCTAATCAGTTTTTATAAGTGTATGTAAATACACACTTAGAGACATCCATATTTCAAGAAATTGAAAGCAAATAACTTACCAAGACAGATTCGAGGCGGCCTTTGTAAACACTTCCAAAACCACCTTTGTCGATCAACTTAGTGTCCCTAAAGTTCTGTGTGGCTAATGAAAGCTACTTGAATATGAACCCGGGCACGGATTAACCCTTCGGGGATTGCTTTGTTTGTCTTTTGTTCTCACTAGGGCTGTAAACGAACCGAGTCGAGTCGAGCATTCACGATTTTGAGCCAGGATTGACTGTTTTTTAATCTGTGCTCGAGCTCGACGAGCTCGAAAGATTGTTGCTCGAGCTCGACTCGACAAGGAAATGAGAATGCTCGAGATCGACTCGACAATGCTCGGCTCGAGTTTTTTAGTTTTAAATCTAATAAAATTACGGTATTTTTTATAATTAATACTATTAAATAGGGGTATTTTAGTAAATTCACACATAATCGAGTAGCTTCTCGAGCTCGCGAGCTTATTAGTGACGTGCTCGAGCTCGACTTGTTTGTGAGCTCGAGCTCGAGTCGAGCTTTGACTCGAGCTGCTCGCGAGCCGCTCGACTCGTTTGCAGCCCTAGTTCTCACAGAACATCCCTTCTTCCCACTCACTGCATAATTTCAACAACACAAAACCAAGAAAATATTATTACCTTGGCATTTGAAAAAAAAAGCTACACTTATCATCTTACCACAACCATTATCAATTTCTTCTCTTTCCACCAACTGCATATAAAAGCATATATTAAAAACTCAAATAAAAATAATAATATTGACAATATGAGATCAAAAACTGTAACACCCCAAATTATGAGACTACCTAGGAAAGCTCAATATACTTGATTGGTAAAGTCATACCAATAAGGTGCATCTTCTTTTCTAGAAGCCCTCTCATCGAAACTCCAAAGTTAAGCGTGCTTGGCATGGAGTAGAGGTGGGATGGGTGGTCCCCTGGGAAGTCTTTCCAGGGTGCGCGCGAGTGAGGACAAAGTGTGCTAGAAAAGACTCGTGTCGGTACAGTGGGGCTAACCATCAGGTCTGGAGGGCGATCCTGGGGCGTTACAAATGGTATCAGAGCCGTTTGCCAGCCGAAAAAATCAGGAACTAAGTGCTATGCGGGACAAGGTTGCAACACGTTTGGAAAGCCCGTGAGGGAGAAGGCCCTAGTAGAGGGAGCCCAATATTGGGATAGCCTACGGTTACAACTCTTGAATCCGTAGGAGCCACCTCTAGAATCCCAACGCCTGGCAACGGATCCTGAGATGGCTTAATCGCGACGAGGACGTCGCGAGTTTAAGGGGGATAGATTGTAACACCCCAAATTATGAGACTACCTAGGAAAGGTCAATAGATTTGATTGGTAAACTCATACCAACAAGGGGGGTAGATAGTAACACCCCAAATTATGATACTACGTAGGAAAGCTCAATAGATTTGATTGGTAAACTCATACCAACAAGTTGCAATCTTCTTTTCTGGAAGCTCTCTCATTGAAACTCCAAAGTTAAGCGTGTTTGGCCTGGAGTAGAGGTGGGATGGGTGACCCCCTGAGAAGTCTTTCCAGGGTGCGTGACCTTTCTCTCATTGAAACTCCAAAGTTAAGCGTGTTTGGCCTGGAGTAGAGGTGGGATGGGTGACCCCTTGGGAAGTCTTTCCAGGGTGCGTGACCTTGCTGGAGAAGACTACTACAGAAATATAGATAAGAATGATTTGAATAAGCCGTAATCAACATGAAAATTTCAATCAGAAAAACTAAATGAAACCATATTTGAATCAAAAAGAAAAAAATACAATCAAGTTAAAAGGAAACTGGGAAAACACAAAATTCAATCAGAAAAACTAAATGAAACCATATTTGAATCAAAAAGAAAAAAAAATACAATCAAGTTAAAAGAAAACTGGGAAAACACAAAATAAAAGTCAGATGCAAACAAATCATGCGATAATACAGATTAAAAGGCAGATTTTATAATTATTGAGATTATAGTTATTTTATTTGTAAATGTACATCCTTACATCACACCTGCATGAGCACATCGCAAAATCCAGGGTAGGTTCAACTTCAAAGCAGTAATCAAAATAAATAAGCAATACGGACAATTTTTAATCGAAAACCCAACATAAGAACAGGTCGAACATTATTCCGTCCAATACGAAATAATTCAGATCGAAACAATATACCAATATAAAACAAAATCATATTCAAATCAAATTGATTTTTATATAAAATCTGATAATTATAGAATACGGAATCAGATCAAGGAAAAAAAATATTATTTGAATTTTTTCGGATCTAACTTTAATTTCGTTCAACAAATTCACATATGAAATAAAATTTGTAGATCGCCCAACAAAAAAATCGATCTAAGGACATAATCAAATAAAAATAATTTGTGATATATAATCTGATTTATGTAAATCGAAACAAAATAAATTGAAATAGATATGAAGCTTATAAACCTTATGCATGAAGGTATCACATATATCGGCGATTCGATCGTAGGACTTGAGTCTCTGGTGTTCCGTTTAGCCAGAGATGGAGTTTCAATTTAGTAGCATCGGTGGGGTTAATCTGCTGCCGTACGTCGAGCAAGGGTTAGGGGACGCAGAAATATAGTGGGCTGGCGGAGTAGAAGGGTTAGGGGAAGCAACTACCATGGGAAGTTGGTGTTTGGGGATGAAGATGAGAAGCTGCCCTAAAAGAAAACTTGGAGGTTATTCATCTGCGGCGAGGAAGAGAGAAAAAAAAAAAAAGAGTTACCAGAAACCCTAATTTTTTCCGAAGAGATATAAATAAATTAAAATGCTTATTTATACCTAGGTAAAAAACTAAAAAAAGAAACAATTTAACCCGAACCATTATAAGCTGACAACTCAGCTTCCAGAGCTACCAGAAAATGACACATGTCATCCGGAGCAACCACAAGTTGACACATAGGCTAGGGTGTCAACAACATTAACAAATAGGATGGATATATATACATACTAGTTTAACACCCGTGTATTACATGAGATTTATAAAAAACTAAATATAAAAAACATTTTTGAAAACTATAAAGTTTTAAATTGAAAATATAACATTGAAAGGATGTCTCAACTGTGCCCTGTTCAATTTATTAATTATTATAATTATTAATTAATATTATATTTTAATATTTAAATTAAATTCTTTAATAATTATATTCACATACTTATAAAAACTTAAAAGATGTCACATTCTCAACCCGTCTCTAATCTATATTAATTAATTATTATTAACTCATTATGTTTTTATGTTTAGATTAATTTTGTTAATAACTATAGTTACCTACTTTGAAAAATTCAAAAGGTGACATACTCTCAAACCTTCTCGCATTGTGCCATTGTCTAATAAATATTAATTAATTTATTATATAATTTTATTTTTTAATATTTAGATTGAATTCATTGCTAATATTTTTCTACATACTCCAATTATTGCAAATATCATAATTTATTATGATATTTGTAAATGCACCACACTAAGTGGGGAATGGTACTGTGAAGGCACCGTAGAAGTCCCCTATAAATATAAAATAATTTTGTATATGATATTTAAATTTAATTCATTAATAATCTTAATTACATACTTACAAAAATTCAAAATGAATCACATTCTAAACCCGTGTCTAATATCTATTTTATTAGTTATTATTATTAAGTCGTTTTATATATTAATGTTTAGAATAAATTCGTTAATAATTATTAGTTACATACTTTGAAATAATCAAAAGATGTCATACTCTCAACCCGTGTGACATTATACTTATGTCTAATCAATGTTTATTAGTTATTAGTATATAATTTAATATTTTTATGTTTAGATTGAATACATTATTAATATTTAGTTACATACAAAGATTATTGTAAATAACTCATATTTTACTTACACAGAATATTTGAAACTCCAAAAATAAAATTATTTTTTATTATATTATCAATAAATTATTTTGGTAGGAGAGATTGAGTTAGCAGATAACTTTTGTGCCTGCATACAACTCCTAAGTAAATAAAGTTTTTTTTTATATGTAATTTATCTTTTAATTAAAGTAATAACCCGCACATTATGCGGGGTTTAAAAAGAAGAAATATTTATTAATACTGAAAATGGTACAATCGTAACATTATTTATTCTATTTACGGGAAGATTATTTTTAACAATAAATAATTTTTACACACAAATCAGAACATTGTTTGTTCTAATTAAGTAAGGCTGATTGTCACAATAAAAAACTTTCAAGTTTTTTTTTTTAAAGTGAATCACGAAATTAGTTGTAAAATATATCAAAATACCCTAAACTTGACGGGGAAACTTGTAAAAATTTGAGTTTGAAAAAATGTAAAACATACAAAACCCGCGTGTGACATGTGAATATGTGGTATAAAAAAAATTAAAATGTATAAGACACTGATAATTATATTGAAAAAACGTTGTGCATCTAACTTGTAGTATATGCAATATTATTTTATTATTATTTTTAGTTTCTTTTTTTTTCCTGCGTTAAACATTAATTTGTTATCAATACATTATATTGGGATTAGATAAAAGAGTTTATAATATATTTAATATTTATTATCCTATGCGTAATAATTTATTATTATTAATTTATCTTTTTGTTCCCCCTTTTTCTGGGGTAAAAATAATTTATCAGATATATTTTTAATGTTATTTTTAGTTAGTTATATTAGAATTAGATAAAAAAAATTGTTTTTCTTTTGTAATAATTTTATATAACACGTATTTTTTAAAATAAACTTTTAAAATTCAAATAACATTATTTCAATTTTTATAATAAATAAAAATAATTCAACTTATATAAACTTTTTCTAATTTCTATAACTTATATATATATATATATATATATATATATATTATATTAGTAGAATAAAAGAAAGATATTCAATTAGGCAAAATATATTAAATAAAATATCAATTTAGGTAACATGTAATAAAGAAAAATATTAAATTAGGTAATATTGAATAAAAGAAAAATATTAAATTAAGTAAATATTAGGCTCGGATGATACCGAAGCACCATAATTTCTTCCAAAGCTAACGAAGCGTGAAAAAGAGACACATAAGATAGGAGGATTTTGCATCAATATATAGGGTATATATATATATATATATATATATATATATATATATATAATACCCGCGTTTTACGCGGGCATATTAAATAAGGCATAAAAATGTAAAATATATCAAAAATAATTATTAACTTTAGAAAGTGAATTATTAATAAAATGAAAAAAATATTTGGTATAAATATAAGACGTGTAACATTTCAAAATTTTCTCTATTATGACCTCTTAATCCCAAATGCTTCCTTTAAACGCAATTTATTTGAATCAAGATTTAGAAATAGTGCAAATATATGTTTAAGTAATGCAATAGACTCCCAAAATAAAAAATAAACATGCATACTAAAAATTATTCACATGGAAATTCAACTTGTTAATCATAAAAGAATCTTGTCAACCCTTTTCGCCCCTTTACTCTCCATCGACATTGCAACATAATAAAATAAATAAAATAACATCTTACACAATCCACCTATAATACTCATATATGATAAAGACTTCAAATATATGATTTATAAAATCAAATCAGTGGTATATCAATTTAATCAATTTATTATGTTGTAGTGTTCACCATATTAGACCACTTCACGCTATTTAAAAATGGTCCGATAACCTCTTCATCATCTTCTTCACTCTCCCGTCAACTTTGTTATTGTTACCGATTTTTCTATTTCCACAAGAACCTATTCAACACAAATGGATAAATTAAATCTTGAAAGAATCAAATTAATAATTACAGAAACTACATCCATGTTAACTAATTTGAGATAAATATTTTAACTCATTATGTGAAGTTGATATAATGACAAAAATTAAATAGATTAAAGAAACTATGTTTATTTATTAGATACAATATGTAATATATATTCAATGAACATTATATTGTACACAAATATTAAATTTTATAAATACTTATTTAACTACGATATTTTTTATATCTATACATCCTTAATAATATTTTTAAACACCAATGAGAAAATTATTCTGATTTATATTTATAGGAATAATATTTTGAATTGTTAGATTAGAATATTCCAATATAAGTCGTGATATTTATTGTCTTCCTCGTGCAAAATACGGGGTGCATATATATTTTTTTAATTAGACATCATAATATTTTAAATTTCATCAAAAGATAAAAATAATGACAAACAATCATGAAAGGAATGTATTGTTAGACTAACACACAATATATACGTAATTGTGAAAATGTTTGTTTTATTAATGAAGGAAATGAATGTTTGACCAATATTATGTAAAATATTAACCACGTTTTTTATTATGTTTAATTGATTAATCGAAGGAGATGATTTGGTGTGTTTTTTGATTAAACTGTTAATTTATGGAGTTTATTTCATCTTCCATTTAGTCCAAATAAGACACTAATATAATTTGAGAAATTCTGCAATTAGCATCAATTAACATTAGATTTATAACCAAATAAAAAGAAAAATGAAAAATACCTCTTATTAAATTTAAGAACATGTAAAAAAATATAATTTTGAATAACTAAGACCTCGATGTTGTCAATTGAATAAATAGTTTGTTTTTTTTAATGAAATCAACCATATCGACTCAATTTGATGTTAAGCCCAATAAGGGAATAAGTTTGGTTGACTTAATTTAAAGATTGATTTTGGGGTATTTATAAATTCAATTGACCTTTGAGAGAGTAGATGGATTCATTGACTTAATTATAATCGAATTTGTTTTAAATGTATAATTTATAATTACACTAATTAATTTTAGATAAACACGGAAAGCTTGTAATGATAAAAATATATATTTAATCTAATCATGCTAAGATAAGGATATTTATTTTAATTTAGATTCAATAATTCCAAAGTTTAATTTGAGATAAACATAAAAATCTTACATTAATTAAACATAATTAGTGGAATATTTAAGAAAAGGTTTTTTTAAACTCAATTGGCCTTTGAGATTAGATGGATCGATTGACTTAATTATAACCGAAGTTCTTCAAATTGCATAATTCATAATTACACTAATTAGTTTTAGATAAACACGGAAAGCTTCTAATGACAAAAATCTATATTTAATCTAATCATGCTAAAAAAGATACGTGTTTTAATTTAGATTCAATAATTCCGAATTTAAATTTGAGATAAACATAGAAATTTTACATTAATTAAACATAATAAGTGGAATATTGATTTTTTTAATTCAATTGGCCTTTGAGATAGTAGATGGATTGATTGACTTAATATAAGCGGATTTATTTTAAATGTATAATTTATAATTACACTAATTAATTTTAGATAAACACGAAAAACTTGTAATGACAAAAATCTATATTTAATCTAATCATGCTAAAATGAGGATATATGTTTTAATTTAGATTCAATAATTCCAAATTTTAATTTGAGATAAACATAAAAATCGAAGCAGGTCGACGAGCAATGACACGAAATTTACATTAATTAAACATAATTAGTGGAACATATAAGAAAAGATGATTTATGGGTGGATATCGTTGTCCTAAACTTTTCATATTTACATTCTGGAATAATTAAAAACCTTACAACATAATGTTGAGCCTATTTACTAAGAAAGTCCAATTATCTTTTCAAAATCAAATTCGCAATCTCTTTATCTTCAAGAAACACAAATTCCCCCTCAATACATGCAATTTGCAAAATAAAAACATTTATGAAGGAGAATTATTAAAATTTTAAAAGTCAGTTATTATAAAATAATAATGATGTGGACCAAAATACTCGTACGTAATATTATGTAATATATATGGGTATTTGTGAAAGACGACCTCATTTCTAGGAGAGGGTGTGCCTCCTGGAAGATGGGCGAGCTGTATTATGTCTTTGAGAGGTGAACGAGCCGAAGGCTGTTCCTCAAAAGTGGGCGAGCTGATGTATCTGGAGTAGCGACCTGTAGTATGAGGATGAGTTCTCATATAGGGTCGTGATCTCTGGTGGGTTGGGCTGCGTATTTGAGCCTGATTGAGAGTTTAATATGTATATGTGCCTGGTGGGCTATATGCCCAGGCTTATTTTGGTAATATATATTAAGAAGTTTCATGTTTATGGGAACTTATCATATGGGAAGAGTCCCAATTGAAAGTCGGTGAAAGAATCACGGTATGAATGGAATTCTGGTTATGAAAGGTAACCCTAGATAGTGGAGGATTTCTCCTATCTCTATAAAAGAAGGCTTTTGTCTCTTATTTTGTATTCATTATCATACTATTATTGTGATTTCACCGTATTATTGAGAGAGAGGAGTGTGTTTTTCGCTTATTAACTTAAGCGTCGGAGGGCCTTAACGGGCTCGAAATCCGGCCCGTTCTAGGCGTTATTTTGCAGGATCGGCGAGGTCGCTGCGACGATTGTGGAGGACATTCGAGGTCGCTGAAACAAGTTTAATCATCAATTCAGGTCGCTGATCTCTATTTTGAGGTTAGTGCCCTCTTTATTTGGTAGTTCAACTTTTTGGACTTATCAAATTGGCGCCGTGTGTGGGAAAGAGGGACACCGAGTCCTTGAGCAAAAGACGTGAGAAATTTTATAAACAAAATATGAGGGATAACAACATAATTCCGAGGACTTTACAATACAGTGCTCTATCGAATAACAAGAAGAACCGAAAGAATAGATTGGCGGACGTTAATGAGAAAGACGAGGCCAGGGATGGGAAAATGCCTCCTCAGGTGGATCCAGTTGTCCAGGGTGTTGTTAGTACGCCACCGCCCTCCCCCAGAAGGCGTGAGGGGAAGGGATTGGCAGAAGACGTAGAGATGAAAACGCCGAAAGTTGAGGCGCAAAAGGCGATCCATGTGGAGGGGAAAGAAGGAGAAGATTTACTGAAGGACAAACCTTGTCAGAGTAAAAAAGGATTTTTGGATGGACTCATGGACTTCGTGCCGCTGGAGAAGCAGGAGGAATTACGCAGGTACTTAGCAAGCGAGCTGAGTACAGGGAAGGAAAAAGGCGGTAGATCTCATAGCGAGAAGGAGGAGGAGTCAGCGGTTAAAAAAGTAGAGCGAGGCGAGAAATCTACGTCGAAAAGACTATCTCGCAAAAGGGGGCGGAGTAAGCGGAGAAAGGAGGATGTTTCGAGTTTTACCTCGTCTGTAGGCTCTCATACTCGTAGACGGCGGGTGAGAGGACGGAAGGTAAGGCGGAGTCGTTACAGGCGAAGTAGTCGACGACATTATAGATATAGCAATGATAGCGAGACCCCGACCTCTGATACGGATGGTGAGTCTCAGGCGACAACTAAGAAGAGCGGTAATGTGTCCAAAGGAGAGAATGAGATGGGACCACATAATAAGGCCTTTAGAGAGCTGCAGGAGGCCATGCTGAAATTGCAGAGACGAGTGGATGGAGATAAGCTGGAAGGAGAAGAAGGACATCCTTTCTCGAAGGATATGATTCATGCACCGATGCTTAAAAACTATAAGGCGTTGGATTTGCAGTACCGGGGGTTAACGGATCCAGTTGAGCACCTACAGCTCTTTGAAAATGCGAGGATGCTACACAGTTACACGGATGTCGTGGCATGCCGGGCTTTTATATCCACCCTGAGGGGGATCGCGCAAAATTGGTTCTATCAACTCCCGCAGGGGAAAATTACCAGTTATTCAGTGTTGTGAGCTGCCTTTTTGCAGCAATTCTCCAGTGCTCGATAGGGTGCAAGGACAGTGCAGTCGCTCTTTACCATGATACAGCGACCTGACGAGACGCTCAAACAATATGTCAACAGATTCACCAGTGCTTCTTTGGGGGTGCCCATTGCCACTGACGAGATGAAGGCTGGAGCCTTACGTCAAGGATTGAGGAGAGAGGACTTGCGCAAATCGTTAGTAAAAAAATAGGCGCGAACGTATGATGATGTCCTGGCAAGATGTCATAAATACATACAGGTGGAGGAGGTTGAAGAGGAACATAGAGTGCGTTTTGGCAGGTCGAATACGGAGGCGCGAGAAGTTATCCCGAGGAGAGAAGTAAGAAGAGAGTCAAGGAGGGGAGTGCGCGGGCTCCTGGCTTCGAGTGCGGGGGTTAGTGCGAGGCAGGAGGCGAGCGCGCGCGATTGGAAACAAGAAGACTTCACACCACTAATATATCCGCGGGCTAAGGTGTTCAGTATTATGGAACGTTCTGTGCCTGATGCCATACAGTGGTCAGAGGATCGCACACCTATCCCCACTCACCCCAAGACTGCCTCCTTTTGTCGATTTCACAATAATTACGGGCATTACACTGAGAAGTGTAGGCACCTCAAGGAAGAAATAGAGAGATTGATAAAGGCAGGGCATTTGAAGGAAGTGATCTATAAAGAAAGGGAGCCGCGCGAACAAGGGAAGGCGTTACCTCCACCGCCGCCGAGGAGCCCGCCTCAGCAGCAGGTCGTGAGGCAAGGACGGCAAGGAAATCAGAGACAGGAAGGGCCGCGGAGAAATAGAGGAAGAATAAACATGATTTCTTGAGGGCCAACGGATGGGGACTCCAACAATGCGAGAAAACGGCATGTCAAGTCAGCTCGCTTGGGCGTAAGTGAGGTCGCCAGTGTGAGCAGACAGCCTCAAGTAGAAGGGCCAGTCATTTCCTTTGGCCCCGATGAGAGGCGCGGGCTACAAGATCATAATGATGCATTAGTGGTGGAGGCGGAGATTGAGGGTTATGAGGTCAGCAGGATATTTGTAGATAATGGAAGCTCGGTGAACATTATATATACAGACTGCCTTGATCGGATAAAAATAGATAGAAGAGTGAGGTCGGTGAATATGCCCATATATGCTTTTAATGGGGCACAGGTGAACACGGAAGGCGAACTGACGTTGCAAGTGGCGTTGGGGAGAGATGAATCGAGAGTCGAGAAGAGCCTAAAGTTTCTAATCATCCAGGGGAGGTCGGCCTACAATGTGATACTGGGACGACCTGCCCTTAATGCGTTTCAGGCAGTAACATCGACTTATCACATGAGTATCAAGTACCCAGTGGGCAATGGAGTGGGCGAGGTTGTTGCAGAGCAACAAGTCGCAAGGTCATGTTATCAGATGGCGGTGAGGAAAGGGTTGATGGAGAATAAGCGAGAGAGAAGTAATGATCAACCGGAAGGGGTGCTCAACCCCAAGAAAATGAAAGAACAGGAGAATTCGGTTCAGCCAAACGAAGAGTTAATAGATATTTCCCTGGAAGAAGAACATCCGGAGTATACCATGAGGATAGGTACCCAAATACCTGAGGCGTTGAAGAACAAGCTGATAGAGTTGTTGAGAGAGTTTCGGGATATTTTTGCGTTCGGTGATGAAGAGTTGACGGGTTTTTCACCAGAGGTCGCGCAGCACCATTTGAATGCGGACCCGGAGGCGAAGTCGGTAAAACAAAAGAGAAGGCACTTTGGGCCGGAACTGGACAAGGTGATTGAAGAAGAGGTCCAGAAATTGTTGAAAGCGGGCCATATAAGAGAGATTCAGTTCCCGGAGTACTTGTCCAATGTCGTGATGGTACCAAAACCAGCTCAGAAATGGAGGATGTGCGTGGATTTTCGTGACTTGAATAAGGCATGTCCTAAGGATCATTATCCTTTGCCGCGGATCGATCAGTTGGTGGACTCTACCTTGGGGTGCGAGCTATTGAGTATGATGGACGCTTCGCAGGGATATCACCAAATACCCTTGGCGAAAGAGGATCAACCCAAAGTAAGTTTTGTCACTTCTACAGGTACTTATTGTTTCGTCTCCATGCCCTTCGGATTGAAGAATGCAGGTGCGACCTATCAGCGGTTGGTGGATCGCATGTTTAAGGATCTGCTGGGGTCCACCATGGAAGTTTATGTAGATGACATGCTGGTGAAAAGCAAAAAAGCAGATTCCCTTGTTGAAGATTTAAAGAAGACTTTCATTATCCTAAGACAGTATGGGATGAAGCTTAACCCGAAGAAGTGTGCGTTCAGGGTGCGATCAGGGAAATTTTCGGGTTATATGGTGACGGAGCGAGGAATCGAGGTGAACCCTGAGAAGGTGCGGGCTGTTTTGGAGATGTCGCACCCTCGCACAGTGTGGGATGTGCAAGTACTTATGGGGCGCATCGCAGGTCTTAGCCGTTTTCTTTCCAGGTCTGCGGAATGAGGTGTCCCCTTTTTTAGGGCGCTAAGAAAGGGATCCAAGTTCGAGTGGTTAGAGGAAGCGGCGAATGCCTTTGACGAGCTGAAAAAATACTTGGCAGAGATACCACTGCTGACCAAACCAATGCCGGGAGAGGATTTGATTTTGTATATATCCGTGGGGGAGGTCGCGGTGAGATCTGTCCTGATCCGAGAAGAAGCAGGTTTGCAGAGACCTATTTATTATATTAGCAGGATGCTGCGGGGAGCTGAACTGAAGTATACCGAGCTGGAGAAAGGAGGGTTCGCACTTGTTAGTACGGCCAGGAAGTTGAGGCCTTATTTCTTGAGCCACAGAGTGAAGGTACGCACCAATTTGGCCCTCAAACAAGTCCTGGGCAATCTAAACGTGTCAGGGCGATTGGTGAAATGGGCGGTGGAGCTGAGTGAGTATGACGTGGTTTATGAGCCAAGGGTGGCTATCAAAGCACAAGTATTAGCAGATTTCTTGCAGGAGATGACAAGGCAGGTTGACGAGGATAGAGAAGTGAAAGCATGGACCTTGTTTACAGATAGATCAACTATGGCTTCAGGGGCAGGGTTAGGTGTTGTATTGACCAGCCCTGAGGGAGAGAATTTAGAGTTTGCGATCAAATTGGGATATAAAGCATCCAACAATGAGACTGAATACGAGGCTGTGTTACAAGGAATGAAGATTGCTAGCGAGTTGGGAGCTCGAAGGTTGTGGGCATATACTGATTTCCAACTGGTAGCTCGACAGTTCGATGGTTCTTTCGAAGCTAGAGAAGAACGTATGGCGATATATTTGAAAAAATTGCGGGAACATGCGGCTCGTTTTGAAGAGTTCAAGATGGAGCACCTACCGCGAGCTGAAAATACACGGTCAGACCAGCTCGCGCGAATAGCAGGAGCGTTAGTGTCCTTTGACACTCGAAAAATCACACTGATGGAACTGGGTAATAGCAGTGTGGAGAGGGGTGTAGAGGTTATGGAGATTGAAGATAAGGATGATTGGCGATCACCTATTTGGGATACTCTCCTTAAAGCGCAAGAGGGCGCAGAGAAATTGACAACAAAAGAGGCTAGAGTTGTAGCTCGTTTTTGTGCTATTAACGAGGAGCTGTATAAGAGATCGCGGTTTGGGCCTCTTCTGAAGTGTTTGGCTAAAGAACGTGGGATGGAGGTACTAAGAGAGATACATGAAGGGTATTGTGGAGATCATGCAAAGGGAAAGGCCTTGATGGGTATAACATTGCGAGCAGGTTTCTTTTGGCCTGGGATGAAGGCTATGGCAGGCGAGCTGGTTCGAGCTTATAAGAAATGTCAAATGCATGCTCCGGTTATTCACATACCAGATGAAGAAATGATAGTAATGAGCTCTCCATGCCCGTTTGCGCAGTGGGGGATCGATATTGTAGGTCCTTTCCCAAAGACCCCGGGCAAAAAAGAACATCTAGTGGTGGCTATTGATTATTTCACCAAGTGGGTGGAGGCTGAGGCTGTCACGGGGATAAGCGAGCAGCATATAATGGACTTTCTTTTTGATAATATATTTTGCAGGTTTGGAGTGCCACGAGTGTTAGTCTCGGACAATGGGACCCAGTTTAATGGGCGAAAAATGCAGAAATGGTGCACGAATATGGGAATGAAACAGCGATTTGCCTCTGTCGCGCATCCACAAACTAATGGACAGGTGGAGTTTACTAATCGTATAATTGTGCAGGGACTTAAGCTGCAGTTAGAGAAAGCAGGTGGACTTTGGGAGGATGAGCTCGCGTCCGTCCTCTGGGCTTATCGAACAACTCCCCGAACTACCACGGGGGAGTCGCCGTTCAGCTTGGTTTATGGGATGGATGCAGTCATTCCTGCTGAGATAGTTGGAGGATCGCAGCGTTTAGCGACCTTTAGCGTGGGAGAAAATGAACGATTGGCTCGAGGAGCGATCAAAACGATTGAAGAGATATGTGAGAAAGCTGCAGCTCGGGTGGAACATTACAAACAACGAGTGCGGGCTGCTTTTAACAAACAAGTTAAACATCGTTGTTTTCAGGTTGGCCATTTAGTGTGGAAGAGAGCTGATGCTTTGAAGGCGACCAAGAAGCTGGAGCCAAACTGGATTGGGCCCTTTAAAGTGAGGAAGGTACTGCGAGGCGGTGCATATATACTTGAAGGAGCAGACGGGAAGATTTTACCCCGGAGCTGGAATGTGTGCCATTTAAAGAAGTATTACGCATAGAAAGAGGATCGCGGGAGAAGGTAACTCTGGTTGGAGGGCACTTCTCCCGGATATTTGAGAGTGATTATTTTGAAATTTCTTTTTTGGTGAGAGAGGGTAACTCTGGACCGGAGGGCACCTCTCTCGACCTGATGATTGTTTCGGAAGTTTTTGTTTATGGTGAGAGAGGGTAACTCTTGTGTTGGAGGGCACCTCTCTCGACCTAGTGGTTGATGGAAAGTTTGTAAGTCTTTATAGCAGGGGAAGGTAACTCTGGTCGGAGGGCACTTCTCCTGCGAGCTATCTAAATGATTGAATAATATGAAAAGTGAAATTTGATAAGTTGTTCTTCTCTTTTGGCGAGCTAATGTGCTTTTCTGGGTTTTAAGGTGGGAGGGGGTAACTCTTGTGTTGGAGGGCACCCCTCTCGACCTCATGATTTGTTGAAAGTTTTGTAAGGGTATTATGGCGCGGAAAATGGTAGCTTTGATATCTTTTCCGGCCAAGCGAGCTATTGATAATAGTGGACGTTTGTGAGAAGATAGTTAGTACATCTTTCTCAGTTAAATGGTTTGAGATGATCATGGCAGGGAGATGGGTAACTCTGGACTGGAGGGCACCTTTCCCGACCTGATAATCGATCAAGAGTTGTAATTTTTATGTGATTTAAGTTCGCGAACTGCAGAAAGGGGTAACTCTTGTGTTGGAGGGCACCTTTCTCGCAGTAAAAGTGAAAGTAATGGTAAGTTGGTGCTTGTTTAGATTAGTGATTGGAGTTTGTGATTGTGAAAGCGTCGTTGTGGTGGTGGGAGAAGGTAACTCTGGACCGGAGGGCACTTCTCCCGACCAGGCGAGCTGTTCAGTGGCGTGAATAATTTTGTTCTTTGTAAATGTATTTTATGATATTTATGATATTAAAGGAAAGGTGAACAGCGCTGAGGCGTACCCTTTTCGACTGATTGAGTGGATTGTGATCGTGTGAGGTATAGGAGAAGTTGAAATAGTATTCCTCCTGATCCAATGAGATGGAAAGTATTTTGAGTGGTTGCATAATGATTGACGAGTTGTTTGATTTTTTATGGTTATATGGTTATGGTGTTAATGATTTTCTGAATAAGTATTATCTTTGCGAGATGAGATAATTATGTTTGCAATACGAGATCATACTTTTTGATACTGAAAGTGCATAAATTAAAAATAAATAGTGGATAAATTGTTCATAACAGTTGAAAGGTGATTAAATGTTCTGGATAGGTTTTTCGATTGTGGAAGCCTCAGCAGGAGGATTTGTGTGAGTTGGCTCGGATGTGGGGTTGATGGCAGGGTCTTGATCAGGCAATAGGTCGTCTAGGGGTGTCTTCAGCTCGGCGTAGACCCCCGTGGCCAGGGCTGCTCGACTTTGACAGGACAGCCACCACTTTGCGTTGATGGATTGTGTCCAGTCGCCCTTGAAACAGCTAAATGGAGTTAGCTTGTTGATGATGGCCTCGATATTGGGGATGTACGAGACGTTCAGCGCAGCGACCTCCTCCTTGATCATGTTGGCTGCACTGGAAACCCATTCAGTAGCCCCGCCAGCCATCAGTCCGAAGTAGATGGAGGATTTCTCGTATGTTTTGATGAGCTCCTGACGGTACGCGTCGATGAATTTTCGACCGACCTCACTAATGAGGAAGGTTTGGCGACCTTCAGATATACCTTTTTCATAATTCATCTTGAGAAGATCTGGGAGCCTTTGTTGATGGAGGGCGAGCTTTGTTGCTGTTCGGTTAAGCTCTTCCGTCTTTTGGCTTAGCTCGTTGTTCACACGCGTAGTCTCGTCCTTCAGACTATTGATTTGGCTTTTGGAAATGGCTACCTCCTCGTCATGGGCTTTCAATAATTGGAGTGTTCTATCTAACTCCCCTTGGGTTAGTGAGAGCTGCCGAGTTTGCTGTTCAGCTTGTGTGGTTAGCTCGTCAACAGTTTTCTGGAGGTCGCTCGCAGATGAACGAGCTACGAATTCCGCCGAAAATTTAGCGAACAGAGGCTTCAGCTGCAATCATTACATTGTGAATACGGGTTTAAGAGTAAGTTATAAAATGGGTTGTGGATAGGGATCATTAGTTTATACCTGTTTAAGGGCGTGCTCGCTAAGCAGAGCCTCGACGTCGTCAGCATCATCCAGCTTAGCTAGTACTTTACTCAGGCTGGATGCACTTGTTGAAATCGGCGCTGGTCCCTTACGAAGGCGACATTTTTTCTGCTCTGGCAGGCTGGGGTTTGGGCTCCTCGCCACTGGGCTCTTGGGAGCATCGTGGAGAGGACGTTTGCCCTTATTTTTGCTAGGTCGCCGGACTAGCTGGGCCTCTCCCTCTTCACCACCAGCTGCCCCAGAGGCCTGTTGTGTGGCCTCGCTTGTGTTGGTCGGTGCTAGAGCAGGGTGAGCTTTGGATTGTATTGCGGGCTGTTTTTGCTCCTCTTCAGTACGGGTCGCCGCACAGTTCTTGATGAAGGCCACTGTATTACATAGAGAGATTGTTATTATTTGATTCACGTTGTAAATAATGAGGTGTAATTGTGAAACCTAAAAGCACCTACCAAATTCATCAGCTGTGATGGCGAGGTGTGGTGCCACAGGGCGGGAGTCAATGCCCATGTAGCGGAACATGTCTGATCGATTGGTGAGGAGTGTTATGTCAAATGGGTGTTTTCTCCATTCCTTGAGCTGATCGGTATATTTTTTATACAGACGAGGGCACTCCTTGGAAGTGGTTGGTTTATATTGTTTGGGAGTGCGATTTTTTAGCTCGGTTATGAAGGGCCATTCTTCAGAATTGTAGATAAAGAAAAAGTTCTTTCTCCATTCGGGGACTTTGTTAGGAGGGTTTGTGAGAAAGCGAGCTAGGCCTGACCGAGCGGAGAGATAGAAAGAGTTTTGTTCATATTTTATCTGGAAACAGAAGTGGAAGAAGCCTGGGTCAGGATTGGTATTGTAATATTCACACAAAAAGAGGTATCCGGCCAGGTACTTCATGGAATTGGGGGTTAGTTGTAAGGGCGAGATGTTGTATAGGTTGGAGATTTCGATGTAGAAGGGGTGAGCTGGAAACCTAAACCCCGCTACCAATAATGTGTCRTAGAGGGTAATRTKGTTGGGCGCAGGTCGCAAGGGGTCTACATGTGGCCCTTCGGGTAGGACCATCTTGGCGGTTCTAGGTAGATTGAGGATTCTCTTAAATTTTTCTAATTTGGAACGCTCGGGTAATATCCAGTAGTTRAATTTGATTTCYTTKGTTGAGGGAGAAGAAAAAGGTAGGTCGCTAATGGATAAGGAAGAGGCTACAGTCACAGGGTTCTCCCTAAAATGGTCGCAGGGTGGAGGTTTGTTAGATGTGGGTAGAGGGACACCCTCCGGGATAGGTGTGAGGGCTAATGATGAAGAAGACGGAATTTCATGGAGGTTGTCTCTCGAGGTTTGAGTTTCAGAAAGGGTTATGGTTTGGGCTCGAAGTTCCGACCAGGTTACGTCACCTTCTGGCTCGTCGCGGAGGYCRGAAGAAGGTAATAGAGGCTGCTTTTKCCTAGTTTCGATTATAAAAGGGTTTTCTGAGGGAACGGAATCAGGGGAGAGAGTTGAATTTTGTGAATTATCGGTGGGGGATGCTGATGCCATCGARAATTAAAAYRYATTCAGGGAATGAATAACACAGAGCACAAATATTTCAGTATACACAATTATAGATCTAACAGTGWGATTAAAATTGCTATTTGAAAAGGTTTRGGGGACTTACACATTTTTGACGAGCTGCAGGTCGTTGGTGAACAGTGTGATGGTATGAKATCTTTGAATGRTYGWGAGTCCTTAAGCTTTTTTGCAGARCAGTAATGGTGTTTCTTTTATTTGAAATAGCGTAAAATGGTGAATAAAGAAGATGAGAGGGTTTTATATCGGGAGGCGTAAAAGTGATGAGACAGATTGGAGCGGGCAAAAATAGGGTTTTATTCGAGGAATGTTTTGGGCCTTTTATTTTGGGCCCACTATATTTATTATACTCCGAAAAAGTATTAGAGTGACACGTACCCGACATTGTGTCCGGCTGCATTTAATGAAGCATAAGTGAGATGGGATGTGAGAAAAGAAGCGTGTTTTGACTTTATGATTTTGCTTGTAATTGCGATTCTGAGACTGGTTGTGGCTACAGGTCGATTGAGGAGTGGTATATTTTCAGGGCGCCCAGTGTAAAATTTTGAGATATAACTTGGGAACTTGTGCGTATGAGGTCGTTCAAAACGATAATGATAGTGTGATTGAGAAAGTGAGCTCGTTTTGTTGACCTTTTGTAGGTCGCAGGTGTGGTTAATGATCTATAATGAATTATTGATATTGTTGCTCGATGAGATCGAGCCGGGTAATTCTGAGATATGATTTTGTGAGGAAAAGTGATGGTTTGTGTGCATATGTTGTTTATGTTCGTGCCTTAATCAGCTAGAACATGGGGGACTAGCTGTTGTGGACCAAAATATTCGTACGTAATATTATGTAATATATATGGGTATTTGTGAAAGGCGACCTCATTTCTAGGAGAGGGTGTGCCTCCTGGAAGATGGGCGAGGTGTATTATGTCTTTGAGAGGTGAACGAGCCGAAGGCTGTTCCTCAATATTATGCCTTTGAGAGGTGAACGAGCCGAAGGCTGTTCCTCAAAAGTGGGCGAGCTGATGTATCTGGAGTAGCGACCTGTAGTATGAGGATGAGTTCTCATATAGGGTCGTGATCTCTGGTGGGTTGGTCTGCGTATTTGAGCCTGATTGAGAGTTTAATATGTATATGGGTCTGGTGGGCTATATGCCCAGGCTTATTTCGGTAATATATATTAAGAAGTTTCATATTTATGGGAACTTATCATATGGGAAGAGTCCCAATTGAAAGTCGGTGAAAGAATCACGGTATGAATGGAATTCTGGTTATGAAAGGTAACCCTAGATAGTGGAGGATTTCTCCTATCTCTATAAAAGAAGGCTTTTGTCTCTTATTTTGTATTCATTATCATACTATTATTGTGATTTCACCGTATTATTGAGAGAGAGGAGTGTGTTTTTCGCTTATTAACTTAAGCGTCGGAGGGCCTTAACGGGCTCGAAATCCGGCCCGTTCTAGGCGTTGTTTTGCAGGATCGGCGAGGTCGCTGCGACGATTGTGGAGGACATTCGAGGTCGCTGAAACAAGTTCAATCATCAATTCAGGTCGCTGATCTCTATTTTGAGGTTAGTGCCCTCTTTATTTGGTAGTTCAACTTTTTGGACTTATCAAATAATAATAAAGCTAAACAATCTTGATAATTGTATCTAAAATTATTAAATACCTGTATTTGTTAAAAGATTGTTGTAGTCAATAAAAATACCCAGAAATGTTGCCTAATTTCCCCCCAAGATATAATAATACTAAAACATAATACAGTTTGTTTTTATTTAAGAAGATTGTCGGTGGTTTATTTTAATTAAATCTTAAACATTCTAAAACTTTAATGTAGAAAGAATTTTATTTATTTTACACATAATTTGATATGGCTATACACTTGAATGGAAAACATCAGGGATAAAATACTAAAAAAAAAAAAAAAAAATCTAAATATATGTACGCGTAACTGTTATGTCATCAATTAGTCCTTTTCATTTTTCTTAAAAGCTTCAAGTCTAGTGAAGAAAATATATGGCTATCTAGGAATGTGCAAACAAAATAAACATATGCACTGCTGTGTGAGATATCTGCAAATCAAAAATAATATATAGCAGCCACTTCAGCGTACCAATATGATGTATACATCTTGTAGAAGGGCTCAACATAGCAATAGAACTTATGGGTTTCTATTCATAATAGAGTTTTATCAAAAATACCATACATTGACAATGGCTTATTTAAGAAAAAAAAAAACATTATATTTTTAGAGGATATATAATTCCAGGGCTGTGAGTTTCCAGACAACGACCCTTGTATTGTTTGGATAATAGAAACATGGCGTGTCCAAAATCATTAAATATTATATGGGTAGGTCTTGGGTGAGACCGGTCTCATAGTATAAGACCAATTTCTACCAAATTCATTAATTAATCCACCCAACCCATCCGACCCGCCCTAACCCATCTATTTAATAAATAAAAAAAGAAAAAAAAATATTAATTTTCTATCACAAACAAGCACACGCACAACAAGTGTGCTCCCCCCA
>BMAC01000836.1:206099-235557 GCA_014905375.1 Phtheirospermum japonicum | reverse complement strand
TTTGATCAGATATTGTAAAAAACTCATACTACTTTTGTGATACAAAAATAAGTGTGTTCTGTGATACGTTTAATATCTTTTCTGATACTTTTAATATATTTTGTGATACTTGATCAGATATTGTAAAAACTCATACTACTTTTGTGATAAAAAAAAGTGTGTTTTGTGATACTTTTAATACCTTTTCTAATACTTTTAATTACATTTGTAATACTCTGAATTATTTATTTAAAAAAATAATACGTAATTAAAAATCAAATATCAAGAATTATGTGATAACTATGGCTTGAACAACTTTTTGTGATACTCCAACACCTCACCATCCAAAATCTGCATATAACATATGCATATTGATAAAATTATTTTCAAAAGCCACATTAATACAAAATAGATTTAATAAACATCTCAACACTGCACACACCACATCACCGGCGACACACATGCGCCCAAAATCACAATTGTTGAGAGAGAGAGAGAGAACGAGAAATCGAGACGAAAAAAAAGAAGAAATAGAAAAGAGAAAAAAAAAGCCTACCTTCGTCGGTGCTCACCGATTTGAAAATATAAATTGAGAAAATCGTAGATTGCAACGCGAGGAGTTTGAACGGTGATTTCCGATCTGAAATTGGCCCGATAAATCATCGTAGATCTGAGGTCAAAGTTAACAATTTATAAAGTTTGACCTCAGATCTACAAAGATCGGAATATCAAATCGTAAATCTGATTTCAAAATTTAGAATGAGAGAGTTGAGACGATTTTAATGATATAATTTTTGATAAATTTCGTCGTCAGGCGACAATCACCGCCGTGGAATGCTAGAGAGAAACGGAGAAGATGGGGGCGACTACTGGAGGCTAGGCAAGTTTTTTTTTTTCGTTTTATAGCTAGGATTAGGGGACAGGGCGGATTGGGCAGCGGACGGGTTTGACAAATGAGCATGGTAAAAAGTGGTATCATACTATGAGACCGATCTCACCCAAGTATTTGTTATTTTATTTATTTACGTTAAACTATACCTAAATTAAAATGATTTTTAATAATAAAAAACAGAAAAATCTAAGATATATTCCTTCACAATTTCTTTGCTAAATAGATCACCACTGGAAACATCGATTTCACAATTGCCAACATTTTAGAGTTGAAACACACACGCATACAGAAATGCGTACAATCATACTTTGCAAAAATATACATTATATATATTTATCTATGAAGTTCATTAAACAGGGACCAACCTTTTAAAGCTCAAACACACACACACACACTCTGAAATGCGCATAATTCATACTTTCAAAAATATACAATAACATATTTATAAGTTCGTTAAATAGGGTATAGACATACGATAAATGTCATAAAGTATAAAAATAAAGTAAGTACGAATAATACATAATAAAAATAGCATAAATATTTTTTGCAAATAGGTAATAACTTTGCTGCCAAAGAATGTGACAAACATACTCTGCAAAAAACTTATCTATTAGGTGAAATAACACATTATAAAATAATCATAAAGGAATACCAATAGATCTACCATATTCAAAAGGTTGTGGTCTTGGAAATGATTTTAAAACTTATGAAACTACAACTAACCTATTGCCCTGCTTTGTTTAGAAATTATTACTTTTTATTCATTTGTTGTCACTTAATCTAAGGGAAATCTTAACTCATCCTCATATCATGTTCGTGAGCTGATGCATCTAAAATTAATAACCTAACACCCAATCACTCAAGAACAAAGAGGCAGATTTCCAATACATAACTAAACAAAATACACACAAAAAAAAACACATCCCACTCACTTTATACAACAAAATATTTCAGAATTTTGAGTGATTTGGGAAAGCAACAGATGAGTAATTTTTTCCCCATGAAGTCAATCAGAGAATTTCAATTAATAAAACTCAAAACCAACCATACACGTACTTAAGCAAAATTCTGTTAAATTGAGCAAAAATGCAGAAAAAATTCAAATTCTTAATCCTTATCATATTCACAAACCTAAATAGAACTAATCATCAAATAATACAAAATTCCACTGGTGTAAATATAATTTTCATAAAAAACTTGACAAATTATTTTTCAAAAAACACAATTTATAAACACACAAATTCCAAAACAAATTGTAGAAAAACTAATCATTTAATTTTCATAAACAAAAACCAAATCAAATTTAAGAAATAACCCAAATTCAGAAACATCTAAAAAAACAAGTAAATTCGAGGGTATATGAAATGAAAATACCAAATAAATACGGTTGATTGCTTGATATCCTGTTCTTCGAAATATTCGGCCTACGTTCTTCAAAATATTCGGCCTACAACAGGGAAAACAATTTTGATAAAAAAAAAAAAAACAAACGAACTATTATACTACAGCGACAAAATTAAGAAACTGGAATTTGTATCCGTGACTGTCTTTCCTCAACCCGTCGTGGTTGCCGATAGCCATCTTCCTCACTGCCGAGCCACCATCACCACCAGGAGAAATATTTCTTCGAAAACAAATGATCCAAATGGAGAAATTGGGAACAATCAATGAAACAGTAAAAAATTGCATAAGAACAAACCTACTGTTGTTCTTGGAACAATAGTATAAAGACCACTTTTTACCAGATTCATTAATTGATCCACCCAACCCATCCGACCCGCCCTAACCCATCCATTTAATAAATAAAAAAAAGAAAAAAAATATTAATTTTCTATCACAAACAAGCACACGCACAACAAGTGTGCTCCCCCCACCTCCGGACTCAGGCCGCCACTTCGATCGCCACCGCCGCCGCCGCCACCTCCGACCGCCGCCGGCCGCCACCTCCATTATTTACCGGCGATATTTTTTTTAGAAATCTTATATCGTTGTAATCGTCTCGTCTCCCTCGTTCCAAATTCGCAATTGGATTTATAATTTAATGCTCCAATCACCGTAAATCTGAGGTCAAAGTCACAAATTCATCAATTTTAACCTCCAATTTACAGCAATTCACCGGACGAAATTTTGATTAAACAAAACGTATCACATAATCGAGTAATTGTCTCGATCCACTCTACAAAACTGCAAATTCAATCAAAAAAAAACGTCGCGGAAAAAAAAATAGAATCTGCCCAGTTTTAAGTATTACAAAAGTAGTTAAAAGTATCACAGATTCAAGTAAAAGTATCACAAAATCGACACATGTTATATTTTATATTTTTACATCTTTTTTTTTTTACAAAAACAAAGTATTATAAAAATGTTGTTTACGAAATATAATTAAAATATTACATATTCTATAATTTCATTTCTTTTACTTACATATGTGCCTATTACATTTTAATAATTAAAAAATTGATTCGCGTATCACAAAATATATTAAAAGTATCGCATATTTTTAATACTTGTACATTGTACTACATTTTGTAATAAGTGTATTCTGTGATACTTTTAATATCTTTTCTGATACTTTTAATATATTTTGTGATACTTGACCAGATATTGTAAAAAATCATACTACTTTTGTGATACACAAATAAGTGTGTCATGTGATATTTTTAATATCTTTTCTGATACTTTTAATATATTTTGTGATACTTGATCAGATATGTAAAAATTCATACTATTTCTGTGATACAAAAATAAGTGTGTTTATGTGATACTTTTAATATCTTTTCTGATACTTTTAATATATTTTGTGATACTTGATCAGATATTGTAAAAATTCATACTACTTTTGTGATACAAAAATAAGTGTGTTCTGTGATACTTTTAATATCTTTTCTGAATACTTTTAATATATTTTGTGATACTTGATCAGATATTGTAAAAATTCATACTATTTATGCGATACAAAAATAAGTGTGTTTTGTGATACTTTTAATATCTTTTCTGATACTTTTAATATATTTTGTGATACTTGATCAGATATTGTAAAAATTCATACTACTTTTGTGATACAAAAATAAGTGTGTTCTGTGATACGTTTAATATCTTTCTGATACTTTTAATATATTTTGTGATACTTGATCAGATATTGTAAAAATTCATACTACTTTTGTGATAAAAAAAAAGTGTGTTTTGTGATACTTTTAATACCTTTTCTAATACTTTTAATTACATTTGTAATACTCTGAATTATTTATTTAAAAAAAATATACGTAATTATAGAAATCAAATATCAAGAATTATGTGATACTTCAAACTATTTTTTGTGATACTTCAACACCTCACCATCCAAAATCTGCATATAACATATGCATATTGATAAAATCATTTTCAAAAGCCACATTAATACAAAATAAATTTAATAAACATCTCAACACCTGCACACACCACATCACCGGCGACACACATGCGCCCAAAATCACAATTGTTGAGAGAGAGAGAGAGAACGAGACGAGACAGAAAAAAGAAGAAATAGAAAAGAAAAAAAAAGCCTACCTTCGTCGGTGCTCACCGATTTGAAAATATAAATTGAGGAAATCGTAGATTGCAACGCGAGGAGTTGAACGGTGATTTCCGATCTGAAATTGGCCCGATAAATCGTCGTAGATCTGAGGTCAAAGTTAACAATTCATAAAGTTTGACCTCAGATCTACAAAGATCGGAAACATCAAATCGTAAATCTGATTTCAAATTTAGAATGAGAGAGTTGAGATGATTTTAATGATATAATTTTTGATAAATTTCGTCGTCAGGCGACATCACCGACGTGAATGCTAGAGAGAAACGAGAGATGGAGGAGGGGGGGGGGGGCTGGAGCTAGGGTTAATGTTGTTTTTTTTTTATAGCTAGAGTTAGGGATGGGCGGGTGGACGGGCGGGTTGGCAGCGGCCGGGTTTGACAAATGAGCATGGTAAAAAGTGGTATCATACTATGAGACCGATCTCACCCAAGTATTTGTTATTTTATTATTTACGTTTAAACTATACCTAAAATTAAAATGATTTTTAATAATAAAAAAACAGAAAAATCTAAGATATAATTCCTTCACAATTTCTTTGCTAAAATAGATCCACCACTGGAAACATCGATTTTCACAATTGCCACATTTTAGAGTTGAAACACACACGCAATACAGAAATGCGTACAATCATACTTTGCAAAAATATACATTATATATATTTATCTATGAAGTTCATTAAACAGGGACCAACCTTTTAAAGCTCAAACACACACACACACACACTCTGAAATGCGCATAATTCATACTTTCAAAAATATACAATAACATATTTATAAGTTCGTTAAATAGGGTATAGACATACGATAAATGTCATAAAGTATAAAAATAAAGTAAGTACGAATAATACATAATAACAAATAGCATAAATATTTTTGCAAATAGGTAAATAACTTTGCTGCCAAAGAATGTGACAAACATACTCTTGCAAAAAACTTATCTATTAGGTGAAATAACACATTATAAAATAATCATAAAGGAATACCAATAGATCTACCATATTCAAAAGGTTTGTGGTCTTGGAAATGATTTTAAAACTTATGAAACTACAACTAACCTATTGCCCTGCTTTGTTTAGAAATTATTACTTTTTATTCATTTGTTGTCACTTAATCTAAGGGAAATCTTAACTCATCCTCATATCATGTTCGTGAGCTGATGCATCTAAAATTAATAACCTAACACCCAATCACTCAAGAACAAAGAGGCAGATTTCCAATACATAACTAAACAAAATACACACAAAAAAAAACACATCCCACTCACTTTATACAACAAAATATTTCAGAATTTTGAGTGATTTGGGAAAGCAACAGATGAGTAATTTTTTCCCCATGAAGTCAATCAGAGAATTTCAATTAATAAAACTCAAAACCAACCATACACGTACTTAAGCAAAATTCTGTTAAATTGAGCAAAATGCAGAAAAAATTCAAATTCTTAATCCTTATCATATTCACAAACCTAAATAGAACTAATCATCAAATAATACAAAATTCCACTGGTGTAAATATAATTTTCATAAAAAACTTGACAAATTATTTTCAAAAACACAATTTATAAACACACAAATTCAAAACAAATTGTAGAAAAACTAATCATTTAATTTTCATAAACAAAAACCAAATCAAATTTAAGAAATAACCCAAATTCAGAAACATCTAAAAAAACAAGTAAATTCGAGGGTATATGAAATGAAAATACCAAATAAATACGGTTAATTGCTTGATTTCATGTTCTTCGAAATATTCGGCCTACAACCGGGAAAATATTTTGCCAAAAAAAAACAAACGAACTATTATACTACAGCGACAAAATTAAGAAACTGGAATTTGTATCCGTGACTGTCTTTCCTCAACCCGTCGTGGTTGCCGATAGCCATCTTCCTCACTGCCGAGCCACCATCACCACCAGGAGAAATATTTCTTCGAAAACAAATGATCCAAATGGAGAAATTGGGAACAATCAATGAAACAGTAAAAAATTGCATAAGAACAAACCTACTGTTGTTCTTGGAAACATTAGTGACTTCAAGAAAAAATTTCGAGGCCTACCTTCTCCAAAGTTGCCATTTCAGACCGAATAGACATGCCCAATGCTCGTTGATCTAGCAAAAGGAATCAAGAAATATATCAGCTCTTACGGACCTAATCCAAAAGCAGTCCAAGTCATTTAAGAAAATGATAACAGCAACAAAAACACACAAACAAATAATCTTTAGAGAAGTAACGACATACGCTTCTTTCCATTTATATATGATCCAAGTAGTTTGCAGAATCTTTCACAACACATTCACAAACTGAGCAGTAATATCCAGCCTGCAACAAAAAATGATCAAATTATTATTTGCATATTGAACAAAATGGGTACTTGTTGAGCATAAATGCTGCATAATTGTAAGAAGATTCAGATAACTTGGAGATGCAAATTTATATTTTGAAGGTAACTTAGGAAATTAACTATACAGGTCAGAAACATGTTCTTTTCAATACCAGATAGATAAAACTCAACAGAAGCAAAATTGAGAATCTTTGCAGAAATTCTTTAATAGAAAAGGGCATTTTAACACTGCTCACTAAGTCATAGTATTTGTCTTTGTAAACCTAAATGACGTTTTCAAAAATTTCCTATTTAATATGACCAAGTCTACTATGTTTAAGAAAATATAGTAAATAAATATATGAAAGCATTGGAAAGGGTTAATTTAGCAAATACCTGCTGGCTTAATGGCACGATTGGAGTCGAAACCTACAAAAAAATAATAATGAAATCATGTTAAGTACCAAAAAAAAAAACGCATGCTCGAAAAAAATTCGAACCGCATTGGCTACAATTAAAATGATACAATAACAGTGCAACTTATATTGCCTTTTTTCTGAATTTGAGATAAAAAAATCAGGTGTCATTGAACCAAGTATTATATTTGGGAAATACGAAATAAAATACGTGATAATCATATCATGGGAAACGAACCACCATGAAGGTGTAAGAAATCATTTCATGGATCCAAATATAAGAATCTGGAAATAAAAACAAAACGCAATCAATAGACAGATCAAAACACAAAATTGTGTACCAGGTCAAACAAAAAGGGTTTACACAACTTTTGGCAAAAATAAAACTTTGATAAACAATCATGATTTCAAGGATTAATTCGTGAATCTTTAAACGATTCCAAATAACCATTTGTTTGGAATATATAAAAAGTTTAATTCACTGCATTCATTATCATGGAGCAATCAACTTATTAATGCAGACAATCAACCTAACCAAATAGAAGCTATTTCTAAAATCCATTAAAAAGGGATAAATAGCACAGATTAAAAGGGTTGACCCGATATTTCTAATTTTCAAAATTACATAATCCATCAAAATTACAAAAAAGAAAAATTGAAAAAAAGCATATAGCAGATCCGAATGTTGGAAGAAGAATCGCTATCTTTCGATATCTTGAATTGAATTAAGCCCCTGTTTGTTCACGGATTAGAGAAATTCAGCCCTCTCAGAAACACAAACCCCTTAAGTCGGGTTAAGGCATGGCCACGCGGCGGTGCCAATTTCAGGAGAAACGGTGATGACAATTTCAGGAGAAATCGCAGTCATGGAGGCGCTGCTCGGATCAGATGACTGATTAGTACATATTTGTCCTTGTTTTTATTAGTATTTTAGTTAGTTTTTCTATATGTTTTTGGTATAAGTTGGGTAGTTTAAGCTTAATTTCGTATTTTTATACTTCCAGCTTATTTTACAGCTTTTTGATC
Source organism: Phtheirospermum japonicum (assembly GCA_014905375.1). NCBI lineage: Eukaryota > Viridiplantae > Streptophyta > Magnoliopsida > Lamiales > Orobanchaceae > Phtheirospermum > Phtheirospermum japonicum. The sequence goes on along the minus strand of BMAC01000836.1, from coordinate 227,357 downwards.
TAGATTGATGCAAACAAGTGATTACTTGTGGTTTTTCACTTTATAGATAAGTAACTGGAAGAGTTTAGCACATTAGAGATGAAGTATGATGATCGAGAGGCAAAGATCGAGCTTTCCGGCGAAGAAGTAGCAAGAACTTGATGCTGCCGACTATCTATAACGGGTTCCATCTGGAACCATTATAGTAGCACTGCCGACATTGGCTGCTGCCAACATTGGCTGCCGAGAGCTGCACGTGTCGACCGACGCTTTCCGGCACCTATCGACATGATGGACCAGAATGAAGAACGAGGAGGAGGAAATAGAAATCACCATCACCATGACCAAGATGACTATTCTGAGAGATCTTACCATGGAGACGAGCAGATTGACGACTGGCTCGCTAATAACCAATACAATGAGAGGCACAAGTATGATAGAAACTATGTGAGGCCTAACAATCAAGAGAGGCACCAAAGAGGGGCGCGCGAACCAAGACAACGAGATTTCACAACTTCTCAAGTGGGCCCCTATAGTTCAGCTATTGTGTTAGGTAGAACTGCAAGGGACTTTGAGTTGAAACCTCATATAATCAACAACCTACCGACATTTCATGGCCTCGCCAACGAATATCCATTAACTTTCCTCAAAGAATTTTATGTCGAAGTCAGTAGGATCCCATCTCCGGGACTTCATCACGAAGACCTTCAAATGGTGTGCATTCCAAGCTGTATGAAGGATAAAGCCAAATCTTGGCTACTTTCATTAGAACCGAGATCTCTGATCGACTGGCCCATGGTTAGCGATAAATTCATAAATCAGTATTACTCAGCTCAAATGACGGGCCACATTAGAAGACGAATAGCCAACTTTGTCCAGCAAGATGGGGAGTTGCTTCACGAAGCATGGGAACATTTCAAATCACTACTGCAAGCTTGCCCACATCATCACAACTCTCCAGGAATGGTAAATCAACTTTTCTACGAAGGGCTTTTGGACTCCTACAAAAATAACGTAGAAGTAGCTGCTGGGGGATATTTTGGATATTTAACCGCCATGGAAGCCAAGCAGTTGTTTGAGAAGATGAGCGAGAAGTCCAGGCAAATGAGTTCTCGACCACGAAAGATTAGAGTTAACGAGGCGACTGAGGTGCCAAACAACGAGACCGTTGAGACATGTAACCGCTGTGGAGAGCAAGGACATTTAGTGGATACATGAAAAATGGTGTATTACGACGAATGCGAAGCCGAAGCGTATGCCATTAAGGATCAAATGTGTGAACAAGACCTTCCAACTCATGCGCACAGACCACCGACTAAATCTAACGCACAACGTAATTCTCCTTACTTAAAATGGGGCCCTGGAAACCCACACCACGCCCCCACACAAACTGATCCACCACCACCACCAAACAAATCTCCAACAACCGGACCGACACCTACTCCAATACAGCCAAACGACCAATTGTTAATTTGGCAACAAAACCAAGTCACCAAAATAATCAGAAATAGAGACGGGCTCGCAAATCTGACTACGCAAGTAAGTAAGCGAGGAGAAGTTTTGAGTGACTCTCTAAAAGTGTGAAAAAGTTAGAAACAATGATGGGCCAAATGGCAACATTTATGGCGAAGGCAGAAAATGAGAAAGGAAAGTTATCGAGCCAAGCCGAGCAAGCTTCAGCTGTTCACATCTTACGAAGTGGAAAGAAGGTAGATAATGGAATCGAGGAAAAAGAAGAGGAGGTCATAGAAATTCTAGCTGCGGATTCGCCCACAAATGACGATCCTAAACCAGTAGACCAAATGCACAAATCACCAAATCCTTACATTCCGGGTTCCTTAAAAGGGAAGCTTCCAAATCCATCCACCACAATCGACAATTCCACCAAATCTCCAAATCAGCAACCAAAGCAGTTAACACCCACTATTCGAGACAAGGTTCCCTTTCTGAGTTGTCTATGCCCAACAAAAGAAAACAAAAAATTCATGGAACTCTATAATTTGCTGAAAAATGTCAATGTTAATCTTCCTCTTTTGGATATAATCAAAACGATGCCTGCATACGTTAAATTTTTCAAGGAGTTAGTCGCAAGGGAATGGCGATTGGAGACAACACAACGAGTAGAGTTAACCAAGGAGGTGAGCGCCATATGCAAGGGTCCGCTACACAAAAAAGAGAAAGACCCGGGGAGTTTTTGCATAACTATTGCCTTAGGAAATGGGCAAACGACACGTGGAATGCTCGATCTTGGTGCAGGAATTAACTTAATGCCGTACTCACTATATAAGGAATTTGACCTTGGGTCAATGAGGCCAACTACGATGCGACTACAATTGGAAGATCGATCAATAAGACAACCTCATGGCATAGTTGAGGATGTATTAGTTCAAGTCGGCGAACTTGTTATTCTAGTCGACTTTGTCATACTTGATGTCGGCGAAGTTTCAAAAGAAGGCACTGAGCATACTATTTTTCTCGGTCGACCGTTCATGTCCACTTCTCATACGCTGATTGGCGTGCACAAGGGGAGGATGACCCTATCCGTTTTGGGTGAGACAGTCACATTTTCGCTTAAAGAAATCCACAACACTCCTTCTCCGTACATGCACGAAGATTTTTCATTCATTGATCCTATTGCATCTTGTATTCACGAGCTCAAGGGGATCATTGTGCTAGATGAATTAAGTGTCGAGGACGACACAGATTTTTTTAACAGGGTGGCAGAGATGTTGGAAATAGACTTGAACGAAGTCGCCGAAGATTATGAAGAAGTTGAAGATTTCGATGAGGAATTGTGCAAAATAGCTAATGCACCTGAACTTAGTCCGAAAGTGGAGTTGAAACCACTACCAAGTCATTTAAAGTATGTTTTCCTCGAGCTCGACGAAACAAAACCCGTCATCATATATTCAACATTAGTGGAACACGAAGAAGAAGAATTAATTACGGTGCCGAGTAACCACAAAGAGGCAATAGGATGGAGCATCAGCGACATCAAAGGGATAAGCCCTGTTACTTGCATGCACCGAATTGAGCTAGAACCCGACGCCAAGCCAGTAAGGGGCAGTCAACGAAGATTGACACCAATGCTTTATGAGGTGGTCAAAAAGGAAAATTTTAAACTTAAAGACGAAGGAATTATTTTCACTATTTCTGACAGTAAATGGGTGAGCCCAATCCATGTGGTTCCAAAGAAAGGAGGCATCACCATAACCGAAAATGACAAAGGCGAGATAGTTCCAACCCGACTGATTATTGGATGGCGTATGTGTATCGATTATAGGAAGTTAAATGCAGCCACTCGCAAGGATCACTTCCCACTGCCGTTCATAGACCAACTTCTCAACAAGCTTGCCGGACACGAATTCTATTGCTTTTTGGATGGCCTTTCGGGCTATTATCAAGTAGTCATCGCTCCAGAAGATCAAAGCAAGACGACTTTCACATGCCCTTTCGGCACTTTTGCCTTTCGAAGGATGCCCTTCGGTTTGTGCAACGCACCAGTGACTTTTCAAAGGTGCATGCTCTCAATTTTTAGTGATTTTATTGACGATTTTCTTGAGGTATTCATGGATGATTTTTCAATTTTTGGGTCATCTTTTGAGAATTGTTTATCTAATTTATCTAAGGTTTTGGAACGTTGCATCGAGAAGAATCTTACATTGAGTTGGGAGAAGTCCCATTTTATGGTTAAAAGTGGTACTATTTTAGGTCATGTTGTTTCTAAAAAGGGGTTAGAGGTTGATAAAGCTAAAATCGATGTAATCGAAACCCTTCCTCCCCCTCGAGATGTTAAGGGAATTAGGAGTTTTCTTGGTCATGCAAGTTTTTATAGATTTTTCAAAAATAAGTCGTCCACTTTGCAAACTGTTGACTTTAGACACTCCTTTTGTTTTTAATGAAGAATGTATGAATGCGTTTAATGAGCTTAAAGAGAGTCTTACTTCTGCCCCTGTAGTTGTTGCACCTGATTGGACTCTACCTTTTGAAATAATGTGCGATGCTTCTAATGAAGCGGTGGGGTCCGTTTTAGGGCAACATGTGGATAAATTGCTTAAGGTTATTTATTATGCTAGTTATATGCTAAATGACGCCCAACATAATTACACCACGACTGAAAAAGAATTATTGGCAGTTGTATTTTCACTTGACAAATTTAGGTCCTATATAGTTGGATCGAAAGTTATCGTACATACGGATCATGCTGCATTGTGTCATTTATTTTCTGAACCCCAAAGTAAACCACGTCTTATTAGGTGGATATTATTGCTGCAAGAACTTGACGTGGAAATTAAGGATAGGCGAGGATGTAAAAACGTTGTAGCCGACCACTTATCTAGGATGATAATTGAGAAAAACGAAGGCGGAAAATTCATGATTAATGATTTGTTTCCTTATGAGAACGCGTTCAATGTTGAACAATTAATTACTCCTTGGTATGCTGATATTGTAAATTATCTTGCTTGCAAAATTATACCTAACCATTTATCCTACCAAGAAAGGAAGAGATTTCTAAGTAAATGCAGGGATTACTTTTGGGACGAACCCTATGTGTTCAAACGCTATAAAGATGGGCTCAACAGAAGATGCGTTCTAAATGATGAAATGGGAAGCATATTGCAATTTTGCCATGACCATGGAGGGAATTTCGGAGCTCAAAAGACGACATTTAAGGTGCTACAAGCTGGATTCTATTGGCCGAATTTATTCGCCGATGCATTTGAATATTGCAAGACGTGCGACAATTGCCAACGAACCGGTAACATAGGGAAGCGAGACGAAATGCCGCAAGTACCTAATCAAGTGGTAGAAATTTTTGACGTGTGGGGAATAGATTTCATGGGACCCTTTCCTAAAAGTTGAGATTTCGAGTATATTCTAGTAGGAGTTGACTACGTATCAAAATGGGTTGAAGCAATCCCCACTCGAAAAGCCAATGCAGAGGTCGTTCTTAAGTTTCTCCAAGAAAATATTTTTAGTAGATTCGGAGTGCCGAAATCAATCATAAGTGATGGAGGAAGTCATTTTTGCAATCGCGCCTTTACAAGGTTGATGGAGAAATATGGGGTCCGGCACAAGGTGGCTACACCATACCACCCTCAAACTTCTGGACAAGTCGAGATGAGCAATCGTCAGCTGAAGGCTATTCTTGAGAAAACAGTTGGACCAAGTCGGAAGGATTGGGCAGTTAAACTCATTGATGCACTGTGGGCCTATCGAACGGCCTATAAAATAGTGCTTGGTATGAGTCCTTTTCGACTCGTCTATGGGAAGGCATGCCATCTACCAATTAAAATAGAGCACCGAGCAAATTGGGCTATTCGCAAGTTGAACATGAACTACGATGAGGCGGGTGAATATAGAAAATTGGATTTGACCGAGCTTGAAGAAATTCGAAACGAGTCCTATGACATTGCGTGGAGGCAAAAGAAGATGATAAAGATACGCCACCATCAAAGATTGGTTAACAAGCAATTGGAGGTAGATAAGTTAGCTCTGGTCTATAATTCTAGATTGAAATTGTTTCTAGGTAAGCTTAAGTCAAGATGGAGTGGCCCGTTCTTGATCAAAGAAATCAACGAATTTGGGGCGGTTACTCTTTACGACGAAAAAAAAGATATAACGTTTCAAGTTAACGGAGAACGAGTGAAGCTATATCGTGACGGAGAGGCAACGAGTCAAGATCGTGAGATGTTGAAGATAGTGGACCCGCCTCCGATTACAAATTAATCACAAAAACTCTCGTTGAGCAAGTGACGTTAAAAGATGCGCTTCTTAGGAGGTAACCCAAGCTATTTTCTTCTCTATCCCTTGTATTTCTTTTTAGTCTATTTCTCTTTTTTCTATTTTTCGTTTGTGTTATATTTCTGAAACAGGAAGCAGTGTTATCAAGGAAGGATTAACCCTTAGAACAAAGAATTCAATATGGTAGCCGATGCACGGATCGTGTCGACCGACGCCAGCACCGACGCGGCATCGATGCTCGGCCCGCCCGCGTCGACCGGTTGTGCAGAATTTGGGAAGTTTTGGACTGCGATTCTTGGGTATTTTATTCCCAATAGGTAAGTAAGTTTATGGTAATCTTTTGTACGAAATTTGGCTGGTTTGGAGTCTAGATCTATTACCTTAAGAGAGTTCTTAATAGAATAGGTACTTAATATCTCCTACCTTAATTATAATTGGGTAAATCTAGGACTCCTATTTTCAAGAGCCAATAATTTCTATATAAACCACCCCCCATGCACTCCATATTTCATAATTCTCTTGTGTTCTAAGCCTCCCTACACCAACAAATATAATTCTCCAAATCTCCCAACACCATGAGGCCAATTCCACAAGCAACCAACAACCATGAAAATAGGTGGATGTTGAGAAAGCAGCACGAAGAAGAATTGGACAAGCTGCGAGTTGAAATCGAAAACATGAAGGCCAGGAATGGTGATTTCCGGATGGGCGAAGTCCATTACACCCTCTAGATCGAGGCACTGAAAAATGATTTGAAGGAGGCGGGAGAGGTGAATGCGGGGTTGAAGAACACTATTTCCCAACTAAAGGGCACTATCAGAGATTTGAAGGGAGCAAAGCGTGATCTCGAGCGAAGGAGGGAGGACCCCGAGGAGTTTGACATGTCCATGAACGAACTTCACGACGAACTTCTCATGGATAGAGAGAAGATTGAGAAATTATCCAATCAATACTGAGTTTTTGTGGAGTGAAGCTGAGTTGGCAAACAAGATCGCTATTAGGGACAAGCTCCTCGAAAAGAAGGAGGCCGAATTAGATGATGCAATGATAGATGAGATGGACCTCCTGCATCAGAATTACGACATCTGAGAGGAGAGATTCGTGCTCATACGTCGAATTGAAGAGCTGGAAGCCCAAATCAAAGATCTAAAAGAGGGCAATGTAGCGCACGAATGGAACATAGGATATTGGAAGCAGCGTCTGGAGGATGCTAACAAAAGGGTTGCCGGACTAGAGAACTTGCGCTATGGATCCTCTTAGATTCGTAGGACATTGCCGCTAGCTAATTATTTAAGTTTTCAATTATTGAGTCATAGGATTGTCCTCCTACTCTATCCTGTTTCGTTTATCGCAATTTTAATTTTATTCCACTGTCTAAGTGTTTTGAATAAGCATTAATAAAATTTTTATTTTTCGCGCGTCCTTTATCTTTAAATATTTCTTCGGTTATACTTGGAAGTTTTTGATTTTTCTTGTGAGATTGTGCAGTTTATCCGGGGTTAACGGTCACTTAGCAGTTTTTATTACCGTTGGTTTCAACGTTACCCACCAGCAGGAAAGCTAGCGGTTTAGAAAAATTGACAATGGCAGTGATTTTCTGTGTCTTATTTTTGCTGATGAACACTATTTTTATTATTTGCTTTTATTTGTTATTTTACGTTTATTTGTTATTTTTGGTATTTCAGAAGTTTTGTTTCAAGGACAAATCCAATCACAAGACTCTAGACGACGACCAATTGCACGACTTCAATTGGAAAGACTAGATCTTTTTCAGGGAAGTTTCATTTTCCCTCTCTCGTTTTATATCTGTTTGTGGAAATTCGGAGATTGTCGGATTTTTAAGGAGGGGGAGGGTCGAGTATGATGTGTATTTCGTAAATTAAGTGCAATTTGAATTAGTGAATTCTCATGATTGATTGCTATTCCTGCGCTAATTTGTGTTTGTCTGGCTTGCCTGTCGAAGTTGACTACGTATGATTTGATATTCTTGTCTTTGAGCGTGTATAAGTGCATAAATCTTTCAAAATTATTATTTATATATTGTGAAATGGTACTTGGACGCAATTGATTTCGCAAAACCTTAAAAGCAGCGTCAATTTTAAACTTTTTCATGCAAAAAGCCTGTGAGTAAGCCTAAGTGATTATCATCTTTGCATGTGCTTAAATAAGTTTCAGTCTTGATATCTCTTTGAAACCGCTGTGTGTAGTTGATTTTTAAAATGAGGTTAAAGCACAGAAAAACCCTATTTTCGGCCATATCCATATATTTTAGCCACTATAAATTACGAATGAGCCAATTATAGCCAAACATCCATGCCTATAGCCATGAGTGATTTTATTGAGATGACCCCTCCTAACCCATTAAAAGCGTGGGGTAGGAGTTCGTGTTTTTATTGGTTATTAGTGTTTTGGAGATTTTATTAGGGATTTATGATTTTTATGAATTTTTGTAATTTAGGACCACCATCCAAAAAAAAAAGAGAAAAGAGAAACTCCATAAAAATGATAAAAGGGGGAAAGTTAAAAAAAAAGAATAAAAAAGAGAAGCAAAATAGGATGGTGGATAGTGTTGATTAATTGCCTACGCGCTAATTAAGGCTTGAGCTTATTGTTTATTTTTATGAAGTCTAATGTTTTAAAAGGCAAAGAGTTGAGTTGTAATAAGATGCACATTATAAGCTTCAATTTTGATTAAGTGGTTTGAGCTTGAAGTCGGTTTTAGAGTTACGAGTTAAGAAATAACCTAAATATAAAGGCTCCATTATGAGAGTTAAGTGATGTTTTTATTTTTGAACGAGGTGAAGCAAATTGCTTCGTGATTAGAATAGTTTGGTGAGTTATTGATCACGTTAGATCGTGAGTTAGCCACACGACTTATATATTCCATACCCGTCCAAAGAGCCTTACATTACAACCCGCAAAGACCTTTTCCGATTCTTAGTTCGAAAACACACTTAATTTGAAATTAAAAAGAGATTGATTTTCGGTTCTTGTTTATTGTGCATGTATTTGTATAATTTGAGCGTATACACGTCCCATGCAGCAATGCTCAAGTGTTTTTGAGTGAACACCCCTATATATCTCCTTTTGAGAGGATGCATGATTTTGTTTGCAGCGACAATGTAATAAGGGTGGAGTGTTTGAAGTTGCGTTACATGTTTCTATATTTTCAAAATTACCTATGTAGCACGACACGATTCTTTGCTTGAGCTTCTTTTCATTCTTGTTATTCTTTGAAACTATCGTTCATTCGAGAACGAACAAACCAATAAGCGTGGGGTAGTTGATTAGTACATATTTGTCCTTGTTTTTATTAGTATTTTAGTTAGTTTCTCTATATGTTTTTGGTATAAGTTAGGTAGTTTAAGTTTAATTTCGTATTTTTATACTTCCAGCTTATTTTACCGCCTTTTGATCTAGATTGATGCAAATAAGTGATTACTTGTGGTTTTTCACTTTATAGCTAAGTAACCGGAAGAGTTCAGCACGTTAGAGATGAAGTATTATGATCGAGAGGCAAAGATCGAACTTTCCGGCAAAGAAGTAGCAAGAATTTGATGCTGCCGACTATCTACAACGGATTCCATCTGAAACCGTTATAGTAGCGCTGCCGACATTGGCTGCCGAGAGCTGCATGCGTCGACCGACGCTTTCCGGTACCTATCGACGCACATGGCCGACGCAACTCCCTGTGAGCGTCAACCCATGGAGCGTCGCTCGACGCTTTCCGGCACCTATCGACACACATGGCCGACGCAACTCTCTGTGAGCGTCGACCCATGAAGCGTCGACAGACGCGAACCAGCCAGACCGCCGATGCCGCCGAGCGCTGCGCGCCACACCTGCCGAGCGATGACTAGCGTCGAACGCCTACGTCGACCGACGCACCGTCGACGCCAACGTGCGGGAAATGTGTTTTTAGGGTAACTTTTGCTCCAAGACAATGGAAAACTATAAAAACCCCTCTCTAAGTCCGTCCCAAAGAGACGATATACCACTACAACCCTACTTACGGTCCTTTGGCTAAAAAACAACACACCTTCACATTCTATATAAACATAGAAGATCAAGATCGAAGATTCAAGAGTCACGAGTTCCAAGCTCCACCCGTTAGTTCGTGATTCGATTTTCGGCCAAGATCTACGCAATCTCTCCGGATTAGCTGGAGAATTTACTGCAATTTCTTAGTTTAAATAAGTACTCAAAACTCTTTTAATTATTTTTTTAGATTAGTTTATGCGATTAAGTAGTAGTTTTTCAATAATCGCTCTTGAATCATTTCATGTTTCGAACCTTAGTTACTTTTGATATTCGAATTCGTAATCTTTCATTTAGTTCAGTTTTATTGGCTTAATATCGTCCATGTTTAGATATTGTTAATCATTTATGCTTAGATTGATTTCTTGGTTTGAATTTACATGTTCTTAGTAATTGCTTAGAGTTACCTAGTTTTAATTAATATTTAAGTGCTTTAAATTCTTAGATAATCAAAACCAACTAAACCCCCAATTTGTACAAGTTTTCGTGTTACTCGTGGTTGAACAAACTATTCGAGATTCCGATTGCATGTTCCTTGAGATCGACTCGAGTCAACTTATCCACCTATAAGTGACCCCGTTCTCTTGCGGGCAAGTCTTAAATGTTTTGACAAATAGTTTATAAAAATAGGTGCATTAAGCTTGAATCAATGACAGTGATTTTCCGTCTAGCAGCAGTGGTCGCTGAATCATTAAGGTGCAGATTCAACGGAGAGAGAGAGAGAGTCAAGAGGCGGACCAAACCCTAGAAAATTTTAGGTTGAATAATATCTAGTCAAAAAAACCAAAAAAGGAAGTATTTTAACATAAATCACCATAGGCTGACACATCAAATTTTCACTAAACCACAAAATGACACATGTCATTTGAATGAATATAAAATTGACACTTCAACAAGGTGTCAATAGAATTAACAAATAGGGATTGATATATATATATACATATATATAGGATTGAGTTCAAATGAGAACCCCGTTATTATATATGTGAACCTAGAACTAATCCTGACCTTAGATCTAATATTGCACAGTACAATTATATGTCTAGGTTCATTGTGCTTTTTACACAGTACTGTAGTGCTAAAATCAGTCCAGTTTTTTTAATTTATATATATATATATATATATATATATATATATATATATATATATATTTTACGTTTTAAAACATGCAATATGTATCTTAAATTGTAAATCTTGAGAATGTGATTAATTTGATATATATTTCATTCAAACCGAATAAAATTTGAAAAAGTTATGGTTTGTTGAAAATTTGAGTTTTCATTTCAAATTTTTGAATTTGCAATTTATATACGAAATTTGCATACTTTTTGTATACAATCGTAGTGTTTTTTTTTCTTAATCTATTGTGCTTTCTAACGAACAATATATGTTCAAAATACTTTTTTTTAATTAATTAATACATATTTTTACATTATTACCATGCTGACATGTCATGATTTCAATCATAGATTATCCAATCTAATAGTCAAGATGAATACCTAGGTTCACACGGGTTCTCATTTGAATCCAACCCTATATATATATATATATATATATATATATATATATATATAACATACATAATGTTAGAGTGGATTTTTATGTAATCTTCAAAAACAATAAATATGAACGAACTCGGAGTATCACGATGAACAAACAAGAGATCAATCATTCGGTTCAATTATTTGTTCTCGCTAACAAAAAACATGTCGTCCTTATTTCGATTTAAGAACGTTTAGATCATATGGATCCCAATAATACACTTGCGATAGAAACTAATTGGACAGTATACAAAATATTTTAACAATGAAGTACAAAATAATAAATTAGCCATAGGCTGACAGCTTTATTAATAATAAAATGAAAAATTGCCAACAGTAGCAGAGTGGTCAACACTCTTGCGGATTGGTTTAAGAAGGCACTACAACGTGACTTGCAAATTATCTCTTTTAAAGAAAAAGATAACCCAGAATTAAACATCTTTCTACTTTCTTGCACGCATTGAAACAGCAACCAAATTTGTGACAAAGTACGGGAATAGAGTTAGCAATAAGAAACACTAATGATTACTACTTTCTAAAGAAATTAAATCTATTAAAGGGTAAGTTTTGATGTGAAATCTAACTAGCTAATAAAAACAGGAAAAAGAGTATAATTTTATTCTCCATATCGTAATATTGTTTTTTATTTTTTAAATCATTTCTTGAAACGAAAGTTATGTAAATTTGTAGATAGAGAAAAGGATTATTAATAGATATCGCAAAATCCTCTACAATAAATACAATATTCATTATGACAAAATGATTTATACTTTTCAATAGTAACCCGTCATTTTTTAGTTTTATTTCCTATAACAAATTGTACCATAAATTATTTTTATGATAAAATAAAATATTAATATAGAGATTTTACAGTACTGTAAATATAATATTTTTATTTATTACATTATTTCACCGAACATGTAATGAGGTAAATTAATGAGTATAAGTATCTCTCATTTAACTATTTTAGTTACTACTAATTTTCATGAATAGGTAGGAAAAATATATTAAAAAAAAGAAAAGAAAAGGTAAATGAAGAAAAAAGTAGAATGCGCAAATGTCGATGATGTAAATAAGCCACGTCGTGTCTTTTATAGAGGTGACTCTTCTCTCTCTCTCGATTTACTTCGCTTTCACTCTCTCCCCTCTCTTCTTCACTCTTCAGGTCTTTTTTTCTGGGTTTTAATTGTCGTTGAATTATCATTCTTCGAATCATTATGATGATCGCTTGAGACTGATATATTCAGATTAATTCGTCGAAAACACTGTGTTCATCCGTATTTTGATTTCAGCACAATATATTCCTTCTCCATACTATCAGTAAGTTTTCTGTTATGCTTCTAATAATTTTTGCTTCGACTTGCATATTCATATCTGTATGTAGATGTATATGTCTCTGTGGACTAGTTTTCTTTATGTTTGCTTGTGAAATCTAAATTTCGCCGTTGAATTTGGGTAAAGAATGGATATAAAATCATGTATGTTTACTTCGTGTTTGTTAAATAGTAAGCAAAAATATAATATATTCGTATAATGGATTGAAGATTGGGTTTGTTTCAGTCACGTAGTTGTGCTTATCAGTTTGACTGAAATTAGTTGAAATATTGCATCAAAATGGAGATGGTTAGTTTTAATGATCAGTGTATATAAAGTGTTTGTTGAATTGCCTAATGATTTCTATTGTAGATAACTATATTCCGAAAAATCCAGAAAAAAAATGGCGGGACAAGTTGTTGCTAATCGGACTGCATCTTCATTTGAGTTTGTGCTCGTAGAAGGAGACACTGGCGAAAGTAGAACCGTTGTTGCACCACCTAACCAGACCAGACCGTGGATCGACCCAACAACAATTAAGCTGAGGCACAGAATTGGAAGAGGGCCTTTCGGCGATGTTTGGCTAGCGACTCATCATCGCGTATCCGAAGACTACCAAGAGTATCATGAAGTTGCTGTTAAAATGTTGCATCCAGTAAAAGAAGACAAAATTAGAGACGTTTTGAATAGGTTGGACGTTATACTTTTCAAGTGCCAAGGGTTGGAAACAGTTTGTTGGCTCCACGGGCTTTCTGTTATAAATAAGAAAGTGAGTTTACTGTTTTGAGTTTTTTCTTATAAAATAGAGAATGGAAAATCTGAATACTCATTTAAAACATCTTGTGTTTTATACTCTTATTTTTGTAGATATGCATTGTTATGAAATTTTACGAGGGCTCGGTTGGAGATAAAATGGCTCGGTTTAAAGAGGGGAATCTGTCACTAACTGATGTTCTGAGGTAATTTTTGTATTTTGTATTAGGAAAATGTGTTTTTATGGAATTATACTTTTTGAAACTTACAAAAGCATTAAGAGCATCTCCAACTAGCTTTTTGTCATTGAAGTTTATGTGATAATGAAAGAGACAGACTTCTAAAGAACATGGATAAATAGATGGAGGAGTATAAAATTTACTCTACGGTGGGTCTTTCTACATTTAAATAATATTGATTGTGGATTTTTCTTTTTAAATTTGAAATTAATTACTATGCATAAATTGTGTCTTATCATAATTTCATAATTAAATATTTATAAAATACAATATAATGCTAATTCATCATGTCCCATAGAGCGTCTAGATGTAGATGGAGCACCCCACAATGTCTATTTTTTAAAGCCATGTCAGCTTAACATTGTAGTCCATGTTGGGCATTGGAGATATATTTTTAACACATTCCATCTATCTGCTGACGTGTTAAGTCCTTTTTCCCAATTCAAGGAGTGCATTGGAGAAGCTCTAAATCATAGCAGACTTTACTTGATTTCATCTCTTCTTTTTTTCTTTTTTTTATTGTTTTTGGTTTTGTATTCAGGTATGGTGCTGATCTGGCTCAGGGAATAATGGACATGCATGCAAAAGAAATACTTATTCTCAACCTTAAACCTTTTAATTTCCTCTTGAATAGTAACAACCAGGCTATTGTTGGGGATATTGGTATCCCTTATGTGCTGCTAGGGATTTCATTGCCCAGTACAGATATGGCTCGACGACTTGGTACTCCCAACTATATGGCTCCAGAGCAATGGCAACCAGAGGTAAGAGGTCCCATATCTGTTGAGACTGATTCTTGGGGATTCGGTTGCAGCATCTTGGAAATGTTAACTGGAAAACAGCCTTGGAGTGGTAAATCAATTGACGAAATTTATAAATTGGTCGTAACGAAGCAAGAAAAACCTCATATTCCCAGTGGGCTTCCTCCCGCGGTTGAGAATGTAATTACTGGTTGTTTTGAGTATGATTTCAGGAGCCGCCCTGTGATGGCAGATATTTTACATGCTTTCAAGAGGTATCATAATTTCTGTTTCTAATCAAACTGTATCGAGAAAAGATTCCTACTTAATTTTTTTATTTTTCAGTTTTTTGAATGCCACATGATTCTCACCAAGTCATATTACGGATATGACCTTTGCGGGTTTTTTTCTGGTCAAGAATAAAATAAAAGAAGATAATTGAAAATTCATTCCTAAATAAAGATCTCTTTCTTCTCCCACTTTCCGCTTTGAATTAAATTTAATTAAATGTTGGTTTAGATATATTTCACCCTTTCTCCCGAATTTATCCCTATCCCAATCCTAAACAGTCTCTTACTTTTCAACTTACCACTAATACTGGATTTTCTTTCATTCTTAATTACCGTAATTTAAGGAGTCGAGGGGAATTATTTAAGGGTATACTAGTCAAGACATTTAATTCTTAATTATGCTGTTTGAGTCTAAAACGTCATTTTGTTCTAAACAGAGGGAACAATTTTGAATTTAACTTTTACTGAATTTGCAGTTCACAGAACGCAGTTCACCAGGATGGTGGCTGGACAGGTCTTGGAAGTAGAATGATCAGGGAGAAGCCAGGTGGCGTCGGCTATACAGAATGGTTCCTCGCAAAAGATCACCTCCAAGTCGGTGACACGGTCCGATCCAGAAAATCGCCAAACTCATGCAACCCCAAAAATATGGATGTCCCCGAGGGGACTATAGTCGGTCTAGAAAAGGACACCGATCAAGACGGATTCGTTTTAGTGAGGGTGCACGGGGTCCACGACCCGTTAAGGGTTCACGTTTCTACATTGGAGCGGGTCACGTTCGGTTTGGCCGCGGGCGATTGGGTCCGCCTGAAAAAAGAAGACAAGAAGCATTCGCCAGTTGGCGTCCTTCATTCCATCGGCCGTGATGGGACTGTGGCTGTTGCGTTTATAGGCCTCGAGACTCTTTGGAAGGGCGACTATTCGGAGTTCCAGATGGCGAAGCCTTATTGCGCGGGCCAGTTTGTGAAGATGAAAACGAGCGTTTTCAGTCCACGGTTCGATTGGCCGAGGAAAAGAGGAGGCGAGTGGGCCACGGGGAGGATTTGTCAGGTTCTGCCGAACGGGTGTCTGATTGTTGATTTCCCGGGTCGATTGACGATTGGTCGTGAAAACAGGAGTTTCTTGGGTGATCCTGCCGAGGTGGAATTAGTATCGTTCGACACTTGTCAGGGTGTGGTGAAGAAGTACCAGCATCTGGAGGATTTCCATTGGGCTGTGAGGCCGTTGTTGATTGCATTGGGCCTGTTTACTGCTATGAAGTTGGGCCTTTTTGTTGGTAAGAAGAAAACGGGACGAGGGAGATCAAAGTTGAAGAATGAAAAGGATTCTAGTGTGGTGCAAAATGACGAGAAGGGTGGGGACGGTCAGAATGGCAAGAATGCTGGGTGGCGTCCTCCAAAAGTGGCTGAGATATTCAGGTGATGTGTTGTTTTCCGGAAAAACGAGTCTTTGGGTACTTTGAAACGTTATATCTGGTGCAGTGCTTGTATATTAACCCTTTACTGCTGGCAAAAGTTGATTAAGAAACTTACCTTAGCTTTGGAAACATGGAATTGTCTTTCTTTTTTTATTTTTCTTATAAAGCAATGCATAGGAAGTGAACATATGAACTGGTGACTTGTTTATGTAAATAGATGGTTGGTTTTATTTGCATTTACTCATAGTTCAGGTATTACATGGATATTCAGTAATCTGTTTGTTTGTTAGTTGTTGGCTGTAATGGTAAGGCCAGTAGGTTTCTAGTGTTCGTGGACGTGGCTGCCAACTTTCCTTAATTCCACGAGTTTCCAGAAGCAAACCAGTTAGTAGTTGGAGAAATTACAGGCTTTGTTAAGTAGCGAGGCCTCTATGGTAGAATCAGTCGGGGGCATGAGAGGCGGTGGTTTACCCTACGGCGGTTCGAGGTTTTTGGAATTTTTAGGATAGTAGATTTCAACTTATAAATAGTTGGTGTTGCTTTGTTTGGATAGAAGAAGATTTTGAGATTTTATTTTAAAATTGAAAATGGACATGAAAAGGAAGATAGCCATAAAAACATGCAACACGAGCACTCCTGCTCATTTACAAATACTTTCAGTATCGATAAAAGAAAAGAGAGAAAAAATATATATAAAGTAATATCTTGCCAAAGAAATTTTACAAGCGAACACGTGAACAGAAAAATAAAACCAAAATAAATCAGCGTGCACAATTCAACCTAGCCATCTTAAACCACACACATAATCCACGAGCAAATGTATCCAACCTCTAAACCCATTAAAGGTATAATAATATATAATACCGGGAGAAAATGTATAAAACCCCAAATCCACTACATTATAAAAAAATCAGTTAGATGTGTCTAAAACCTCTATGAATTCAAGAATCTCATAATCACCGCTACCGTTTCACGTTCTCGGCAATATGCGCTTCTCTGACAAGCTGCTCAGTCAAAGCAAGAAGCCTATAAACTTCAGATTCAACTTCAGTCGAACAATTACCGTCAACCATATTCATCCTAGCCTCGGACCCACCCTGCTCACACAAGTCACCATCATAATCATCCCCGATGCTCGAACCAGCTTTATTCACAAGCTCTCGACTCATTTCTGTAATTTTGTACAACGCATCCGTTGCAGCTTCAACTTCCAGTCGAGCTGCTTCCAATTGGAGCTTCTCGATCGCAAGATCGCCAACACTCTTTCCACTGACCGTCTCCTGTGCCAAAGCATACAGTTCTTTCAAATCATTTTTATCTCGCATAATTTCATCCTTAAGTTCCGTTATTTCCTTCTCTCTAGCGTCCAATTTCCCGAGAACCACTCTTAGCTCCTCGTCTTTGATTACGAGATCTTTTTGTCCCGCAAGAATATCCATTTCCTTTTCTCTTAAGCTCTCTCGTGTAAACTTAAGTTCCGCTTCGAGCTGTTTTATCTGCCACCTGTCGTTTTTTTGTTCAAGTGGGCTTAGATCATCATTAACAATTTCCTTAGTGAGATTCACAATCTTTTCCACCACTGTCTCGGCTTCGGAGAATTTTAACTCTGCATTGCTTAGTTCGATTCGCATCGTTTCAACACGCTCGTCCTTCTCCTTAAGCATGGACATCGCTTGAATAAGCTCGTCTTCTTTGTCGAACAGAATCACTTTCAGATCCGTAATCTCCTTATTTACTTCCTCCAGCATCGCCTTTGCATCCGAGAGCTCCAAGTCTTTTTCTTCGATTATAAGCCGAAGCGACGACCGTTCGGACTTCAAATGCTGGATTTCTAACCTCGCCTCGACTAATTCCAACTCTTTACCCTCTAAAAGCCTCTGTGATCCTTCATATTCGGCCGTCTTGCATTCGATAATCTCCCTGAGAGCCGACGTTTCTTGAACCACCCGTTCCAGAGACGATCTCTCATTATCTAACTCAATCTGTAACTCGTCGACGAGCTCTTTCTCCAGCAATAAATCCCTCTCGAGCTCCTCGTTTTTAGCTTCGGCAAGCCTCAATTTCACTCTCTCGCTCTCCACTTCCACTTCGGCATCTCTCAGACTCGTCAGATAAGACGAAACGCTCGCCCGTTGCTCCTCGAGTTCTCTGAGCTGATTTTCCAACAGCTGATCTCGACTCTCCATTTCCCGTCTTGAAAATTCCAAAGCTTTCTGACATGAAACCAACTCAGACCTCACATCCGAAAGAAGCTTCCTCACTCTCCCAAACTCCTCCATAGTTTCGTTCGCTTTGTCGGCCAGATTTTTTAGTTCCTCTTGAGCCACAAGCCACTCCATGGTTTGCTTCTCCAGATTCGCTTCGGCAGCTTTTAATTTCTCAGAATCACTTTTCTGCAAGCCGATCGAGAATTCCAACTCTTCCTCTTTCATTGAAATATCCCTCTCGAGCCGACCAAGCTCGATATTTTGCTTTTCCACGATTTTATCCGCTTCGTCGACAAGTCTCGATTTTGTTCTAAGTTCTAATTTGACACTAGCAGCTTTCTCGCTCTTCCTCGTCAGTTCAAGTCTCATATTTACGATTTCCCTTTCTTTAGCCGAGAGGGCTGACTGCAAGCCCGAAATCTTACTATCGCTCTCCTTTAGACGAAATTTGAGATCGCCGATTTCGGCGGCTTGAGAAGCTAAGTCTATATTTGCTAGTCTAAGCTTCTCTTCTAATATTTCCTGTTTCAGGCGAGCGGATAAAATTTCTTCCTCTCGTCGCTCTAAATCTTTCCGGGCGAGATTAATTTCGTTGTATTCCGACAAGATCTTTTTCTCGGCGTCTTGTAGATATTCTTCCTTTTGTTTTAAGGAGGCCAGAACGATTTGAAGATCGGACTCCAGATTGATGCCGAACTCGGCGATATGGGGCGAACGTGGATCTTTGCCGATTTGTTCCTCGAGTTTTTGTGTTTGAGCAAACAGTCTCTCGAGGAGGATACGAGCTGGTTCAGTTGCGCCATTGTCGTTGATTCTGCTGTTTAAGACCGATTTGACGATCCAAAAGTGCTGAGATTTTTTTCTGAGGGGCTTTAGAAACCCTAATCTCTTCTGCTGCTTGCATTTATGATCGGAATAGCGTAACTGCAGGCGAGCAGCAAATGTTTCTCATTTGCATTAAGAAAATTCGGTAAAATCATTTTTGTGAAAGCAATTGGATACTTTTTTCAGGAGTAACATAAATCTACAGAGCATACTTCTTCATCACATATTCAAAATTAATTTATTATCTCAAAAATTCAATTTCGCATACAAATCTCTCTTCGTTACATAAATGGGGCAAAATTCGATAAAGCGGAAAACAAACGCAATTAAATTACATAATTTTACATAGGATACAAAATCAATAATGAATAAAGTAGAAATCATTAATGTACCAGTTCTTCTTTTAACTATTCTGATGAAGAAAGGAATCCGTAAATAACTCAACTTAATTGCAAAAAAAAAAAAAAAAAAAAATCAAAAAAACAATTATCCAGAATCTGTAAATTGTTGTGTCTGCAGGTAGGTGCAATTATAAATATACCTGAGAAAGGTGATGAGAAGGAGCGAGGGAAAAAGAGGCAGAAAGCGCCATGCTTCATATGCCGACCACATCTAAAGTGAACCAGAAGACCTTTACATACATGGAATTGGCAAAAACCATCGGATGAAAATGAAATACCGTGAGTGATAATCCAGCAAATAGTAGATACACCTCAAGGTGTGTGTATGTATATATGTACGGCGAGGACTTGAAAGTGGGGGAAGGGATTGGACAGGGAGGGAAACGAGGCGCACATTAGCAGTGTGCACGGGCAGAGGTCTTTGCGAACCCGGAAAATTAATGGAGGCGAGATCATGTGTGGGCCCAGTTTATCTTAATTAATTTTTGTAGGCCCTATATTTCTTAATTAGAAAGAGCAAAACGGAAGCAGGCACGTGCAGTTTCTAGTTGCCACAAGAATCAGAGGAAGAAAACTTGAAGTGCAAGGGCAAACACGTCAACTTTGGGCCCCATTTTCTAGTTGTTGCTTAATTTGAAAATGTACGAGTCACAACTCATGATTAATGGGAGATATTTGGATTTATTTGCATTCTAGACATTTTATTTTTCATTTTTGGTATATAACTTGGGCCAATTCTATTCTTATTCGGACTTTTACTGGCTATTCTCGTGTAAATTTTATTTATAAAAATATCCCGCAATAAATATCAATCATATTCTTATGTGATTCTAACGAATCCTTATTCATCTCAATTGTAGCACATTCATAAAAAAAATAAAAAATGTTATGCACGTAGGAACAACCAATACAAGCATTTTTTTTCATTTTTGTGTGATTAACTTTTCATTTTTCATTCGTTTTGTTAAATTTTGTTTGCATTTTGGAAATTTTGTTTACGACCCATTCGACTTTGGTCGGCCGAAATTATCAACGAATTTCGACCACGGCCGAAAATATCAGCAAGTTTTGGCTACTAGTGGCCAAAATTTTCCGGCTATTGATTTTTATATCAGTTATTGAACGATATAGAAACTATTTTTTGTAGAAATGATTTTCTACATCGGTTTCTATAAAATTGATATTAAAAGAGGTAATATATATATATATATATATGATTGAGTTCAAATGAGAACCCCATCATTATATGTGAACCTAGGGACTAATCCTGACCTTAGATCTAATATTGCACAGTACAATTATATGTCCAGGTTCATTGTGCTTTTTACACAGTAGTGTAGTGCTAAAATCAGTCCAGTTTTTTTTAATTTAATTATATATATATATATATATATTTTACGTTTTAAAACATGCAATATGTATCTTAAATTGTAGATCTTGAGAATGTGATTAATTTGATATATATTTCATTCAAAACAAATAAAATATGAAAAAGTTATGGTTTGTTGAAGATTTGAGTTTCATTTCAAAATTTTGAATTTGCAGTTTATATACGAAATTTGTGATACTTTTTGTATACAATCGTAGTGTTTTTTTTCTTAATCTATTGTGCTTTCTAAAGAACAATGTAGTGCTCTTTGTAAACGTTGATATATGTCCAAAATACCATTTTTTATTAATTAATGTATTTTTTTTACATTATTACCATGCTGACATGTCATGATCTCAACCATCAAGATTATCCAATCTAATGGTCAAGATGAGTCCCT
>BMAC01000836.1:178381-205154 GCA_014905375.1 Phtheirospermum japonicum | reverse complement strand
TTTTTTTTCTGAATTTTGATTAAATCGATTAACGAGTTAAGATAAATAAGGAGATATAAAATGTAAATCGAGATTTCTGATATGAGATCATGTGGTGTTTTACCTTTGCAGCGCCAATAGCTCCAGTCCACCACCAGTCATTTTTCAGCATAGAAGAGAAAAAAGGGTGTTTAGCTGTGTGTTTTGGGATTTAAAGAGTTTCTGTTTAAGAGATGAATGGAGAAAAATGGCTTAGCTCAAATTTTCTTTTTGGGGGATATGGTTTGAGTACCGATTTGAAGACGGGTTCTTGAATAGAAATTTCAAGAATTCGTGAAATTGGGGTCGACGTAGATAAATGAACCCCAAGGCTGCTTGAATTAGCTGAATGATACAAGAGTAGGTGGTTTTGAGTTCAATTTCTCCAGTGGGGCACTAACCGGATTTTCGGTAGAAATGGGCAAAAGGGGATCGCGAGTTCTATTTTGGGGAATTTTTGAATTGAAGCCTGTCATTGCCAAGTTAGTTTCTTAGATGTTGGAGCAGGTGTCAACTTCACTCTGAGGTGTTGTTGTTGGGGTTAACTTGGCCAGAATCGCACCGATGGGGATTTCACCATAATTGGCAAAAAGGGAATCGTCGCCCAATTTAGCGTCTTTTTTGAATTGGGGATTAATGGGGATAGATTGGCTCCAGAATGTTGGGAGTAGTCTCCCCTCAAGAGAGGAACCCGGGGCGGGGTTAATTTGGCCGGAACTATTCCAAATTTGTGCATGTCAGCGATAGGGTTTATAGAAGGGGCAGATGTTTCTCTCTTCTTTGGCTCGCGCCATTGGTCGGATTTGCAGGTTTGGATGGAACGGGGTTATAATTTGTCGTGAGTTTTAGGGTAAAATTGAGACGCGAATGGGTGGGCAAATTACATTCACATCGTTTACTCAAAATATATCAGTGATTGGGACCCAAAAAACAACCAAAGCATTAGACATATTTAACGGTTCTTAACCTCAATGACTTCTTCAAATCGGTACTCAAGCCAACGTTTTTGAATTTAGCCCTTTTTTTTTTGTGTGTGTGTGGGATTCAAAGTTAGTCAATCAAAATCTTATTTTATTTTAAATCATTGGGGATATGTTTTTTTTTTTAAAACAAAATATTTCTCACTTACTATATTGATTTTGCAGATCTTTTTTTATAAGACTCGAGAAGGTGACAATACTTAATCAATATTATTTAAATAGCTTATTAATAGATAATAATTACTCGAGAATTCTAATTAAATATCCTTTATAAAAATATTGTTATTTTTCTAATTAATATTATTTACTTTCTACATTAGTTTTATTATTATTGTTGATTCATATTTATGATCATATATATATTAACTCATATCATTAATTTTGTTGACACCAAACTTATGTGTCAACACCACAATGATTCAAATTACATGTGTCAAATGATGGTTTATTGAAAATCTGATGTGACATCCTCACATCATTTCTCTAAAAAAAACTTCCTTTTAGTGAATTTTTCATTGGTATAAAATAACACTTTTTTTTTTTTCATAATTTGGTTTTCTTTATCCAACTAGGGTTTTGTCCTCAGACTCATGAGTGCCCTATTTTCTTTTCCAAATTTTGTTCCACAGATCCACTTCTGCCGATTTATTTATCTCATTTTTTCTTCGAAGATTTTAAATCGTGTTACTCCAATTCTATTATAAAACCAATAGATCTACTCCATTAAGATTTGATATGTTAATCAACCATACTTTGAATTAAACAAGAATTGGATTGTAAATGTCAGAATAGTGTTAATTAATATGTAATGTATTTTAAAATATTTTTCTAACCAACTTACCAAACTTAATTAATTGATTTGCAAACAGTTTTTGTTGATCAACACTGATTTTTATTTTTACATGTACTCAATAAATGAAAGGTTAAACCACTGTTACGAAAAATACATACAGTGATACATATATATATATATATATATATATATATATATATATATATATATATATATATATATATATATATATATATATATATATATATATATATATCGGGGTGGGTTCCAATGAGAACCCTCCTTTATTTGCGAACCTGTGAACTAGTGCTTTTATTATATACCAGCAGTGTTTTTATTATACAATCACAGTGCTTTATTAATATTTTAGATATATACACCAGCAGTGTTTTTATTATATAATTTTAATGCTTTTAATTAAATAAGGTAATATACAAAAAATCTGATCCATCCATTTAATTAGATCAAAGGCCCATAATTGACCTTAGGTTTCACAAATAAGGACATGATTTTTCATTTGAACCTAAGGTCAATTATGGGCCCTTTGATCTAATTAAATGGATGAATCAGATTTTTTGTATATTACCTTATTTAATTAAAAGTATTAAAATTATATAAAAAAGCACAATATATATATATATATTATATATATATATATATATATATATATATATAATATATATATATATATATATATATATATGTATGTATATATGTATGTATGTTTATATGTGATTTTGTATGTACTCTAGAGTTCATTCTCAACAACAGAACCTCACACATTACATTCAGATATTACAAAAGGTTAAACATAAAGTACATTAATGCTTTCGTATCCGATAATAAATAGAGATTTATCAGAACTTTGTCATGGTTTTTTTCTTTTTCTTCACAAATTCCAATAAACATGAATTTGAGTCTTCAACCCCAACTTGCAATCAATTAGTATTTGTGTATCATTCTGATAAAGATAATTTTGTATGTTTATTTGAATTCTTTTCTCTCCTTCATGTAATTAGATTATGTGACTCCAAATATCTAGTTACAACACATAGTGAATTAACAAGTTCATACGTTATTTATGTTTTTTTTTTCAGATATAAAGGTATCGTACAAAATTTATACCACTGGTATATTAATCCCCAATCATATTTTGATATTAAAATTTGGAGTTCCAGTTATGTTGATTCGAAACATGGATCAAGTTTCAAGACTATGCAATGGTAATAGATTAGTTGTTACCCAACTTGGAGATCGCATTATTGAAGCAAAGATTTTTATCAGGAACTAATGTTGGGATGAAGGTTTATATCCCACGAATGGCATTGAGCCCTTCAAACAGTAGGGTTCTGTTCAAATTTCGAAGAAGACAGTTTTCACTTATTATTTGCTTCGCAATGACTATAAACAAGAGTTATGGTCAAACTCTCTCAAATGTGGGTTTGTATTTGTCAAGACCAGTTTTTAGTCACGGCCAACTCCACATCGCAATCTCTCGAGTCAAGAGTCATAAAGGATTAAAATTCCTAAGTTGTGACGATGATGATAATATTGTTAATAAGACGACAAATGTTGTTTACAAGGAAGTTATCCAAAACCTCAAGCAACAATTTCAATATGTTGTATTATAAACTAAAATCTTAAATTTAAATTTCTTGTTGTTGTTGTTGTTGTTGTTGTTGTTGTTGTTTTTGTTTTTATTTGTTTACTGGACATGCCCGCGTAAGCACAAATTCCAAACTAATTATTAGTACATACGGTGTACACTATAGTATAAGCTTACACGTGGAATGATAATTTTTATTGTGATTAATGTTTATCTTTATTATAATAAATAAATATTTGTACTCATTAAGAATTATGTTCATTTCTAACGTGATAAATGTAGATTTATAAGCATGTAATAAGTATATAATAAAATATCTTTATAGTGAAATGTTTATTTCATAACGAAAAATGATCATATTCACTGTGATAAATATTCATCTATTGTGATAATTGTGCACTTATGAACACGTAACAAAAATAAAAATGTATATATTAATTGTGATAAAAATGTTAAATGTTCATCTATATACATTTCTGTGTGATAAATGTATACTTCTCATAATAGAGATGAACACACGCAACAGGGTACAATCAATCATACAAATGTATATCTCCATTATAGTAAATATTAATCTCGATTGTAATAGATATTCATCTTCGATTGTATGTGTAGGTGTATGATACGTCACACGTGGGTGTACGTAAAAATAACTGCAATTCATGCACCAGACTTAATTACAAGTCTAGTTTCTGCGCCTATGGTGTTATTTCTTTAGGTCACACTCTTGTCGAGCTAAACTGCGAATCATCCATCGGACCAGATTTTCATAACTAATATATCATACTACAAAAACTAATACATTATAATATAGAGTTGTAGAGTTACGACAAAACAATACTCTCGAATACAAAAAATAATATATTATAATATAAAAACCAATATATCATAGTATCGAGTCACGAGTCATGACCTATAAATCCACTGAGACACAAGTGTTTGCCATCCATTTAAGCCCACAAATAATTTAAATTAGGTTTTTTTTTTTTGTTTTTTTTTTTTTTTACTATTTTTAGTCACAAGTGTTTA
Source organism: Phtheirospermum japonicum (assembly GCA_014905375.1). Lineage (NCBI taxonomy): Eukaryota > Viridiplantae > Streptophyta > Magnoliopsida > Lamiales > Orobanchaceae > Phtheirospermum > Phtheirospermum japonicum. The sequence goes on along the minus strand of BMAC01000836.1, from coordinate 200,728 downwards.
AATTTCGATAATCAATAGTTGTACTTTTTAAGGAGAAAAAATTACCTAGGGAATTAAATTATGTCACAAGCCTTTAGACTTTGTCTAACCTGGAAAACTCGCACTTCATTATGTATATCAATTCGAAATGGAAACAAAAAAGTTTAATTTTATTGACTATGTAATTTCTCACTAAAAACAGTACCGTATGATAATAACAGATCTTACAATATCTATGAATGCATACATGGGGTGGTGTGGAAGTACAAGAAAAAAAAACAAAACAAAAAAAACTCCCATGTAAGATTGCACTTTATGGACTGTTTTCATATGTGGTGGGTGTAGTGTTGTGACATGTCCTAACCGAATTTACAACATACCTCAAAAGATAGCTACTGTACTACAAAGCTCTTTTTGTTACATTACATCCGACTCAGATTCAAAATCAGCTTTCTCATTTGATTCATTCGTCTTGAGAGCCTGAATGATCATAGAGTTAACCTGTTTTCTCAGTACACCATTATCGACTAATATACTCATTAGCATCTGTCTCAAGCTCGAGTCATTATCCAGCTCAGCAACTCTATCAGTGGTCGAAACAGAATATTCGCCATCCTGACCCAAACGCTGAACCTGATCATGTTTTTTAAGAAAATAATAAGATTAAGCATAACTTGCATTGAAGATGGCACAAAAACTCGAGATAAACAAAACATATGAATCCAATGAAGAGTACCTCAGAAATGAGAAGGCTTATCTGATTATCGGATGTGCCTATAATATCATCTCCTTCTGTGTGCTTTAAATTATTAATATGACAGTCCTGAAGCTGATCGTGAAGAATCTTGTATTTATGCAGAAATCTCCCCCAAGAGGTTCTTATTTGCTCATTTCTCTCTCTTTCTTCTTGAAGAAGTTCCTGGGATTGCAACAAGAAGTTTCAAATATAAAATTTCGATATCTCAATTGATTAAACTCATGCAGATTTCTTAAAACAGCGTGAGATACAATTACGTGAAATGGAAGAGGAAATATAAAAGAAAAAAACCTAGATTCGGAAAATTGAGCATCTTTCTACCGTTCATCATACATAAAAGAAAACGCAAATGGACTGCACGTGTGCCTACATGCACACGTATAAAAAAATTGATGCATGAAGGGATAAATTTTATGGTCGCGGATATATGCACCGCTAAATTTTTTTATCACAAACATGTCAATACTATCCTCAAATCCTACACCCCCAAATACTCCATCTCCTTTAACCCTCCACCACCACTCCAGCCGCCGCCCATCACCGCCACCGGCTATTGAAGAACATAAACAAAACACGCGCAAAGAAACACTCTACCGCCATGGCAGCCGTGCCATTGAAGAAAAAGAAAAACTCCAAGAAATTTTAGAGAATAATTTAGAACACAAAATACATGTTGGAAAAACTGATCCTAACACAAAACACATGTTTGAAAAATTGATTTGAACGCACCTTTTCAGGCAATAAAAGGGCTCTTGAGATTTTTTCTCGAACAACGTTATGTCATTCGATCAAAAAGTTCAAACACATGAGTTGTGTTCGAGAAACCTGAGTCGAATACCCTTATTTTTACATCTGTTTCTTCCTCTTTGTTAAACTACATTTAGTATGTAGTTAACTTTTCATCTCCATGAATATGTCGCACTACTCCATAGGGGTGAGCACGGTATTTCAGTTCGCTTCAGAGAAAAGTCAAAGTCAACAGTTCTGATACAGTTCAGTTTGGTTTTCGGATAAATCCCTTACGTTCAAGTTATAATTGTAAATTAAAATTACAAGATTATTGTGAATTTTAAATTTTATTTGTTAGTTGATGATTAATTAGGATACCAAATTAATAAAAATAGTATTTTACGTATTAATTATCGAATATAATGAGATTTATAGCTAATTTAATACAATTATAAATCGATTCTAGTAACGGTTCTCATTTCGGTACAGAGATTTTAAATGAATTAAAAAATTTCTAGATCCATCCCGTAAATGAAATTCGGGACGGTTTGGTTCGGAGATTGTTCAAAGGTCAAAGGAGAGAGTACTGGAATTCGGTACAGTTTGATTCGGAATTCGGTACGACTTGGGTATTTCCAAGTCCCACGCTCAGCCCTACTACACCATTAACATAGACCAACTTTTACGAAAACCAAGTGGACAACAATAAGGCATAGGGGCATAGATGGAAAGTGCAATATTTTAACTATATTAACCAACATTTTCTTAATTTATGTGAAATAACTACAGGCCTATCTTCTCTAACATTTCTTCACATCCCACAAGAAAGAAATTATCACTAACGGCACAATTAAAGCAAGAAATAAAGTATCAAGGGATCCACACACACACACACACACATATTCCCATATATTAATGCAGAATCCACCAAACTTATGTGGCTTCGTTTGGCAAATACAAAATTCTGGTGCTTCGGTTGCTTATGTGTCATCCGAGACTAATATTACCTAATTTAATATTTTCCTTTTATAATATTATACATAATTTAATCTTTTCCTTTTATTATATTTTGTCTAATTCAATATTCTTCACTTATTTAATTCAATATTTTCTTTTATTCTCCTAATATAAAGATATAAATAAGTCATACTATTTAGAAAAAAAATCTAAATTAGTAATTAAAAGACAAATAACATATGAAATGATGTTAATTACAAAAAAATTAATAATGAAAATAACTAAATAAGTTGTATTAGGAAAAGTTAAAATAAATTTATTTTTAGAATTTCAAATATTCTATATAAGTTAATTTACGAGTTATTTGCAATAATCAAAGTATGTAAGTAAATATGAGTAACGAGTTCAATCTAAACATAAAATATAAATATATACTAATAATTAATAAATATTAATTAGACACCGCTACAATGTGACACAAGTTCGGAGTATGGTATCTTTTGATTTTTTCTAAGTATGTAACTAATAATTATTAACAAATTTAATCTAGACACTTCAAATATAAAATTATTTAATAATACTTAATACATAGATATTAAACACAGGTTAAGAATGTAATATTTTTTTTGAATTTTTCTAAGTATGTAAATAAAATTATTAATGAGTTTTTAAATTATAAAATTATTTAATAATAAAAATAATTAATAAATAGTGATTAGACAAGTACAAGGCACGAGTTGAGAATACGACATCCTTTGAATTTTTAGATTTAACACTTTGTAATTTTCACAAATATATAGTTAATCTTTTGATAAATCTCGTGTAATACACAGGTGTTAAACTAATATATATATATATATATATATATATAACAAAATAGTAGTTTGAAAGAACAGATAGGAGAACAACTGAAGAATACCTTCGCGTGAGATTTTTCTTTGAGTGACTGATCAAGTTGTTTAGTCAGCTCTGCAAGGGAACTTCTTAGAGATTTAACTTCTTTCACAAGAATTTTGATATCAGCTTTGGACCTCACTTCCAGTTCTTGATGACGCTTCAACAAGTCCTCAAATTTCTGTTTTGCTGAATCCAACTCCTGGTGCAACACATCTTTCTGCAGATGTGAAATGGTTGACTGAGTGTCCAGACTCTGGGCTTGGACAAGGTTTAGGTATTAATATCGAGCTGTTCGAACTGAGATAAATAAACTATAACAGCAAGGTACATCAATACCTGTTCGGAATTCAGCTTAAGTTCCAGTTCCATTGACCTCTGCCTAAGCTCTTCCATATCCCATTGCATTTGGGTCACTCTTTCTCTTTCAATTAACATTGCTTGTTCAAGGTTTTCTTTACTTTTCTGTTTTGTGGTTTCAAGCTCCACTTCCAAATCCTTCACCTGGAAACCAAATAATAATAATAATAACAACATTAAAATGAGAAACCATGGATCGTATCTGGTAGACACATTATGGAAATAAATAAACATGAAAATGAATAAGCTAGAATGATGGGAGGCTTAATTTCAGGATCTTGATAGGATGCTTAATTTATGGGATCTTGATTGAGTCCCTTCTTGCTTCTTTTTACCTTATATAGTTGTAATAGTATAGTATAAATATAAGTCCACCAGAGGTTAAGCAGTCAATAATTTCATCGTAACAGCGTTGGCTATTGGGCAAGTTTATTCTTGCTGGGAAGTGATTAACACTTCTGATTACTCGTTTCTCATTTATCATCAATAAACTTCTATTTTTTATTATAATATCTTTTCCTGATTCTTTACTCCTAACAGTATCCAATAAATATACGTGCATATATACAATTCTGCAGCAAAAAAATGTACATATGACATGTGCCATTCCTTCAGAGTCTACTAATTTCCTTTTTAGAAGAAAAATAAATACTTCCTCTATCTCACAAGGATAGACCTCATCACTAGTTCGGGTGATCACAAAGATTCATTTCCATGTATAACACATTTAATTATTTTAGGATCACTAACTTTTACAGAAACCGAGTAGAGAAATAATAAAATAATTAATTAGGCATAGGGGCATAAATGGAAAAGGCAATTTAACTATTTTAACCAACATTTTCTTAAACTGTATGAAATAACTATAGCCCTATCTTTGTGGGACGGGGGGAGTATATCAATCACTTCCGTACTTTACTTTGATTGACTTTTAAAATATTCAGCATTTCAATACCTTTGTTGACAGATAGTCCTTCACGGCAATTTCTTGATTCAACCTTGATATAAGATCCTCCATATCAGTTTTGGCTGTAATCAGCCTTCGCTGCAATGTTGTAAGCAATCTGTTCATCGTCTGGCGCTGATCAATCGGGATCAACAGGTGTACATTATCCGAGACATCAACAGTTCCACTTCTTCTTAAGTCCTCAGCCCCACTTCTAAAATCAAGAAGCCCAAACCCGAGCTCGTTCGAATTAGGAAACACTATATTTAACAGCTCACTGCCTCTATCCGAACTATCACTTCCAATGCTCTCATTCGACAGCTTTCGAACATGACGAACCACTGTGCCATGGTCTGGCTCAGACCGAGAGGCTTTAGAAGAACTCCCATTGCTCGTATCGTGTTCCGAATTAAAATGAACCTCTGTAGCCCGCAATGTATGCCTCGGAAAGCTTTCTAGCTTCTCTATAATACTCTGACCCATGGACAAGCCCTCGTCGATATTTGACACGCCATACTTCAAAAATTTATCTACTGGACTTGTTATGCTGTCATAATATGACAGATCCTCCATACCGAGTTCAGAGGTGTTATCCCTTCCAAGGCTGGGACTGCCAATCTCAGATGCCTCGTAAGCTGTATCGCTGCCATAATCTGATGCCAGAGATGAACTGCCTCCTACAGCAGATATGCTTGAAGTATCAGGAACACGAAGTGTTGAGTCTGCTGCGCTCTGGGAAATATGTGAATCGGATTGGCCATCTTCTTGGAATGCTGGAATCAATTGTAGCCAAAAAATATATATATTTATATTTGTATATATTATAACAAGAAAAAGTGTGGTAACCTGACACTTTAGTAAAGCCAATGTTTAATAATATCAAATAAATAAGAGCTGATACACACATGACCTAGCAGCAGCTTCCAGCTCAAGAAAGGACGCAACAACAATGCTTCTTGACACGTCAATGTCTGATAGTAACTTTGTCATCCATTCCTCCAAAGAACTTCTTCTCTGCACCAAACAGAAGCTTCTTACAATCTTAAAAGTTTAACAAAAATAAAGTAGATTAGAATGAGAAGAAACCAATCTCCATGCCATCAGAAGTTGTATTCCTTCTTTCAGATCTAAGCTTGCCATTCGAGGCATCATAAGGCCCGATCACCAAAAAAAATAAAAAATAGTAAATAAATAAAAATAAAAAATCCTCCAACCAGAGAGAGAGAGAGGCATCCAAAGCTTATGAAGTCAATCATCTAAATGAACAAATTGCACAGAAATATCACTGTCCAACATCAAAAGCTCATTCTGGCATGAATAGACAAGAATTAAGATAAAAAGCAACTGCTCTATAGGAGTTCCCTAGAGTACATTAAGATAAAACCTTTTCAACGAGAGCAAACAACAGATCCAATCAAGCGTTATAACTTAAATGGTTTAAAGCTCTAAAGTCTAAAAGAAGTTTACCGTTTCCAGCATTGCCCTAGTTTTCATCCGCAAAAGACCTTTGGGGGGAGTTGGTGGAACATTTTTCCCAGGAAACGTTCGTTTAAGCTGCAATGGAGAATTGACCAGAAATACCTCATTATACCTATTACAACTTCCATAAGTCGACAAACATAAAAGCTCAAGCACAGCCCAAGAAGCAAATCTATGATGATAATGTTTGAATTCAACTAAGATATCTGAACTTACAGCAGCATGCAGCTTCAAGAAATCATTGAATCTTCTTAACACAGTTCTTGTGGTTGTAAGCCCTTCCGGTGATTGTAAGCCAACTTGTACCCTGTAAAACTGCCCCTTAAAAATGTCAATTCAGGAAACTACCTAAACTTGGGAGGGAAAAAAACCACGTGGAAGAAGGAATTTCTTAAATTAACTTGACTGAGGATTTATTAAATTAATTACATACAGATACAATCAAGTATATCCATGAATCATATCATGTAATGAACAGATAACAGAAAAAATAAAGTAAAATACCACTATTGGGTCAGAATCTCTGGACTTAGCGAGTACAATCCAGGAAGGTACTGTAATGCAGTAACTCCATCCCGTGCGAGGATCATGAGGCCAAACTGTTTCTCTCCCAGCCTGCAAAACACATATAATATATAAACACTGTGATGACAATCCCAATATACATGTCTAAGCATTGAGCCACAATGTAGTATTCAGTAGTGTGGATCAGCAACATCAGGCAAAAACTTCGGTAAGGTGACCACCTCAATTTTAATAACAGAAATATTAATTATATTACCACAGACGTTGGACCTTTCTTTCCATAAAGCAATAAAAGTTTTCCTTTACAAATCCAATCATGGGCTCCTACAGCACTTTTAGCAATGCATCACAATTCACAGAATTCCCATTTTTTTACTAATTCATTATGCAACAATTTCAATTCAGTAAAACTGTACAGTAAATGCACTACAAGGATCATACTCAAACCATAACAATACAATTCTTACTTGATCTTTCTATGCACAGAACCAGAAGTAGAACAATTGAGCTATTTTAAGCATAAAGCTAAAACCTCAACGCAAAATTGAGCTGATCACAAACTATAATTTACAAACCACACATCCATACCACCAAATGTCCAAATCAATCAGTTTATTTACAGCCGATTATGTCGTAAATGGGTCAATCGGCGAAAAGATTGAGTAAATATGTAGAAAATAAAAAATATCAGGCGTACCCAATTACGAGGCGAAGGGCTCCAATCCATGCCCAAAGGCAAAGGCGAAGTCCCGTCGTGCCTGTGCTTCGGTGGACTCGGCCTCTGCATCTCCCACACTTTTTTGGATTTCGATCACTTCTATTCTTTCAAATTTTCGACAATGATCAAATCACTTCAATATATTTACTACAATGTTGCTGAATTAGTTAAATACCTATCAGCTGTATATGAAGATACTGATAAAAAGGGGTAGAAAATAATGATGAATTTAGTGTGTAGTTAGGGTTTAGGGCGATTGAGATCGGAGTCCGTACGATTTCCCCTTCTGCGCTTTTTTTTTTTTTTTTTTCTTTCCTCCGGCGCGTGATAAGAAAATGAATAATGGGGTCGTGGCTACAAAGCGCAAGGTGAGTCACGCACGGCAATGCTTTGGCTTTACGCCTTCTCCTCAGTGTTGCGTTTTCTCAAAATCGTGTTGGATCGGATTAACATTGGAGATTACTGGAGAGGAGACACAGGAGAAGGTCGATACTTATTTCAATGGTTATTTTTGTCTTTTTGTTCCCCGGAATCCATATGTAATTAGATATTCTTTTCTTGTAATTATTAAATAAATAGAAAAAAATCTATGTAGATATGAGTCATTATACCATGGATTTAGATGCACTTGTAGTGTGCACTCAATCACACAATCCAGTCACACGTGCCTTACACGCTTGACCCAATTGTCACATTTTCACTTCCCTTCGACATCAACCCTTAAGCATAAACTCTTCGTTTTCTCACGCAAAATTTACTCTCTATTTATGTATTCACTGGCTATTTCTAAAACAAGTTCCACCTTCGAAAAAATAAGGGAGCGATTGGATATCCTTTCGTTCCTTTTCATTTCAGTTTACTAGAAAATAGTGAAAATAAAAATTTTAGGGAGATAAAACTTTTTGGAAATATAATGATTGGATATAAACTTTTTGTTGGTAAACATGTGATTGAATATAAAAACTTTTGTTGAACATGTGAACTTAAAAAAAATATGGCACCCAATTCAAGAATTTAAATTATTTTTCATTCATTTATGTTTGAATTAATAGATATATCTATTTATTTTTTTATATATTTGTAATAATATAATACTTAATTCATATTTTCTAATATTATTATATTATTAAAAAATTATATTTTTACTGTCTTAATTTATAAATTGATTACAACATAAATCTAAGAAAAATAGAAATAATAATAGAAAAATTAATCTAAAAAAACAAAACAAAACAAAACAGTTAAACAAAACCAATGTATGAGCATTGAAATTTATCAAATTCATCATTTATTTCCAAAATGCACAGATCCTGTGGGGAGTTTGGATTTTCGCAGCTGGGCCTTGACTACAGCATTAAATTCTTTCCATAAGAATTCACTCAAAGAATAAATTCTTTCCGTGGGCCGTGGATCGATTGAATTCCATTCAATTGAGATAAATTCTTCTTCCTTTATTTTTTTGCCTCCGTATCCATTCAATGAGATAAAACAATTGACCGATGAAACTTCCGGCCAATTGAATTCCGTGGGCCGTGGATCGATTTCTGCCGGCGGTGTTTCCGGGTCGGTCTCAATGAAAAAGACGAATTCGGGCCTGCTTAACAAACATGGTGAGCCATTGAAAAAATCACCAGAACTCTTGCCGGCGGATCTGCCGCTTCGAGCCAGATCTCCTTTCGGCTGGTTGGGCTTTGTCGGTGACGGCGACTGTAGGGCGGCTGACGGAGATGAAGATGCAAGCCTTCTGAATCGGGTCATGGGCTTGGCAACGCGTCGACAGCAACCGGCGGCTGACGGATACGGAGATGGTGATGGCAATGGATGATATGAATTCAATCGGCCCGATTTTTATTTTTTTTTTGGATTTATGGCTTGTAATGCTTTAGAAATGTAAAAAAATGAGTTTCGTTCATTTTCAGAATATTTCTTTGGTTTTCTTTGAGTGAATTCTTATGGAAAGAATTTATTTTTTTTGGCCCGTATCCATTCACTTGTTGGGCCTTTTTTTTTCTCTGGATGGGGTCCAGAAAAAATTTTTCCGTTCCAAGCACAGCCTAAATTTTTCCAGCGATTTCCATCTTCTCAGACGTTTTCTCGTTCGTCAATTCTACGACAACAAATTTCTCAAGTAAGTTTTTAATTCTTCTCCCTTTAAACTTGCATTAGTTCACAAACCGATAGATGTTTCATCATCGATTGATGTTGATTCATCACAAAACCTCAATAAATTTTAATTATATTCTTTCGATTCTTCTGATTCTAGGGTTTAATTATCAATTGATAATATTTCATTATTGATTGATGTTGATTCATCAGAAAACCCCGATGAGATTTAATTATATGCTTCTAATTCTTATGATTCTTGGGTTTAACCATCGATTGATGATGTCTCATTGTTGATTGATGTTGATTCATCACAAACTCGATGTACTTTAATTATATGCTTCTGATTCTAAGGTTTAACCATCAGTTGATATGATTTGAGATTTTAGGATTCTATGATTTTATCAAAACTCCACAATTTAATTTCAGATATTATATGTAGTTTGTGATGATATGCGCATCTTTTGTGTGGATATATGCATGATTTGTGTGATGATACGTCACTTATGGATTTTTTTTTTTGGATTACGAATGAATTTTTATGTAGTTTGTGATGATATGTGCATGTTATATGTGATGATATGTGCATGGTTATGGTGATGATATATCATTTATGAATTTTTTTATTATTTTATCTGTGGGAACATAGATGAGTTTTTGTGTAGTTTGTGATGATATGTACATGTTCTGTGTGATAATATGTGCATATTTTGTATGATGATATGTGCATGTTATGTGTGATGATATTTACATGTTATGTGTGATGATATATGCATATGATGTGGACTTCAAGGGTCCTCTTTTTGTCATTTTTCCGAATGCGAGGTGGAATCATTGGATCATTATTTTGTGGAGTGTCCGGTGGTGCGGTTGTGTTGGGTTGGTCTTGTGGAGGCATTTTGTGTTACGTTAGAGCCCTCCATGGATCTTTCGAGTTTGATATTGCAATGTTTGGGGGTAAATTTTAGCATACAACTTGCAGTTGTTTGGCGTTTGGCGGTCATCACATTATTGTGGGTGGTTTGGGATTGTCGTAACCATTTGATGTTTGAGGAGGTTCATTTCTGAGAGGGAGCACTTCAGACTAAGCTATGGACGTTCATCCGAGAAGCTCGTCATTTCACCATGGGTCACATGGAGAATTCCGTCAATGAACTGTTGGCCTTGCATGCTTTTGGCATCTCGGATCGATCGTGCCCCTCTCGAGAGATAGTTTTGGTTCGTTGGTCTGCCCCCCACCGGGGTGGGTGAAGATTAATATGGATGGTAGTTTCCTCGGTTCTCCTGGAGAGTTAGTATTTGGAGGAGTGTACCGTAATTATCGGGGCTTTGTCCAGGGGTATTCTCGAAAGATTGGGTTTCGTTTCCGTTCTTAATGGAACTTGAAGAACCTATTTTTGTGTGTGAGCGAGCTTTGGATAGGGGATGGTCGTTTATATGGCTGGAATCCGACTCCACTTATATGGTTTCTCTCTTTTTGGATAGGTTAAAAATGGTTCCAAGGTGTGTTCGTCGTCGATTACCTCTCTTTTTACACGGCTTTATTCAATTCAATTTCGAGTCCCACATTGTCTTAGAGAGGCTAATGGCGTGGCAGATTCCCTGCTAAGCATGCACACGTTCTCGGGGATTGTTGGTGGGATGTCATGCCCCAATTCCTTCATGAGTTTGTTGATAAGGACTTAGCTAATCTCTATCATGCTCGTTAGTTTTTCGAACTCTTTGGTTCATGCTCTTTAGTCACTTGGCTGACTTTGTGGTCTTCTTATTACTTTTTTTTAATATAATATTTTATCATCGGGTCCTTAAAAAAAATGTATATGATGTGTGTGATGATATGTAAAGTTGTTATGAGTTTGCAGTGTATGAGCATGGACAATATGAGTATTTTTATTTTGTGATGAATATGGTATATTGATTTTTGCAAGACTTGTTGTTCTTATTTTGTTCATTTTGTCTTTTTTTTTTAAGTGATTACAGTAATAAAGAATTAGGAGTGTAAACGGGTAGGGTAGGGTTCGGGTACGGCCACACCCGTACCCTACCCGCAACTAATTTACCATATCCGTACCCTACCCTATTACCCATTATTTATTATCGGGTAGGGTACGGGTATTTACCCGTTAGGTATCGAGTACCCATCAGGTAAACGGGTACCCGAATGAATATATTAATTAAATTAAAATGTTGTTTAATTAAAATAAATTTTTAGTTTTTAATACCAACACTAATTTAGTACTATAAATCATATATATATATATATATATATATATATATGGAAGTTCTACGGTGCCTTGAAGGCACCATTCCTCACCTATTATCAACCATTGGATCAATTTAAAGTTATAAATATTAAAAGATGGATGAATGTAAATGCACGTGGGGTGGGGGGCATGGTACCGTGAAGGCACCGTAGTCATTTCCATATATATAAATATATATAATTTGGTTGTCTATTCATTTAAGATTCTTTTTAAGAATTTTAAATTATTTTAAGAGTCATTCAAAAATATTATTAGTTCGTAAAACAACAACAATTCTCAATATACTATACTAGAATATTTTAAATAAGTTATAAATAGTTATGTGAAACATAATATGATATATAGTATAAATGTAATTAATAATATTTCATAAACCTTAATATTTTATCATAATATGAAACATGATAGCAAGATATACATTTTATAATATTTGAATTAGATATAAATAAATTATGTTAATATATTACATAAAAATAAGTGTGGTAATAAAAATATATAAATTTTTAAAACTAACTATTATACATATTATATTATTATATTCATATATTTAAATAAATAATATATATCGGGTAGGGTACAGGTAGGGTATAATGCGAGTAAACGGGTAGGATACGGGTATGGTACCCACTAATGTACAAATCGAGTAATCGGGTAGGGTAACGGGTACAAACTTCATACCCATACCCTACCCGTACCCAACATTGTAGCTTGCGGGCACTACACTCACCCGACCCATTATCCGATTTTTGTGTGCCCTACCCTACCCAAATCACCGGGTACCCGACGGGTACCCTACCCGTCGGGTAAATTGACAGCCCTAATAAAGAAGAATCAAATAGCTATTATACCAAAAGTTGTTACAAAACCACTAGACACACCAATAATTGTTGGTACAAGGTTGACACTCCAAGAAGAACATGAACGGAGGAAAGTGTACGAACGTAAAAAGAAGCAAAAACAAGCATGTGAACCAGCTGCTGCTCAAGTTTGTAGGTTATATTAAAAAAACATGTCCAGTTTCTTGTATTTTGCCAATTTAAGATATATATTTTTACAATGTAACTCTTTTTCAGGTTGAAATGAATGTATCACCAACAACAAAAACTGCTAAAAAGAAGCAGCAGCAGAAGAAGAAGAAGAAGAAGAAGAAGAAGAAGAAGAAGGAAATGGAGAACTGGTCATAGAGTAACCAGCAGATGAAATGGGAAAACCTGGAAGAAGAAATAGAAACCTGTGCCGGAACCTGCACCAGCAGCTGCTCAGAAGCAGAAGAGAGGACATAATAAAATTGACAAACTTATAGTTTTTCGTCTTTATAAATATATGTATTTTATCATATTTTATCGTTTTCATATCTTTATTTTTAACAACGTATCTGCTTTTCTAGGTTAAAACACAGTTGGTAACATCGTTGGTTGAGATACCATCAGATGCGCCAACAACAACAACTTCTTAAAAGAAGTCTCGAAAAATAAAGCTACTAAAGCAGAAAAAAGTAATGGACCAACCAAAATAGAATAAAGAAGAAAGAATCAAACCAGCAGAGGTTTGACCTTTTTTATTCATCACATATTACTACCTCATATCATCACAGATAGGTACTTCATATCAACACGTGTAAATGTCACATATCATCACATATACTAGTGACATATCATCACATATTCCATCCACATATCATCACATATTATCATATTCATCATACACATCCACTCATATTACTATTTTTCATTTGTTTCATTTCATATTCAGGTTGTATTGAATCAGTTGCGTAAAAGGAAAGAACCTGTGACTAATCTAGCAAATTCTCCTCATAAGAAGAAAAAACTGATATGTAAACGGAACAACAAATATCTGTTTTAGGACGTCTCCCAACCCCCTCTTAAAGATCATTGACAATTTGACTGATGAATAAAAAGCGATAGTGAGAGATATTGAGTTTGGTGGCATGTTGCAGATGTCAACTCGGGAAGTCATATTGAGTTGACAACATTTCTAGTGCAGAAGCTTGATTAGACTAGAGAATGACGAGTTGAAAATAGAGAAGGAGGATGTAGTTTCAGTTTTTGACCTGCCGATGGGGGGAAAATTGGTCACAAAAGCTTTGATAGAAAAGGTATTCGTAAATTTTTTATATTAATTATATTTATTCCCCTTCATTATACTATTATAATTGTGTATACTAAATAATTTAGTTTTTGAATGTATATTCTAAAAAATGATGACAAGCACAAAGATTTGGTGAAATGATGACAAGGAAAGTGGGGAGTTACAAATATGGAGCCTTTTACATCTAAAATTATCGAGGCTTTGCAGGTAAGGGTTGACTATGGTGATGACTTCAAACACAACTTTGTCGTGTTTATTGTCACTACAATGTTCAAGTCGCACCAAGATCGAAAAGCAAACTATAAGAGTTTGAATGTCTTCAAGACGTGAATAAGATAAAAAATCTCAATTGCTGCAACTTCATGATCCAGTGCCTGATTTTGTCAATTGAAGAGTGGAAGAAAAGCAAAGTTTTGAACAAGGTTTTTGAAGGACTTACAATTTTTTTTGTCGGTAAGCATATGTGAGTTGCCATTGTATAATGTGATATAAATACTAGATAACAAATTTTTCTAACATTAATTATCTTTTATGCAGTTATGCTACCTTGACCGGGTGGAGTTTAAGGTGTGAAGAGCAAACTCACAAATATTCCCAATTTGCTCAAATTGGGAATAAAGTGAACTGGAGAAGAGAGTGCTGAGGGAGAAAGAATATGGAGGGTTTGGAAGGGGAAAGGTTGTTGAGAGGTTGGCGAAGCGAGAAGACAATGAAAAAATGGTATGTGTTTGATTCTTAAATGAAAAAACAAAACAATAAACCTTAAAATGAAAAACCTAAAATATTTAACTTGCAAACTCTGACCATGTTCATGATGAAAAAGAGTCAACAAGAAAACTTTTGATGGTTTTGGGGAAGATGGCTGATGCTGTCAATGAATTCAGAGGTGTCAGGGATAAATTGGAAAAATAAAATCGACAAGATGATATCCTCAAGACACCCTTTGAATTGATATTGAGATCTAAAGAGAAAGAGCCAATTGGAGAGTAGTTAGAACCGATACAGAAATCACCAACCCCTAAATTTCCAACCCATTAAATACTAAGCCAGAAATCACCAACTTAAAAACCGCTAAGCCAAAAAATTGGTAGTATCTTAGATGATGATATGTTCAATGATCCAGAGATTGTAGTTGGGACTTTTGAGTTATGGGATGAATTGTTCAAATCCAAAAAGGTGAAAAAGAGAGAGGTGTCAAACAGAATATCACCACCCACATTTTCTTTAGGCATAGAGGATATAAAATCGATGGCAGTCTTGGTGGTGATGTTGATGGTGGTGGTGGTGATGTTGATGACAATGGTAATGGTGATATTCATGGTGATGGTGATGTTGATAATGATGTTGCTGCTGATGATAGTGTTTATGAAGATGATGGTGGTGATATAGAATAAAATTTAGGACCAATATTGAGGAGACTAATGAAGAGGACATGAATAATGGTGATGAAGTTTGAAAGATGACCCCATTCGATGAAGCAAAATTCAAAAGGTATTCACTGTGATATTTTTTAAATAATATAATACTTTTTGAAATTTGAATATTGCACTATTTGAATTGATGAACCAACTAACAACTATTTCTTGTCGCATTCTGTAAATCAGCCTGCTTGACGAGTCTGAGGATGAAATTGTGGATGTACTCCACATAAATAACCCAAAGAGGAAGAGCCAAAAATCCGCCATTGAATTTTAGATCTCCTTTCTGGACTAGAAATAGTTTAAAACTGGATAACTAGGTTACAATGAAGGAGAAACTCAAATTAGAATACGAATTCTTCATACCAACTCAAGAAACAAAAAAGTAAGTAATTTTCAAGTTTTTGTAATTTTTGTTTCCTAGGATTGATGATGAATATATATGTAATTTGTAATGATATGTGCATGTTTTGTATGATAATATATGCATGATTTATATGATGATATATTAATTATAAGTTTATTATTCTTTTTCTTTCTGAGATTACAAATGAATTTTTATGTAGTCTGTGATGATATGTGCATATATTATGTGATGATATGTACATGATTTGTGTGATGGTATGTGCATGATATGTGTAATGATATGTGCATGGTCTGTTTGATGATATATGGATTTGTTATTCTTTGTTTTTTAGCTAGGACTGATGATGGATATATATGTAATATGTGATGATATGTGATCCATGTTTTGTGTGATGATATATTCATAATTTATATGATGATATATTATTTGTGAATTTCTTATTCTTTTTTATGGGATTATAGATGAGTTTTTTATGATTGTTGTGATGATATGTGCATGTTCGGTGTGATGATATATGGATATACTATTGTTTTATTAACTAGGACTGAGTGTGAATATATATATATACAAAACTTGTGATGATATGTGCATGTACAAATGGATATTTATGTTTGTTCTGATGATATATGCATATTCAAGTGCTCTCCTCTTACTATCTCTATTTATTTAAATATCATCGAAGTACCGTTCGATTGGTTTGGAATGGTTCTAATAAGTCATGAATTACACACACTCTCCAAAAGTCCGTGGGTCGTCCAAAGTATCATCGACGCCTGATGCCTCAAGTTCAATATTGATAATAAGAGGAGAGCACCTGGAGAACCTAAAAGAGTGTATTTCTCAACACTATATCATGTAAGTACTCTACAAATTTATATATCATCCAATATTATGATAAAATCATATTTATCAACTGTTAATTATGCAAGATCAGATGAAAATGGATTTATAATATAATGAGGGTGAGAGTAAGAAATCATTCAATAATATGCTTGATAATGAGCTGAGCATAATGGGCAATGTCAACATTGATGATGAAGATCTAGTAAGTGTATATATGCGTGTGTGTATGCATTTATATAAAGATTTGGTGAATATACATTATCATGTGCTAATTGTATGTAAATGACAGGTCTTTTTTGTTGTGTTGATAGATCGTCATTATTGGATAGTATGCTTCAATTTCAAAGACGTGCAATACAAATAACTGATAACAGGCCGCTTGCACAACACACCAGTATTTAGATTCATTACGACAATGGCCCAAAGAAGATTGTAAGTACTTTGCGATAATAATTACACATTCATATCATAAAAAATATAATTATATTTTTATTTCTGTACTGATTGTATCTCATTATATACAATTGGCTCAAGCATCAACATTCCGTAGATATTGGAGCTCAATAATTTGAAGAAGAATGCCAACGTATAAAAAATCTCGCAATCAATTATTAAAATACCATGGAGATCGGCGAATAATTTTGATGATTGTGGTATTTATTGCATGAGACATTTAGAAATATATAAGGGTAAGCTGGATGTAGATGAGTGTGATGCAGGTTTTAGTAAAGATGAAGTAAGTAAATTTAATTAAAACTTTGCAATTTTTTTCTTTTCATTTATTTAAGTTATATATCTTCCTTGTATGTTCTTCCAATAGGACAAAGATTATTGAACACGTTGCGAGCAAAGTACTGTTCAACAATCACAATGATGAGGAGAATAAGAGGAAGAAACAAGTGTTGAAAGATGTGAGGTGTGTGGTTTGTCTGATGCAGTGATAATCTTAGATATTTTTACGATTTAGGAGTATAAATGATATTATTTAGTTTTCCTGAATTCTGGTTTCTATGGCCTATGTTGTGAGTATGGATCGGAATTTGCAGGAAATTGGGGATAAAGGCTCTAACCCTAATTTGGAATTGGAACGAGATGAAATTGGGAAAAACGATCAAGGCAATAGCGGTCAACTTGGAGACTTTTTGGCGGCCAATAGGATGAGGCATCGGTCCCAGCTGAATTGTGAGGAGATGGGGAGGGCAGTTTAGTAATTCTAAATTATTCCCCTATTAATTGTTGTTGTCTTATATGGAAAACCGTTTGGGATATTTTGTTGTGTGGTCCTAAATGGTAATGAACCTGGTATTATTTATAAGGTACTGTTTCAACCCAAAAAATGAGCCACCCGAACAATACTAGAAAGACCAAGAGCTTTCTGAACCTGCACCACAAAAACAGATTAGAAAGGACCACCGGTGGTTTTCCGGTGAAAACCTCTCCGATGCTTAAGTCAGTAAGCGTTTGAGGTGTTTTCCAGAAAGAAAGCAAGAATGCTCAAAAGAATGATCTACCTCTCTCAGCCTTGGGGCTGAGATATTTATAGCTTATTCCTGTGGGGACCCCAGTCGGGATCCTAGGGACACGCGCCGCGAATCATGGGCCGTTTGGGAAACAATTTCTGAACAAGTGGTCCCACTTGTTCCTTCTTAAGTAAGCCGAAGGTCAGGTCTGACCAAGCCAGCGAATCTTTTATTATTTTCAGGACTACCTAGCCCGGCAGTCTCCTTAAGTGGGCAGATCGGCCCAGTCTCCCCATCCACAGTCACTATTGATTTCAGCTCTTTCCCCATTCAGGTCTAGCTGGAATATCTAGAAGTTCCCTGGTGGGGACCCTTCTCCGGGATCTCGGGAACGAGGCCCATAAATCAAGGACCATCCAAGTAACTAGTGGTCCCCCCCATTTGTCTTTTCCTATTGACAAGCAATCAGGTCTGTCTAAGGCTACTTCTCTCCCAAGAGAGACTTGACCATACTTTTTACACGCAAGTTAGTCAACTCTCATAACCTTTACTACTAAATCCAGGTCTACCTTAATACTGCCCTATCAACTCCTCCCCCCAAAAAAATGGTTGAGGTAGAGCGGCAAGGTGCACGGGCCCTTAGTAATAAATGAGGCCCCACGTCTTTTAGTGCTTCTCGTACTGGCGCGAATCCCAAGGGACATGCTAAACTGCCAGGGCTAATTATTGGTATTTAGTGGTGTTGCACGTTTCCAAACGGTCACTGTACTCCCACGTCCTTCCAGGTACTGCCTCGTCAGCCCTAGTTTAGAGTCCTAGCCATTCCAATTCACCTTTTAGGGCACTGTTCACCCACCCGCATTAAATGCAGAGATCCCATCAAATCCCACTTTTCTTGGTTTTCGTATTTGGAAATCATTCCTTTTGCCTTTTGTTCCCGCTGGTTTCCTTTTCATCACCACTTTTCTTCTTCTACTTTTTCTTCCGAACCTCCAGATCTCCGTTCTCCACCAGTACTCCGGCGAGATTTCTTTGCAATAATTCTCAACTTTCTCCGAGGAATTTTAAAAAATCAGGTATCTTTCTTAGCCCTTACCCCCCCTTTAATTTTTGCATTGTCTTCTTCTCCAAGAACTAGGGTTGACTTATCCCCACCGTCTGTTATTCCTGAGACGGCGGCCCTTTTTTCTCCACCGTCTGCGATTCCGGAGGCGACGGAAATCTCTTCTGCCCTTATAGTCACAATCCCCGAAGGAGCAGCAGTTTCGTCACCTTCATCATCTGATCCTCCCGAGATAGCGGCGGTTCTCTCACCACCGCCGGTTTCTCCGTCCGCGATTGCCACCTCCTCCTCAGGGGGTGTGACATATCCTCCACCAATTCCCGATTATCCCAAAGTTACCTCTATCCTTAGCCAACAAACAATAGACGAGATTCGTTACAAGTACAAAATCAAAGACCCCTTTGATCTTTATGCCCCTCCGGCCTGCACTTTGGCCTGCCAAGCGCCGGTAGGCCGGGTGACTTTTTATGTTGACCAGTTTCAGGCGRGTCTACATCTGCCTGTTAATCCCATGATGTTGGAAATTGCCCAAATGTACAAAATTCCTATTTTTCAATTTTCTCCTAACTCTTTTAGGATAATGGTGTGTTATAATCTGGCTATGCGCTACACCGGCCAGGACCCAACAACCCTGACTTTTTACCAACTTTTCCAGGCGAAAAGCCTTCCACCTGACTGTTTCTACCTCACCGCCAGGTCTGGGGTCCATTTCATTCGCAAACTTCCGTCTTCCAATAAGTCTTGGCGCAAGAAATTCTTTTTTGTTCACTGCGCGGGGGATTGGGGTTTTGACCCCACTCCCATAGACGCCCTGCCCTCTTATCCCTCCTTAACAGCGGCGACCAGACCTTCCCGTATTCAGAGAATTGTGGCAACTCTGAATGCGAATCCTGTCAACGTGAATGACCTCCTTACCCCTTCAGTTCTAGAGATTTTTAACGAAACTTTCAAGATAGGCCCCCTGCCCCCCAAGATTGGTAAAGAGACATTCCCACCTTGTCCTCGTTGTATCCTGTTTTAATGCTTTATAGGTCTGACCCTCCCGTTCTACCTTTTCAGAGGAGATGATGCGATTGCTGTTTGAGTCCTCTAACAGGGAAGATATGGCGGCGGATGTGACAGCGCCATCTCAGGAAGTGGGTGCCTCCACCATTCCGCGAGCCCAAAGCCCTCCTCCTGCTGCGTCGCCCATGCGCCCCCGATCCATGAGGCATGTCATTTCCGACTCAGAAGAGGAGGAGGTACCTCTCACGAAAAGGCCTCGATTCGGCCGGGGCCGGGGTATTGTTATCTCCACCAACCCAGCTCCAACGTCCGTCGCGGCTCCTGTGGTCCCCACCGTGCGCAGCTCTAGCCCACCTCGACGAACTTTAGTTCTGAATTGCTCAGGCGATGTGGCAGTTCGCCATGTGAGCGGCCAGTGCACTCCCGAAGACCTACAAACTCTAGAGCAGATGAGCGACCGGGAGCCTCTGACCGACCTTTCTACCCTTTTTTCTCTTATATCTTTCAAGTTTTTAACAATTTCTTGATCTGTTCTTAGGCTGAGGCGAAGAGGGCACTTCTGGCTATCCGGGCGACCCGATCTTTAGGCCAAGCCAACCTTGTCAAGGAGGTTGAAGATCTCAAAGAGAAGGTGCTATGCCTCCGGGCCCTGTCGAAGGACAAGATAAAAGAGGTCAAGGAGCTGCAGGGGAAGGTAAGCATGATGGAGAAAGACCAGAAGAAAATGCTTGAGGCAGCTCGGTCAGAGGCTCGGGATGAGGCTATCGCCGAGACAAGAAGTCTGGCAGACGAAGCCATAGCCAAGGCCAAGGATGAATGGAAAGCGGAGTTCCTTAATTCGGAAGAGGGGTTGAGGCTAGTTCAGGTGGCGAGGGATGAGGCTAAAACGGCCTTTTTGGGATCCAAAGCCCTCTTCTCCCTTCTCTTCCCAGAGGCTGTGGTGTACTAATACTATGGTTTGGACGAGCAGGCCAAGTGGGTCTTGGCCAATCCCAATGTCCCCTTTGACTGAAAAGCGCCACTGAAAAGCCCTCCCGAGCCTACCTCCTTTTCTTATGACCTTGCCAAGGATCGCCTTCATATGATGGGGTCTGTAGAGTTTGCTGAACATGTTCATGCTATTCTTCGCTCTCCTGAACCAAGTCCAGTTCAGCCAGACCTGACCCTCTCGGTGGTCCCTCCTGCTTCATCTCCCTCCCCAACCTTTGCAGGTCTGGGTGAGCTACCTGGGGGCGCGTCTCCGGGAGGTCTGTCCGAGGGTGTGGTGGACCAATTGCCGACAGAGCTAAGAGCCGATATGGAGGTTGACCCTTAGGGCGCATAGGCTTATTTTGTCAGACCTGTAGGATGCCTGCGTGGCTGGTCTGATTGTATTTCTGTTAAGCGTATGTAATGCTGAAAAACATATGAATGCTTTTACTTTTTGTCCGGTAGCGACTCTTGAATTTTCTAGGGTTTCCTGAATATCCGGAAACCCTAGTATTTTTGATTCCTCTCATGTGCCTTCGATTTCAATATATATTCGTATGTATGCTTTATCCTCTTTTCATTATCCATCTGCAAAATGTCTTCGTCTCCTCTGATCGAAGAACTTAATACTGTGAAGAGAAAGAACATTTCCCTGGTTGTGGAGAAATTCAAGCTCTCCAACCAGCTGGTCTCATTCAAAGAAAAAATCGGCTCTCTTTATCGCCTCTTGGAGAGGAAAAGGCAGAAGAAGCGTCACTACAAAAGGGAATGGGCCGAACTCCGACAAGTCAACCGCCAACTGCAAGAAAAGAAGGCGGATTTGGTTAATTCAGTGAACCACTTGTCCATCGCTGCTGGCGAAGCTCATGCCCTCGCCGAGCGATCTGACCAGTATCACCGCCGTCTGCATGAGACAGAGCGAGAGCTTTGGCGCATTCGCCGAGCCTTAGCCTCCGACCGAAGGCCTTCACCCAGACAGGCATCTGGGTTTTATCTTTATTTATTTCCTGCCATTTTAATATAATCAAAGTCGCCAACCCTCCGGGGGAAGGTGTACAACCTGTACCTTGTTCTTGTTGAATGGTCAGTAATACATATGAGCCTTTTGCCATTTCACGCGTCATAGTTTTACTTGAATAAGTTTTGAATCGGATCTTGTTTGCTTGCTTTCATCGCTCAAACTTGTGTTTTATGCCAGTGCTTGAGCAATTCAGCATTTACCTCATAAGATATTTTATCTCGCTATAGGGTCTAGCTGACAATCAGATCAGGTAGACCAGTGCATTCGTCCTTAAGCTGTCAATCAGGTCAGGAAAATAGCTGACTTGACTTGATCAGTCCCGACTTTATCGATCAATCAGGTTGGGCAAAATCTAGGACATCCGTCCTTAGCCAATCCTGG
>BMAC01000836.1:108310-167506 GCA_014905375.1 Phtheirospermum japonicum | reverse complement strand
TAAGTGGGCAGATCGGCCCAGTCTCCCCATCCACAGTCACTATTGATTTCAGCTCTTTCCCCATTCAGGTCTAGCTGGAATATCTAGAAGTTCCCCGTTGGGGACCCTTCTCCGGGATCTCGGGAACAAGGCCCATAAATCAAGGACCATCCAGGTAACTAGTGGTCCCCCCCATTTGCCTTTTCCTATTGACAAGCAATCAGGTCTGTTTAAGGCTACTTCTCTACCAAGAGAGATTTGACCATACTTTTTACACGCAAGTTAGTCAACTCTCATAACCTTTACTACTAAATCCAGGTCTACCTCAATCCAGGTCTACCTTAATACTGCCCTATCAGGTACGTATGCAGAATGAAAGTCAAGCTTTGAGTATCAATCTTTTTTATTCTCTCTCTATCTCCATCCTTTCACCTTCTTCCCCAAGTTTCATTCTACTTTCTATACAATTCTCATAAATAGAACAAAATACAACATCTGGTATCTAGAGCCAACTCTTGGGCATGGCAGAAATTACAAGGTTTAAAGATCTACAAGAAGCACATAAAAATATAGACTAAACACTCCAAATGGAAGCAAAGAAAAGAGAATTGACAGAAATTAAAATACAAGAGCAATTGGCCAGCACAACAAACGATCTACAGGAGCAGATTACAGGAATCAGATCAGAAATTAAAGACCATTTATTTGGGCTGAGCAACAGATATGATCATCTGGCAAGCATCCTCTCATCAATCCAGGTCCAGCTGCAGAACCCAGGTTCAGGAAGGAAAATTGCAGAAGGGTCCATCTTGGGAGAACCACCTCCACACCCTGCAAATGACAACATGAGCCACAGAAATCAGCAGTTAATCAGGAAAAAGGAAAACCCATCTAACCAGGTTATGAGCCTTATTCCTAAAATTGATTTCCCCATTTTGATTGAAGTAATGCTAGAGCTTGGATATTGAGATGCAACAGTTATTTCAAACTAATTCCCAACATACCAGACCTACAGAGAGTAAACCTAGTTATCATGTATCTTGAAGGGAAAGCAGCTTTATGGTACCAGAATTGGGGCACTAGATTGGGTGATGTTTCATGGGCTCAGTTTGTTGAACTAATTTCTGCCAGGTTTGAAGAACTAAAGGAATCCAAAATTATTGCAGAATTTAATAAATTAAAATTCCAAGGTAATTATGAAGAGTATGTTGAGAGGTTTGAGGAGGTTAAATCATGCATGATGATGGGAACCCATGGGCAGTTTTCTGAAGAGTATTTTATAGCAAGTTTTGTCAGTGGATTGAATGATGAGCTGCAGGCCTTTATCACCATGTTTAACCCCCACACCTTGCAGCAAACCATAGAATTGGCAAGGAAGCAGCTACTAACTCTAGAGGCTATCACTAGGAAGCTGAGGAATTCTACTAGAATGAATCAAGGGACCTATCCAAATCCAAAAGCTAGGGTTGAGGCAACCCAAGCCACACCTATCAAGACATTGACCCCCTAGAACAGCAGAGGGCTAGTCAATTATTAACTACCAGTGATATGGCTGCTAGAAGAGAAAAGGGACTTTGTTATAACTATGATGAGCAATTCACCTATGGGCACAGGTGCAAAAACAGGGTCAAATATATGAATATGACTGAGGAAGAAGAGATGAGCTATTCACAAGCTCAGGACAACTTGCTATGTCCTGAGGAACTAACAACAGGGTTGGAAGAGGTGCAGATGACCCTAAACACAATGTCTGGTGAAGCTAGAATAACCACTATAAGGATGGTGGGCTACTGTAGAGAACACCAACTCCACATCCTGATTGATTCAGGGAGTACCCTGAGTTTTATGCAGGAAGGTACTGCAAGTAAGCTGGGATGTAAGCTGGAACTAGTAAAACCAGTTCTAGTTAAAGTGGCCAATAGACAGAAGATGATGAGTTCTCACAGAACAGAAGGATTTCAGTGGAGTATGCAGGGGCAGAAATTCAGTTATCCAATAAGGTTGTTGAAGCATGAAGGGTATGACCTAATATTGGGAGGATATTGGCTCAAATCTTGCACTCCAATAGAGCTTGACTATGACAAAATGACTGTGACATTAAACAGTGGGCAGAAGAGGGTCAAACTACAAGTCATCACTACACAGGCTGAACTTAAGGTTACAAGTTGTTGCATGAGGATGCTGGGGAAGGAATACAGGAAGCCTATTGGGTTGCCTTACAGAAACCTGAGAAGGAGGATAACCCTTTATTCAATGATTTGCTGGATAAATTTTCAGATATGTTTGAGGAACCAAAGGGCTTACTACCTAGTAGGGAAATTGAACACCAGATTGTGCTGAAGCCTGACAGTTCACCAAAGCATCAGTACCCTTATAGAACTACCCATGAGCACAAAGATGAAATAGATAGAATTGTTAAGGAAATGTTAGAAATAGGAATAATTCAGAACAACAAAAGCCCTTTTGCCTCACCTGTCATCTTGGTTAAAAAGAAGGATTCTACATGGAGGATGTGGGTAGATTACATGTACTTGAACCAGCTTACTATCAAACATGACTACCCTATACTTGTAATTGATGAACTCCTAGATGAATTGCATGGGGCAAAATATTTTTCAAAAATTGACCTGAGTTCAGGGTACTTCCAGATTCTTATGAAGCCAGAGCACAGATTCCTCAATGCCTTTAGAACTCACAATGGACACTATGAATTCTTGGTTATGCCCTTTGGACTCTGTAATGCACCTACTACTTTTTAGTCCCCAATGAATCATGTCTTCAGTGGTTATTTAAGGAGGTCAGTTTTGGTGTTTTTTGATGACATCCTAGTCTATAGCCAAGGTTTGGATGAGCACAGGGCTCACCTAGAACAAGTCCTACAGAAGTTGAGAGAAAACCAGTTGTATGCTAAGATGAGTAAATATGATATTGAAAGGATGGAGATAGAGAGAGAGAATAAAACAGATTGATACTCAAAGCTTGCCTTTCATTCTGCATACGTGCCTTATAAATAATACCAGGTTTAATTACCATTTCGGACCACACAACAAAATATCCCAAATGATTTTCCACATAAGACAACAACAATTAATAGGGGAATAATTTAGAATTACTAAATTGCCCTCCCTATCTCCTCACAATTCAGCTGGGACCGATGCCTCTTCCAGTCGCCACGTGTGCCCATCCTGTTGGCCGCCAAGAAGTCTCCAAGTTGACCGCTATTGCCTTGATCGTTTCACCCAATTTCATCCCGTTCCAATTCTAAATTAGGGTTAGAGCATTTCTCCCCAGTTTTGGGAGGTTAGAGATAGAATATCTGGGACACATAATATCCCACCAAGGAGTATCAACTGACCCTGATAATATCAGTAGCATGGCTCAATAGCCAACACCTACAAGTTTCAAACAACTGAGGGGTTTTCTGGGCTTAACAGGATATTACAGAAAGTTTATAAAAGGGTATGGAGTATTAAGCAGACCCCTCACTGAGCTGCTAAAAAAGGGAAAATTTGCTTGGGGAGAACAAGAGGAGCTTGATTTTACCAAGCTCAAGGAAGCAATGGTTAATACCCCTGTGCTAGCACTACCAAATTTCAAGAAAACATTCATTTTAGAAACAGATGCTAGTGGTACAGGAGTAGGAGCAGTGCTAATGCAAGAAGGAATTCCTATATCCTATATGAGTAAGACCCTATGCCCCAGAAATCAAGCTTTATCTGTTTATGAAAGAGAATTTTTGGCTGTACTCATGGCTATACAGAAGTGGAAACACTACTTACAGGGAAGTAGGTTTACCATAAGAACTGACCAACAAGCACTTAGGCACTTGCTTGATCAGAAAGTGATGACACCCATCCAGCAGAAGTGGATCACTAAACTACTAGTCTTGGATTATGTGATTGAATACAAGAAAGGAAGTGATAACAGGGTGGCTAATGCATTGTCAAGGGTCAATTCCCCTGAGGAAAGTTGTGAAGCAATATCTGTGGTCACCCCAAACAAATTGTATAAAGTTATAAAGGGGAGTCACACATGTCTAAAATAATAGGGGCTAACACAATCAACCCTCACTCTTACCCTGAATTCACCCTGCATGAGGGCATACTCAGATACAAAGGCAGGCTTACAATGGGAGGGGATTCAAAATTAAGACAAACAATTTTCAGAGCTATGTATCCTTCAGCCTATGGTGGACATTCAGGTATACAAGGAACTTACATGAGGCTCAAAAGGGTGTTCTACTGGCCTGGTATGGAAAAGATGTTACTGGGTGGGTTAATGACTGTGAGGTATGCAAATGAACAAACCTGATGGAGGCTCTTATCCAGGTCTATTGCAGACCCTACCTATTCCTGAGTAGGCATGGAGTCATATCACTATGGATTTCATTGAAGGGTTTCCAAAGTCCTATGGCAAGAATGTTATATTGGTGGTTATTGACAAATTCACTAAATATGCTCATTTTATTACCCTATCCCATCCTTTGTCAGCTAGTGATGTGGCTCAGATCTTTCTAGATACAGTGTACAGGCTCTATGGATTACCGATTAGTATGGTGACTGATAGGGATAAGATATTTACTAGCAATTTTTGGCAGGATTTGTTTAAATATATGGGGGTAAGCCTAGATATGACTTCAGCTTACCATCCCCAATCAGATGGGCAAAGTGAGAGATTAAACCAGAGTCTGGAGTGCTATTTAAGATGTATGGCTCATAGGACCCCTAACAGTGGTCAAAGTGGATTCCCTTGGCTGAGTTTTGGTACAACACTAACTTTCACACTAGTTTGAAACTCACACCCTTCCAAGCCATATATGGTTACCCACCCCCTATCTGCAGCTTAAAACCCTAATTGGACATAGACAATAAGGATGTGCAAACAAGTATGCAAGAAAGGAGATACATTAAAGAGGTGATCAGAGAAAACCTGATGAATGCACAACAAAGGATGAAAACATATGCAGACAAACACAGGAAAGAAAGATCTTTTGAAATTGGGGATTTTGATTTCTTGAAACTTTAACCTTTCAGACAGAATTCTGTGGTGGTTAGAAGGAACCTCAAACTAGCATACAAGTACTATGGACCCTATGAAGTGATTGAAAAGATAGGGAAAGTGGCATACCGACTGCGGTTACCTGAAAGTTCAGAAATTCACCCTGTGTTCCATGTCTCTTTGCTCAAGGGTAGATCGAAACCAGGTGCTCCGGTCTACGCCGAACCACCATCTACCGACTCGGAGGGTCAATTCAAGTTGCAGCCTCGTGCCGTTCTTGGAAACCGTGACATCTTTAGGAAAGAGAAGAAGATACCTCAGCTTCTCATTCGATGGGATGACGCTGAAACACCGACAACCACCTGGGAGGATACGAGTTATATTCGCCGCAAGTTTGCATCTTTAGATCCTCGAGGAAGAGGATTTCAAAATGGGGAGGGTATTGTTGTGAGTATGGATCAGAATTTGCAGGAAATTGGGGAGAAAGGCTCCAACCCTAATTTGGAATTGGAACGGGTTGAAATTGGGAAGAACGATCAAGGTAATAGCGGTCAACTTGGAGACTTTTTGGCGGCCAATAGGCACGTGGCGACTGGAAGAGGCATCGGTCCCAGCTGAATTGTGAGGAGATAGGGAGGGCAGTTTAGTAATTCTAAATTATTCCCCTATTAATTATTGTTGCCTTATGTGGAAAATCGTTTGGGATATTTTGTTGTGTGGTCCCAAATGGTAATGAACCTGGTATTATTTATAAGGCACGTATGCAGAATGAAAGGTAAGCTTTGAGTATCAATCTGTTTTATTCTCTCTCTATCTCCATCCTTTTACCTTCTTCCCCAAGTTTCATTCTACTTTCTATACAATTCTCATAAATAGAAAAAAATACAACAGCCTATTTTGTTCATTCCTTTAGATTAATGGTAGCAGGTTGAGGTGTTAGAAATATTGTATGATTTTTTGGAATTCTAGTTTCTGTTGTTGTTTTCTAGTTCATGCCTTTAGATTAATGGTAAAAGGTTGAAGTGTTAGGAAGGGCATAGTGTTTAGTTCTGCAAAGTGTATATGGTTGTTGAATTTGCTTGATATGCTTTGCAATTCAAGATTTTATGATATTCTTGAAAATTGGTGAGATATTATATGTAGTTTTTGATGGCATATGCTTATTTAGTGTGATGATTTATGCATGATATGTGTGATGAAATTTAATTTATAATTTCTTCTTTTTTCTGGGATTAAAAATGAATTCTTATGTAGTTTTTAATGATAAGTACATGTTCTGTGTAATTATATGTGCGTGATTTATCTGATGGTATGTACATGATATGTGTGATGATATATGAAGTGTTATGTGCATGATTTGTGTAATGATATCATCACATATAGCTTGAATAAATAATTACAAATATCAGTCATATATCACAACATATAACTTATACATATCATCACAAATAACTATCATATTATTGTATTTCTATATTGTTTCTACAACCTAATAACTGGCAAAGTGAACCCTGTCGTGTATCTATATTGTATCTATACCCTAATAATTAGGAAAGTGAACCTTGTCATGTTTCTATATTATTTTTATACTCTAATAATTAAGAAAGTGAACCCTGTCATATTTCAATATTATTTTAATACCCTAATAATTGGGAAAGTGAACCGTGTCTTATTTCCATATTGTTTCTATACAATGATAATTGTCATATATATTACATATTTCTATCATATATCAACACATAATTCTATCATATATCATTACATATAACTACCACATTCATTATAAAGAATTACTAATCTATAGGAAATGCACATACCATATTCATCTCATATAATAAGCAATTTATTAGATATATCCCTTAAATAAAAGAAAAAATGATCAAAATAAATTCTAAAAAGAATATGACAGATATCAACGCATATAACAAAGACATATCATCGCATATAATATTCATATATCATCACGTATAACTTTCAAATAGCATCACAAAAAATACAAAACCAACAAATTCACACCCACCGACAGAGACAACGAATTCAAAAACCTTCGAGAGATCAAAAGTAATAAACATCCTAATTTCTTTTCACAATAAAATGAAGACGGAACCAAATTAACCATAACTCAATAACAAACATATAACCTTGTTATTAAATTAGTCATCACGTATAGAATAAAGACCGAACACAAAACCTTAGTCCAAACAAAAAAATACAGTCTCATAATAAAAGTTAGCCATCTCTCTATTCTGTCATAAATTGAAAAACCTAATTATCAACTGAATATGAACTAAAAGAACTAAAACTTAAAGAATGTGGTTATGGTGGAAGTTTCGAACTTATATTTTGACTAACAAATATGAAAATCGAACTCGAAACCAACAGTCGTATGCATAATATAACCATCTCTGGCAAATGTAGCAATAGCATCTTGATTCAAATAGTACATAATGAAAAAAATGCTTATGTAACATAATATCCAAACTTAATTACCACATGAAGACAATATACAATGACATTGAAGCCCATCAAGATTATAGCAAAAGATAATAACATCTTAAGGTTTCCCATCCCGAAATCGCAGGAAACTTGGATAATTAATGATTCACGAACCAGAATAATACTAACAAATAGTTGAAAACTTTAGAGTAATAAAAAACTCAAGCAATTATATGGTTTATTATCATGTAAAAAAACATCCAACGTGTACACAAAATCACATAACATATATTAATCACCCATCTTAAGATTTATGCAGTACAACAGAGCTAATTAACACAAAAACATAATTTGTCCAGATAAAAGAATTTCCAAAACAATATATAATTTACAGAAAACACTGAATTTAGAACTAAAGAAAAATGAAAAAAAATACTCGTAGACCTTCTACGACCTTCTTAATTTGCGACTTCTTAATGTGCTCGATTTCTTTTCCCTTTCGCTTGGTAAACTTCTTCCCAAGTACACTCTTATTCCTCTTCTTCCGCTTACCTTTCTCATGACTACTTTGAGGATTTTGAACAACACCTCTCAACTACAGATCAACGTAGTCATCGAAATAAATAGGATCGACTTCATGTATAACACTACATTTATCACTTTTCAAAGCTTCTTCACACTTTAACCGAGCTTCAATATTGTCTTCACTTGCTAAAATTAGCTTCTAAAACTTTCTATTCAATTGAATCCTTCATAACGAGCCCACCATAGATTTGTTCGAAGAATAAAATATAGGAACATCATCTAAAACCCGCTCACTGTAAATATCCTTACGCCACCTTTTCATAAGATATCTCTCAGGAATGACACACACACAATGTATATTCATTATACACAAACAATGGCAGCACAAAATACCCACCTCAAAAAATAACTTGAACGTGTAAGATACCGATAAATCTTCAACATTGAAAAGTACCTCATTTTTTTTAAGAAAAGGATTAATGACATGCAGCCCCTTTCATAAACTGGTCCTCAAATAAAGAGAAAGTTTCAATTGTATACACATCTCTAGCATGTAAAAGCAACTTCAAATCATTTAAGGCCATAGATGGTGTACCTAACATGTAATGTACATCTTATCCGTTCTCTTTACTCCTCAACTCAAGCACAACTCCAATGAACATGTTGTAAAAATCACAAAGCCCATCCACCTTAGATAATTCCTTGTAAGAGCACGATTTGTGCTCTCACTTCTTTGAGAAGATAAGATGTCACCTGAAAACCGATCCTTGTTGAACGCATGACACCATTTTGCTCTTGTATCATAAAGCCCTAGTAACCAAGAATTATCCTGACATCCATAACTTGTAACCTTCCTAAATAATATAAAAATACAGAAAATCACATACTACTGTCACATATCATCACATATTACTGCCACATATCATTAGCAAAAAGTAAACCCTAAAGCTGAATGCCTGTCAGATATCATCAGATATTTCTACCACATATCATCAGCAATAATCAAACCCTGACCTTAAAATGAAAGATTCAACCCTAAACCCTGAATCTCTGTTAGATATCATCACATACTAGATCCATATATCATCACATATTAGAGGCACATACCATCACATATAATAGGCATACATCATCAGCAAAAATAAACCCTTAGTCTAAAATGAAACTCAACCTTCAACCCTAAATCTCTGTTAGATATCATCACATATTAGATCCACATATCATCACATACTAAAACTACATATCATCATATACTATATCCATATATCATCAACAAAGATTAAAACATATAATTATAACATATATATACACAACATCCATATTCATCATAAGAACGAGAAATAATTTTTTTACTCACTTGTCCCTGCAGAATTGGAATTCAGCTTCGGTTTCTACATTCTTGAGCAAATATTTGAAAAGATATATAAACACTTTTTGATTCCTTAGCGACCTGATGTTTGTTTTCGAATTTTCCCCAATATTCCATAACGTACAGTCAATGCCTTGACATTGGGAAAACCTTGGATATAGCAGTAGCCATGGCAACAGATTGCCGGGTTATAATTGTAGTCGAATGCGTACCACCCATGGATCTCAAAAAAGCACCAAACACTACTACAGAAACAACTTTCTAAGGCTGTTAATTAAAGGCGGTTCACTGAAAATCGCCTTAAAAATAATTTTAACAGCGGTTGTTGCTAAAACAACTGTTTTTTAAAAGGTCATTTTACGGCGGTTTTCACAAAACCGACGTAAAAAATGGAGGCCAGCTGAATTTAACGGCGGTTTACAAACAAACGCCGTAAATTCTCGAACATTCTACGACAGTTTTTTGTAAATCGCCGTTAAATTCAGATGGCCTCCAGTTTTTACGTCGGTTCTCAAATAACCGCCGTAGAATGTTTAAGTTTTTACGGCGGTTCTCAAATAACTGCCGTAGAATGTATAATATAAAATAAAAATACGAAAATAAAAAAGAATACAACGCCACGTCACAGATCCTCGTGCTCATTGATCTACTGATCTCCACCATCCATTCAAAAATAAATCTACTGATCTTCACCGTCCATTCTAAACAAATCTATTGATCCCCTTCCTTCTTTTCCTCTCCGTCATTTTTCCTTGTGCCCGTTGACTACCTCCGCCACATCTCACCGATGTGGCACGAGCACCTGCAGGCGGCTCTCTGGGCGGTGCTCGCCATCATCGCCATCCCCTTAATTCACCCATTCCAAACCCTAATCAACCTCCCCGACGCGACCACAACTAATCAGACCACCCCCAAAATGGCAAAGACCACCACAACTAATTGCCGCTGTCCCCTTAATTCACGGAAGGAAAGAAAGAAGACTGCCAAAGACTACCGATGGCGTGGTGCGCCGCCGCTCGGAGCTTCCAGATTCCGGCAATTGATGTTGGTTCCCTGCGCTCTCGAGCACCATTGGCCGTCGGATCTTGCTGCGCATCCTTCACCGGTGCTAACCACCGCTGCTCCGCACGGTCCCCGGCCTTCTCTTCTTTAGGTACACCCGATTTACAATATAATAACTTTGTTAATATTTGTGCAATTTTCCAATCTTAATCAATTCGATTAGTAGGGTAAAATGCAAATATAGTTTTTGAGATTATCTTTTTTTTATTTTTTATTTTACAGAGGTTATTTGACTTATTTCCCTAAACTATTTTTATTTATAAGTTGATTATTGCCAAAATAGTGCCTTTCTTTCCAATCCCAATGGTAACAAATCTGGGGATTTCAATTGGGAATGTAAGCAGTGATGATCACCAGTCATTCAAATCGATATGACTTCGTGGTGGGACTCTTTATTGTTTACACGGATGAGTTGGGTTGTCCGTCGACACCTTCGTATATTCGGTATGTGCGTGTTCCAAGTTTTCTTTCATTTTTGGTGTATAATAGAGTGTGAAATGTTGTTTCTCCTATTATTACTTTTTTTTTAATTATTATTTATAAAATATGTTCTTATCTAAAAATGTCTTTTTTGCAATCTTCTTGGTGATTCATTTTGTGAACTATGTTAATTGAAAACGTCAATGTTAATTCTTGGTGTTCCAAGTTTTCTTTCATTTTTGGTGTATAATAGCGTGTGAAATGTTGTTGCTCCTGTTATTACTTTTTTTTAATTATTATTTATAAAATATGTTCTTATCTGAAAATGTCATTTTTGCAATCTTCTTGGTGATTCATTTTGTGAATTATGTTAATTGAAAATGTCAATGGCCTGGGTACATGTATCTATGCATGATGTACTGCTCATTTGTTCAGTGCTTGCCTGTTAGGGCTTTGGCTTCTTATGAGTTTAGTTAGTTAGCTTAGAAATTAATAGTTACTGATTAGAATTCTAGGATAAAATGCTGGGAAAGAAGGAATGCAAGTTGTTATGCTTGAAGAATACAAGGTGCTCGATGAAATGATAAAAACAAAAAGGGAGCTTTTGGTTGAGAAAAAGGGTGGAATGTGTTTGAATAATGAATGTCCGATCATGTTTTTACTTGATGATTAAGGAGTGTTATTTTTGATAATACTTTCTTACTTCATGTGTACATTTATATTAAAGAATGCGAGACTAGAATAGCCGAAAAGTGTTTTTCAAGACTTAATATGTTATTCTTTAAAGAGTATTTTTTTAACAATGAGTCTTAGCATTATTAGTCTGAATTTCTGGAAGGCTGAATATGAATCAGATATGCTGTCAATTGTTAGAAGGAAAAATTAAAGAAGAGCTGTATCCGGATGTATGATTAATAAGTAGACTCCGCAAGAATGTCCTATTGCTGTTAATAGATTGTAGAAGTCATATAGTTGCAAGTGTCTAATGTGAAAAATGTTAAAATGACGTAGGCTCTAGCATAAAGGACAGTTAAGTTTTATTAGGAAAGCTATATAATCGAGGTTCTTGAATGTTCAGAGACTTTCTTACTTAGGAAAAAAGAATAATTTATAGCTTTATTTTGGGGAAAAAATTGTAGCTTGGCAAGAATCAAAATTCCTATAATCGTGCATCAGTTGTTGAAAGAGCCCTAATGAAGTATCAGGTTAAATGAAATCAATTTCTGCATTTTATCAGATGTATTCTGTCATTATGTTTGATTGATAGAGAGCTACAAAATACTTATTTGAATGATTTGAATTCTCCTAAATGCCAGGCCATGCCATATTTTGTTTTGTTTTAATTTTGTGTTTTTGTGTTTTTTATTTTTATTTTTTTTCCTTTTTCAGTAGTTACCTGAAGGGCATCAAAGCCAATGAAATGCTAAAAATAGAATTATCGCAAATATAAGCTAAAACTAAGTCATTTAATCAAAGTGTTGGAGAAATCGAGAAGATCATAGGGTACAATTTCAATAACCGTAGCTTACTCAGTCAAGCCTTTACATAGTGGACGGGTGATTGCATAATTTGTTTTATCCAAACCTCCCCAAAAACAAATTAAAAAAATTAAAATATAGATTTCAGTCCCTCTCCGCATTATTGTTTCTGTTGCTTTCCACATAAATTTTCCTTTCGCACTGATTTCATCGTTTCGAGTAATCTCTCCTTTATTAGGGTGAGTTTTGATCACCCTTTTCCAACTCCTTCTTATAATTTATCAAATCAATTGATTCTTAGCATTTCATGTTCTCAAACTTTGAGTATTGTTTTTGCAGATTAATTTTCTTGGTTTCCACTTTTTCGATTTTCCAATCAAAGATGGTTGTGGTGGAGCTGCACCCGTTGCAGACTCCGGTTCACTCCCAGGCGCACGTTAGCGCTGAGCAGGACGATCATCATCATGACCAGCTATATATGTTGACTCGTCTTTATTAGGTATGCACTCAACGACTTTGTATTAACTAGTGTAAAGTGCTTACAATGTTGTGTTTGATTAGATCACCGAGGAGCAGTTAGCGGAGTTGTTTCTTGGTTGTGGGCAGGTAATATGTTTGCTCTTTGTGTTAAATGTGAGTGGTTTTGGATATCTTGATGATTTATTTATTTTATTTATTTCTTATTTTTAAACGGAAGGTTGTGGACTGTCGTGTGTGTGGGGACCCAAAATCTGTTCTTCGTTTTGCTTTTGTCAAGTTCACCGATGAGGGTAAATCTAAATCCTTACAAATGGCTTCCATTTGTGGTTTGATGTGATCGTTATTTTCTTTTCTGTTTTTGGCCTTTGTTGCAATTTATGGATTTCACAGAGGCTGCACGAGTCAATGTTAATTCTTCTGGAACCATGATTGGATATTATCATGTGAAGGTGCTGCCTTCAAAGACGGCCATTGCACCTGTTAATCCAACACTTTTGCCTCAGGTGACATTTTTACTTGGTAATGCTTAGCTTTTACATGTACAAACTAAAAGGTATTATATATATCTATTATACAGACTGAAGATGAACATGAGAAGTTTGCAAGAACAGTGTATGTTGCGAATATTGATAAGAAGGTATTATAATTTGTATATCTTTATCAATATGGGTGAATCAACTTTGTAGATAAAGAAGATAACATGATTATCTTGTGTTGCTTAGGTTACTGAAGCAGACATGAAACTGTTTTTTGAATTTGTTTGTGGAGAGGTATGTGATTGATGGACTGATTGTACAATTATGGCTTTTGTCAATTTCCTATATTCTGATTGAAAGCTTTAATGGTTTCATTAGTTTTGTTGATTGAGGTTTATCGCTTAAGGGCTACAAAAGATATTGGCGTAAGCGAAGAAATCAAGATGGGTAATTTGAAGCAATCACTGAAAAGCCTCGATGCATTTCCACACGCGGAGGAGCATTTGCTGCAGAAGACAAAATCAGGCGCCCTTGGTATCTCTTTTTCATTGGTTTGTTATTTCATTGATCCATAATTGCTCTGATAAGCACGTTCTCCAATCGTAAATGAACGCAATGGAATCTATCTTGCGCTCGAATCCTGAATTTTTGAATGATTGAACTTTGAATTGTACATGCTACCTGAGTTGAGGATTTTGTAATTGTGGGATTTTTTAGAAAATTGTCGTCTTTATCAAAACGCCGTTCTTATTTTGGGGAGATTATTTTTGGCCGTTTGGATTACAAAAACCATGTAATAGATTTTCACTTGTATGGTTAAATAATTATTAGTTGCTGCTTAGCATAATCAATTTCCTGCTTTTATTTAATCTTGGTGCACCTGCTTTCATTACTTTTTTAAAAATTTTTTTTACTACTTTCTAGAAGGTATCTTTTAAGAACCGATGTGATAGGGCGTAAGTAGTCAGACCTGGATAGGGGTAGATCTGATTCAGGGCCACTTAGGGAAAAACCAAGAAATCCGATTAGCACGGTCTTCAGAAAGGCCTGATTTGTTCTGACGCGCCTGTGAAAGAATCAGGGGAGCTAGCAAACTCGGTCTTTTAAGGATCTAGCTTAATCCTCCCATAAAGAACTGAGGTAATATCCCAAGATGGAAATGATGCCAGCCCTGGATATGCCTTGACTGA
This sequence comes from Phtheirospermum japonicum, assembly GCA_014905375.1. Lineage (NCBI taxonomy): Eukaryota > Viridiplantae > Streptophyta > Magnoliopsida > Lamiales > Orobanchaceae > Phtheirospermum > Phtheirospermum japonicum. Next base: position 153,093 of record BMAC01000836.1, on the reverse strand, counting down.
TATAAATTCCTTGTGAGGGATCCATGGAAGAGGCCAGTGACTCAAACTTTTGTGCACCCCGTTTTTAATAATTAATTTAAAAGCACGTCAGTTTGTTCGCAAGTGTACGAGGTAACTGTAGGGTGATGAGTTTGACTCGAGTCGTATCTCTTGAGGAAATAACTGTTCGGTCCTATTAATGTTTTTCTCAATTTTGAATAACATACATATACATTTGGGGGTTTGAAAAGATTGATTCGATCATTATAAACTAAGACGATAATTTAAACTAATTAAACTAATTACTTTAACTAGATTATCAATTACGAACTAAGCAGTTTACTAAGCTAATTAAACTAATTATTCTAAATTATCRACTAAGAGCAGTAACTAATTATCGATTAACGCTACGAAGTTTAAAAACTAATTATCGTATTTAAGCATGAATTAAAGAGATTATCGCTAGCAATTGAATCATACCAATCYAAGAACATTAACGSAGCATAAACTAAATGCATAAATAAGCTAAATTAACCAGTATCCAAAATACGAGCATAAAACGATTAAGCTAATTAAATTAATCTAGCATTAACTAYGAAATTAACTAAGMAATTAACTAAGAGATTAACTAAAAGTTTTAGAGTACTTATTRTAACTACGAAAAGCAATGAAAAGCTCCAGCTATTCYGGAGTTTGGACGCTGATCTTGGGCGAAGATTGAGTTCCGAAYGCTAAATTGAAGTTYCGGACTTGTCRTTCTTYGATCCGTGATCTTCRTCTCCAAATCTTGTTATAAGACGTGGATTTATTGTTATTATGAGCTAAAATACTCTAGAATAGTGTTGGGTCTTCTCCTCTCCTCAGTATATCTCTCAAAATCCGTAGAAATGAGGTCTTAAATAGATATTAGGAGTCTTGGCGCACAAGAAACCCTAATTTCCGAATTCTGGGCCATCGCGTCGACGGAGCGTCGGTGTAGCGTCGACTGACGCGAGAAGGCGCTCGGTGGATGTCGACAGTCTTGGTCAGCAGCGCTCAGTAGGTCTGGTCAGCAGGTGCGCGCGTCGGCTGGCAGGTGCGTCGACGTTGTGCGTCGACATCGACGCTTCAGCAGCTAGCGTCGACGTTGCGTCGGCCTTGGTGTGTCGACATCGACGCTTCAGAACGTAACATCGGCAAAGCGTCGTCCTTGCATCGACCGACGCGGGCCATGGCTCGCTGGCACGGCTCGCGTCGACGGGCGTCGACTGTCGCATCATTCGATGCGACTGAGCGTCGGTCTCCTTTTCTCGATCGTTTGCTACTCGTTTCATCGGAAAGCTTGTTCTTCTATTCTAGAACATCGAACTTCATCTTTTACGCGCTAAACTCTTCCGGTTACTTAGCTGTAAGGTGAAAAACAACTAATCATCACCTAATTGCATCAATTAAGATCAAAATACGGTAAAATAAGCTGGAATTATAAAATTACGGAATTATGCTTAAATAATCCAACTTATACCAAAAACAAATATAAAAACGAACTAAAAAGCTAATAAAAATAAGGACAAATATACTCTAATTAGCCAGCTTAAGACAGATCTATCGTCCTGACCTCCCTGGGGGGAACATGTGGGACCACTTGTCAGATTTGGTTACGCAACGGCCCCTGATTCACGGCATGTGCTCCCGAGATCCTAGCTGAGGTCCCCACGGGGAGAAACTATAAATACCTCAGCCTTGAGGCTGAGAGAGGTATGTCATTCTTTTTGCATTCCTTGCTTTGTTCACCAGAAACACTCTATATGCTTTCTGACTTAAGCATCGGAGAGGTTTCCACCGGAAAACCCCCGGTGGTCCTTTTCTGACGTGTTTGTGTGTGCAGTTCGAGAAAAGAACAAGGTTCATGTGTTGTCATATTTTTGGGTGAAACAATTGGCGCCGTCTGTGGGAAAGTTTCTGGGCAAAGACCTGAGATTTTGGAATGGCTTCAGACGGATTGCGGCGGAATCTGGTTGGGGAACTAGACGGAACTCCTAGCTCCACTGCGCCATGGGGCATGCCACAGTCGGCAGGGCTATCAACGGCGAGGCAGGAGGGAACGGAACCATCAGTAGCCACTGGGCTGGGCACCGCACCATCTCCCCCTGGAGGATCTACGCCTGTTAATGGCGGACCATTGAATGAAAACTTCCTCAGACAGTTGTCTGAGCTTATCGGAAAAGCCGTGGAGGCGGCTGTGGAAAAGAAGTTCGCGATGATTTCAACACCGCCTTCTGATGCACGGCCAGAGCGGACAGTTCCGCTAGCAGAAATAGAACCGTTGCGCAACCAGCGCACAGATCGGACCCCCCTCCAAGATAGAGAAGAATACTTCTCCACCTCTGATAGCGACGTCGAGCCAAGCCAACCTAGGTCTGGCTGAGCAGATGCAAAGCTTACAGAAGGAGGTGAGAGAGTTCAAGAGAAAGATGGCGAGCATCAGTATGGTGCCGACATGAAGAGGCACTCCATTCACGGAGGAGGTCATGCGTGATGACGTGCCGACCTCGTATAGATCCTTAGGCTTTGAGTATAATGGGACCACAGATCCGTGGGATCACCTCAGCCGCTTCGAAATTGCAGTAGTGGTACACAAGTTCTCTGATGCGGTCATGTGCCGGGTCTTCCCGATGACTTTCACCAAGTCAGCTCGGCTCTGGTTTAGCCAGCTACCGCCATATTCCATCAGTTACTTTGACGAGTTCAGCTTGGCTTTCCTGCATCAGTTTACCAGTTGCAGGAAATACCAAAAGATGCCGCTTGAGTTGTTTAGTTTAAAGCAGAAAGAGAATGAGAGCCTGTGTGCTTACATCAATAGGTTTACCAATGCAAAGCTGGAGGTACCTTCGGCGTCAGAGGAGCTCTTAGTGAATACGCTAGCACAGGGCATCAGGAGAGGAGAGTTTTTTCAGTCGCTGGTTGTAAAGCCATCTCTAAAGTTTGGAGAACTCTTGGAAAGGGCGGAGAAATACATCCATTTGGAAGAGGCCCTGAAGATCAAAGAGGAGGGAGAGAAAAAGAGAGAGAGATACGGCAGAGAAGAGAGAGTATCGATGAAGAAATCCAGGCCAGACCTGTCGGGAGGATGACCTCGCTTTGATAGGTACACGCCCCTTGCGACCCCTCAGGGGGAGATCTTGCAAGCAATAGAGAGGCATCCAGACCTCCAGTGGCCTAAGACTTATGCACAGAAGCCTAGGAAAGAAAGGTTTGACCGATTTTGTCGGTATCACAATGAGTACGGCCACGATATGGATCAGTGCACCCATCTTAAGGATGAGTTAGAGAGGATGGTGCAGACTGGGAACCTTAAGGAGTATGTGCGGACGAGAAGGGAAGAATCCAGGTCTGGCTACCGCAGTAACGATCGACCTCAGTAGAGCAACAAAGAGCAGGAGGGCAGGCGAAATGAAGGGAGAAGAAATGACCAGGCTCAGGTAATAAGAGGAGAGATTTATATGATCACGAGTGGCGAGTGGGATGAGCACTCTAAACGGACTCGGCACAGCTATATCCGAGCTGCAAGAGACTTGGTCCGCAAAGCGCGTGAGGTAGGGCAGGTGGCACCTAGTCCAAACATATGTTTCGGCTCTGAAGATGAGAATGGCATCTTAGCGCCTCATATGGATGCCCTAGTCATAACAGCAACCATTGCCAATTATAATGTGAAGCGAGTGTTAGTTGACACAGGAAACTCTGCCGATATCCTGTTTTACGACTGTTATCAACAACTATAATTAGATGTAGAATTGGAAGAGGTGACAACCTCCTTAGTAGGGTTTGCGGGGGGAGCCCTGAAGCCTTTGGGAGCAGTTAGGCTCTTGGTGACGCTAGGAGAAGAACCATATAAAGTGACCAGAATGGTGCGATTTCTGGTAGTCGAGGCACCGTCTTCATACAACGTCATGCTAGGGCGACCATCCCAAAGCCAGTTCCAAGCGGTAATGTCTGTATACCACATGAAGATGAAATTTCCGGCAAAGGATGGGACAGGCGAAGTTAGGGGTGACCAATACGCGTCCAGGCAGACATACGCCAAATGCGTCAGACGGAATGAGGAAGAACGACAGAATAAAAGAGCTCGGGTAGATAGAGCACTGCCAAACCTGTCCCAGAGAGAGGAAGGGCTGATGATGGTCGAAAATCTTATTAGACCTTGTCCAATTTCTAAGGACCAATGCGGACGTCTTTGCCTGGTCTTCTTAAGACCTTGTGGGTATAGATTCGACAGTCGTTGAGCATCACCTTAACATCAACCCTGGAGAAAAGCCAGTAAAACAGCGAAAGCGTATTTTTGTGCCAGAAAAGGAAGCAATTATTGAAGCTGAGGTGGAGAAATTGTTGAAAGCTAAGCACATGCAGGAGATACAATTTCCTGAGTGGCTCTCCAATGCAGTATTGGTCCTTAAGACCCAAGACGACTGGCGCATGTGTATAGACTTTCGTGATCTTAACTGTGCTTGCCCCAAGGACCATTACCCTCTTTTGAGGATAGACCAGTTAGTTGATTCCATGTCGGATTGCGAGCTATTAAGCATGATGGACGCCTCGCAAGGCTACCACCAGATCAGACTCACTGAGGAAGATTGGAAATGGGTTAGCTTTATAACCCCGAAAGGAACATACTGTTACGTGGTCATGCCATTTGGGCTAAAAAATGCAGGGGCCCGTACCAGAGGTTGGTGGATAAAATGTTCAAGGCACAGTTGGGGAGAAACATGGAGGCATACGTGGATGACATGTTAGTCAAAAGCGTAAAGGTGACCTCGCATGTGGATGATCTGAGGGAGACCTTCAATACCCTAAGGAAATACAGGATGAAGCTTAACCCCAAGAAGTGTTCAGGGTCAGAGTTGGAAAATTCCTAGGGTACATGGTAATAGAGAAGGGTATCGAACCTAATCCTGAAAAGGTCAAGGCAATTATGGATATGCAGGCACCGAGAAATGTCAAAGAAATGCAGTGCTTAGAAGGTCGAATCAATGCCTTGAGTCGATTTGTCTTGCGGTCAGCTGAGAAGAGCTTGCCATTTTTTCAAGCCCTGCAAAAGAAAGCTAAATTTCAATGGAACAGCGAATGCGAAGATGCGTTTAAAATGCTGAAAGAACATCTGGCTAGCATGTCCTTACTCACAAAGCCGATTCAAGGAGAGCCTTTAATCCTATACTTGTCCGTAGGACAACAGGCAGTCAGCTCTGTCCTGCTTAGGGAAGAAGGCAAGGTACAGAGGCTGGTATACCATTGGAGAAAGGTCTTGCATGATGCAGAGGTGTGGTATGTAGAGATAGAACGAGCGATGCTGGCTCTGGTTGGCACAGCTCGCAAGCTATGCCCATACTTCCTCTCACACAACATAGTAGTTGTTTTGCATGTAATTGTTATGTTTTTCTTTGTGTTTTTAGATAGGTTTTTATATTGATTTTAGTAGTTTTGAGTCGTTTTTAGTTAGTTCGTAGGTTGTTTTTCTAGTTTTATTATTTTTCGTGTTTCTATTGATTTTATATTTAATTTGGTTAAATGGGTTCATTTAATTGGTGATTTGACATAATTCTTGGGTTTTTATGTTTAAAATTCCTAATTTTAAAGGTAGAGACATTTAAGACCAAAATACAAGCCAGGATGAGCCAACTCAAGCCAAAAACTAGCTTCAAAATGCCAAAACATTCTGGAATGGTCGCCAGGGCGTGCCAAGTTGAGCCAGAACAAGCCAGCGCCCAGCAGTGCCCCATGCCAGCACAAGACAAGGCAAGCCAGCGCCTAGCCAGCGCCTTCCAGCACTCGCCAGCAGGCGCCAAGCCCCCATTCCAGCGCCCAGACCCAGCACCTGCGCCCAGGCTCAGCCTCCTAGAGCCACACCGATCCGCATTGAGCCAAATTGATCAAAAAGGCTAGCTAATGGTTTAACAAGACCATTTTTTGGTCAATTTTTGTCAAACCCGGGATTTTCAAGCCTCTAAGGCTAATTTGGCCCATTTAAACCCAATTAAATCTATTATAAATAGGACCCAACTCTCATTTTGAAAGATCACTCCCTTCCCAACCCTAACTTGGGTTTTGGGATCAAATTACTCTCAAAGCTCTTGGATATTTTATCTTTCTTAGGTTTTAAATTTAATTTCAAGCTCTTATGTAATTTTATTTCCTAGATTAGATTTAATTTCAAGCACTTCCTTGGGTTTGTAAGGTTAAGAAGAACTTAAGTACTCCATTTGATTGTTACTTTTGATGCAATTTAATTCAAACTTGCTACTCTTTCCTTTAATTCAAATAAGTTTCCCTTCAATTTCATGTTTATGCTTTATTTCTATACTTGTTCTTCATTTCCATGCTTTGTTCTTCATTTTATGCCTTTTGTCTTAGCACCTTGAATTCATGATGAAACTTATGAATTGGATATGGAATCTAGATGAGTGACATATCTAGATAATAGATCGGCTCTTGGATCTTCTTGATTTTGAGATTTTGCTATGCTTTATTTGCAATTTTATTTTTATGCATAGTTTTAGGTTAAATCATAGATCTACTCTTTGTTATATGTTATTTTCTTTAAAGTTTTGAACTATCTTGTTAATTTCTATTGCTCTTTCCATTAATGCTTTCAATTTTTTGCTTATTTGCATTATTTAGTATTTTATGCCTAGTTGTACCTTGTGCATGCATACTTGTACTTAGTGAAACTTTGCATTTTCTTGCTTATTTTCATTAATTGCTTGCATTTACATATTAAGGCATCCAACGAGGCATCCTACCCACTTGAATTTGAATTCCTAGTCTAGTTTAGTTAGGTTAAATGCTTTATTTTCACTTTTCTCTTATTTCCCAAGCTTGAAACACATTGAATACCTCAATTGAATTGAATTCCGATATTACCGAGCCAAGAACCCATTGATTCATTTCAACACCACAAAAGCTTTACAAATAAAATGGCGTCGTTGCGACACGGCTTGGTTAAGGCTTTCGATTTAATTGTCATTTCATTGTGTTTTTAGCTTTGTTTGGTATTTGACACTTTTTATTTAAGTATGCAAGGTCCTTATAACTATGGTGGATACATTCCCAACATGGGAGGGCATGGTGCAAACCATGTTGGGAATGGAATGATGTATAATGGGTATGGCAACATGGGAGGGCATGGTGCAAACCACGTTGCCAATGGTGGATATGGATACGGGCAACCCGGCATGGGAGGGCATGGTGCAAACCATGTCGGGTTTGATAGTTTATCGGGCGTGAATGGTTATGGAGCCTCAAATTCCTATCCGAACGTGCAAGCTCCATATTCCTATCTGAACGAGCAAGCCCCGACTTCCGGCTCATATGGCTATGGTGCACTGATTAGCACATATTTGCCCTTATTTTTAGTAGTATTATAACTTGTTTTTCTTATTATTTTTGGTATAAGTTGGGTAGTTTAAGCTTTAATTCGTATATTTGTACTCTCAGCTTATTTTACCACTTTTTGACCTAGATTGATGCAAATAAGTGATTATTTGTGACTTTTCACTTTACAGCTAAGTAACCGGAAGAGTTTAGCACGTAATAGACGAAGTTCGATGTTCAAGAATAGAAGAACAAGCTTTTCGGTGAAACGAGTAGCAAATGATCGAGAAACGGAGACAGACGCTCTGTCGCGTCGACTGACACGAGCGTCGACGCTCCGTCGACGCGAGCCATGATCCGCGTCAGTCGACGCAAGGCCGACGCAACTTTCTGAAGCGTCGATCCTAGACTCGTCGACCGACGCTAGGTCGACGCAACTCTCTAAAGCATCGATCCATGACTGCGTCAGTCGACGCAACCGCCCAGCGACGCGAGCGCCCAGGCTGCATCACCGCCGAGAGCCTACCTGCGTCAGTCAACGCACCATCGACGCGATAGCCTAGTTTCGTGATTTTAGGGTTTCTCGTGCGCCAAGTCATGAAATAACTATATAAACCCTTCATATTTCGGATTAAACAGAGAACCACGACCCAAGACACTTACCTAGGGTTGAGAACCTATTTTCAACACCCTAAAACATATTTTAAAGATCTAAGTCGAAGATTCAAGCCCCGAAGCACCAAGATGAAGACGTTCGTTCAAGCTCTGATTTCTCGACCAAAATCAACCATCTACAACCCGGATTTTCAGAACAATTTCATCACCTTTAGCTACTTAATAAGTTCTCTAAACTCTAGTTATTCTTAGTTTAATTCTAGATAATTTATGTCTATTATTTCGTTTGAATTTCTAGTTTCGTTAATTTATTTCGAATCATTTGAACCATTGAATCGCTGAGCGTTTGAACCTTAGAATTTCATTTTTAATATTAATTAGTCGCTGCGTTTATTCTCTTGTTCATGCTTGGTGATGATTTGTTCAAGATTAATTTAATTATTGCTTTAGTTTTGATAATTAGTTGATAATTGGTTATTGCTATGTTATTGCTTGAGAATTTTGAGATTGATCTTATTGTTCTTGAGAATCACATGTTTAGTTTAATTCGTAGTATTTCATGCATGCTAGATAATTAATTTAGAATTTGTTTGCTTTAAAAAATCCTAGATTAATAATTCTTAAATAATTTAGTTTGAAGCTTTAGTTAATTAATTAGAATAAATTAGTTAGTTTAAAATAATTAGTTGATGCTTTTAAATTTATTAGTAGTTGATAGTTTTCAAAAACCAAATTTATACAAGTTCTCGTGTTAAACATTGTGATTAAACAAACAATAAAAATTCCAAACGTCAGCCCTTGAGAGACGACTCGAGTTAAGCTTGTCAATCCTACACGCGATCCCGTTATTTTGCGAGTGAGCTATTAGATTTCTGACAATTATTTATATAGTAGGCACACACAAAAGCTCGAATCATGCACCACAAAATCATCCGAGTATGCCAAGCCCGAATCCCGACCTATACGATAGTTCTCTCACTTCTAATTTCGATTATGCCTCATTTGATGCCACCTATGGCACTCATGATTCCGATCCATATGCGTACTTTGGAATTTCGAGCTCTAATGACCAAAACGCCCTTCCCGCCTTTGATATTCCGGTGCATGTGCATATTCCACCCCCCGATCCGACTCTCTTGGCCATTTTGCAAGAAGTAAATTCGTTGACCATTAAGTGTGGTGCTCTTGAGGCTATGTGTTGTGCTCTTAATGCTAAGTGTGACGCTCTTGATGCTACAATGGATCAAGTTGCGAGCGATATTAATATGCTTAAATGAGCTCATGCGGATTCCTTACTCATGGACATGCTTCAAGAGTTAGTCGAAGAAGCATATATGGAGGCCAAGACTAATGAGGAGGTGGTTGGCCCGACCGTCGATATTGAGGAATGTAGAGAGGATGAGCCCCTTGTTCTACATGATGAGCCCATTGTGCCTCTATGTGACCCCAATTTGTGTGTCAATGACTCTCGGTGTGTCATTGAGGGCAATGCCGACATTTTAGAGGGGGAGGTGGAGGTTATTGGTGATAAGATTGTTAAGAAGCTTGAGGATTCGCTTGGGGTGGAGAATTTTGATGATGGGATTGGAAAGCTTGATGATTATCTTGAGGAGGAAGAGGTGAGCAAGCCAATTATCATCTTTGAAAACTCGTATCGAGAGAAGGAAGAGAGGTTGGTTGACGTGCTTAAAATTCTTAAGAGGGATATTGGTTGGAGACCAGGAGTTAGCCTCCGTATGGAGATAGTAAAAATCGGGATTTGGAGGTGGGTTATTGGAGGGCTTGATGTTCGTAATTTCTAAAAGTGAGTGGGTGAAGCCCATTGACTTGGTGCCCAAGACGAACGGCTTGTTAGCTCTTGAGGATGAACAAGGAGGATTGTTAGTCATGAGGGCTACGACGAGATGGGGGATGTTGATCGATTTTAAGAAGTTTAATGCGGCTACCAAGAGAGATCATTTCCCTCCCTCGTTTGTCGATCAAAGCTTGAAAAAGCCATACGGCCATTACTCCTATCCTTTCTTTGATGAGTCGTTGGGGCACTTCAAAAACACAATCCCACCCAAGGACCTACCAGAGGCAAGTGTCGAGTGCCCACTTGGAACGTTCACTTTTTGGCGGATCTTATATGAGCTATGCAATGCGCCAAGGACGTTCCAAGGAATGGATCCTCCCGACAAGGAGGAGATTGTATTAGTGGACCCTCCCGTGATATTTTCACCTTGATCAAAAAGGTAGTACGTCAAGCTAATGACGTAAAACAAGCGCTTCTTGGGAGGCAACCCAAGTTCTTTCCATTTCTTTCTTTCTTTCTTTCTTTCTTTCTTTTCTTTCTTTCTTTCTTTCTTTCTTTCTTTCTTTTATTGAACAATCCAAAAAACATTCAAAAATTGAAAAACAAACAAAAAAATATTTTGTTGAAGTTCATGCACAAATTTCCTTGCGTTTTTGACTTTGTGTGATTTTCTTTTCTAGGTTCTGTTTTCCGGCGTCGACCATTGGACGATTGATAAAAGTGGTAGCGTTCATAGGGTTGAGAGTTACTAGCCACAATCGATTTTTGCTTGGATTACTTAGATGCCTAGGTGGACCCCACCGAGCTCGACCTAAACTCACTCGGTTGAGGAAGTTTCTATTCACCCTCTTTTTACTTGTTTTTCATTAAAATGCGGGTAATGCATGGTTTAAGTGTGGGGTGGGTAGGTGGTTAGGGTCCGGGTTTTTATCAAGCATGATTTTGTCGTTCTTACTCGAGCCTTGGCAAAGTGACGCGTTCTTGGCGAAGTGACGCTTACTATTTGAACTTTTATATGGTTGAGTCAATTTTTGTGTCTTTTGTGTGTTTATTACATGTTTAAGCAACTCCACGTGCTTGGAAGTTTGAATAGTTTACTTGTCGGGCTTTTGCATGTTTAAGGCCTCTTGTGTGAGGGGTTGAATCTTTGTGCTTCGTCCAAAAACCGCCTATATATATATATAATCAACATTTTCTCGTGAAAATATTGCAACGCTCTAAAAGCTCTTTTGATTTTGCTCCCAAATTCGGTGCAAACTAGTGAGTAGCCTTGTGTGATTTATCGGCTTGCTTGCATTTTTATGGAAATTACATTGAGAAGGTTTGACTTTGCTCGTACATGATTGAATTTGAAAATGACCTCGAGGCACATATATCACCATTTTCCGGCCATATCCATATATTTAAGCTACTTTAAAAATCCCAAACGAGCCCCCCTTAAGCCTATGTCCCGTTTCTTGTTAGCCGAGCTCGATTTTAGCTCTTTTATCTTTGCAAATTATGAGGTGAGAGGGTGTGTCGTTAGTTGACGAGAAATGTGAGAGAAATCTATCGTGGGTTTCGGATTTTTAGAAGCTTATAAAAAAAAAGAAAAAAAAAGAATAAAGCTCCAACACAAATCACGAAAAGTGATAAAGCGTGCGTTCATGTGAAAAGCCTAATTCAAAAAGGCTAAATTTAGTAAAAAGAAGCAAATTCAAGAAGCTTCTAAGTGTTGTGAAATAAAAAGTCGGGAACGTGGGTGAATGAAAGGGTTTCGAATGAGAGTTTGGTTAATTGGGAAAGGTGAAGCGATTATAAGCTTCGGGTTTTAGAAAGTAGGATTTTGTGTGTTATTGATCACGTTGATCGTGTGTTAGCCACTATATCCAAATATTACATACCTTACCAAAGAGCCAACATTACAACCCATAATAAAGACCTCTTTCGATTCTTCTTTGGTCATGTACTACGAGCAATTTTGAGCGTCCGATTTGTGAAATCTTGACGAGTGCATGTATTGACCGACTGGAGCGTACACACGTCCCATATTAAACACTTGAGCGAATTGAGCCAACACCCTCAAAATTCCATTTGTGAGGAAGTCATCGATTTGGCTTGCAATTGAGAAAGAGTAATACGAGCAATGCTTGACGATAGCGAGCTTATGTTGATATTTTCATCTTATTAATAAGGATAAGCACAAGGATTTTCTTTTTACACAATGTTCATTGCGTGTGCACTCTCGATTCTTTTCGTTGTTCGAGGACGAACAAACCGATAAGTGTGGGGTAGTTGTTTTGCATGTAATTGTTATGTTTTTCTTTGTGTTTTTAGATAGGTTTTTATATTGATTTTAGTAGTTTTGAGTTGTTTTTAGTTAGTTTTCTAGGTTGTTTTTCTTATTTTATTTTTCTCGTGTTTCTATTGATTTTACATTTAATTTGATTAAATGGGTTCAATTAATTGGTGGTTTGACATAATTCTTGGGTTTTTATGTTTAAATTCCTAATTTTAAAGGTGGAGGCATTTAAGACCAAAATACAAGTGAAGCCGAGCCAAGACATGCCAACTCAAGCCAAAAACTAGCTTCAAAACGCCAAAACATTCTGGAATGGTCGCCAGGGCGTGCCAAGTTGAGCCAGCACAAGCCAGCACCCAGCAGTGCCCCATGCCAGCATAAGACAAGGCAAGCCAGCGCCTAGCCAGCACTTGCCAGCGCCAGCAGGCGCCAAGCACCCCTTCCAGCGCCCAGACCCAGCACCTGCGCCCAGGCTCAGCCTCCTCAAGCCACACCGAGCCGCCTTGAGCCAAATTGATCAAAAAGGCTAGCTAATGGTTTAACAAGACCATTTTTTTGGTCAATTTTGGTCAAACCCGGGATTTTCAAGCCTCTAAGGCTAATTTGGCCCATTTAAACCCAATTAAATCTATTATAAATAGGACCCAACTCTCATTTTGAAAGATCACTCCCTTCCCAACCCTAACTTGGGTTTTGGGATCAAATTACTCTCAAAGCTCTTGGATATTTTCTCTTTCTTAGGTTTTAGATTTAATTTCAAGCTCTTATGTAATTTCATTTCCTAGATTAGATTTAATTTCAAGCACCTCCTTGGGTTTGTAAGCCTATGAAGAATTCAAGTACTCCCTTGGATTGGGATCAAATTACTCTCAAGTCTCTTGGATAATTTCTCTTTCTTTGGTTTTAGATTTAATTTCAAGCTCTTATGTAATTTCATTTCCTAGATTAGATTTAATTTCAAGCACCTCCTTGGGTTTGTAAGCCTAAGAAGAATTCAAGTACTCCCTTGGATTGTTACTTTTGATGCCATTTAATTCAAGCTTGCTACTCTTTCCTTTAATTCAAATAAGTTTCCTTTCAATTTCATGTTTTATGCTTTATTTCTATGCTTGTTCTTCATTTCCATGCTTTGTTCTTCATTTTATGCTTTTTGTCTTAGCACCTTGAATTCATGATGAAACTTATGAATTGACTATGGAATCTAGATGAGTGACACATCTAGATCATAGATCGGCTCTTGGATCGTCTTGATTTTGAGATTTTGCTATGCGTTATTTGCAATTTTATTTTTATGCATAGTTTTAGGTTAAATCATAGATCTACTCTTTGTTGTATGTTATTTTCTTTAAAGTTTTGATCTTTCTTGTTAATTTCTATTGCTCTTTCCATTCATGCTTTCAATTTTTTGCTTATTTGCATTATTTAGGATTTTATACATAGTTGTACCTTGTGCATGCATGCTTGTACTTGGTGAAACTTTGCATTTTCTTGCTTATTTACATTAATTGCTTACATTTATATATTAAGGCATCCGACGAGGCATCCTACCCACTTGCATTTCAATTCCTAGTCTAGTTTAGTTAGGTTAAATGATTAATTTTCAATTTTCTCTTATTTCCCAAGCTTGAAATACATTGAATACCTTAATTGAATTGAAGTCCGATAATACCGAGCCAAGAACCCGTTGATTCACTTCAACACCACGAAAACTTTTCAAACAGTAGTGCGGACCAACTTGCCGTTGAAAGCCATAATGGACAAGCCAGAAGCGTTGGGAAGGCTGGTCAAATGGATAATCGAGCTCAACGAGTTCGATATTGTATTTGAGGCAAGGAAAGCTATTAAAGCCCATGCATTAGCTGATTTCATGCAAGAAATGACCATCTCTCCCGATGACAAGCAAGAGTGGATAATTTTCACGGATGGTTCAGTAGGAAATCAGGGTTGCGGGGCAGGAATAGTTTTAGTTGACCCGGCGGGTGTGGCCACTGAGTATGCAGTGCGCCTGAACTACGTTCTGTCTAATAGCGCGGCTGAGTATGAGGCCCTCATGAGAGGAGATCAGATGACAAGAGACTTAGGGGCAGAGCAGGTATGCGCAAGAGTGGATTCCCAGCTCGTCTGCAAGCAAATAAGTGGGGACTTTGAGACCAGAGAAGAAAGCATACAGAGGTACTTAGCCCAGTTTAGGGAACTAGCTAAAGATATGAAAGCTCTGACGGTCCTTCAAATTCCCAGAGAGGAGAATGGGAGAGCAGACTATCTGGCAAAGGTAGCCAGCTTAGCCGTGGATTGCTAGGAAAGAGTGATCACTTTGCTAATGGCAGATAAAGAATTCGGGACAGAGCAGGTGTGCTCGGTGATTGAAATCAATGACTGGCGTTCCCCCATTAAAGCATATCTAGAGAAGGCAGAACTGCCAGAAGACAAGAAAGAGGCAGTAAAGGTAAAAATCAGGTCTGCAAGATTTTGCTTGATTAAGGAGAGCTGTATCGAAGAGGGTTTGGGCAGCCCCTTTTGCGATGCCTAAGCCAGAGGAGGGTGCTCACATTCTTAAGGAGGTCCATGAAGGATGTTTTGGCAATCACATGGGTGCCAGAGCCCTATCGAGCATGATCTTGCGAGCAGGTTACTTGGTCGCAACTGAGAAAGGAGGCGGAGAATATTGTGTGAACCTGTGACAAGTGTCAAAAGAACTCGCCTTTAATACACAAGCCCGCGGAAGAGCTTATGACAATGAGCTCTCCTTGTTCATTTTCCAAATGGGGAATAGATCTGGTTGGTCCTTTCCCCACAGCCCCTGCCCAAAAGAAGTTCTTAATAGTAGCCATTGATTATTTCAGTAAATGGGTGGAGGCTGAAGTTTTGGCAAAAATCACGGAGGATGCAGTGATGAGATTTTTGTGGAAAAGAATTGTATGCAGATTTGGTATTCCCAAGATCTTAGTCTCAGACAATGGCACCTAGTTCATGGGTGCCAGAATCAAAGCTTGGTGTATAAAAATGAAGATTGACCAGCATTTCACGTTTGTCTTCCATCCATAGGCCAATGACAAGTTGAGGTGACCAACCGTATACTTGTACAAGGAAACACGTCTGGAGAAAGCCGGAGGTAGATGGGTCGACGAGCTCAGTTCAACTTTATGGGCGTACATAACTAATCCCAAGGAGAGCACAGGGGAAACACCATTTAGTCTAGTTTATGGCGTGGACACTGTGGTTCCCGCTGAGATTAGTATGGAAACTCATCGAGTCCAGAACTTCGTTGAGGAACAGAATGAGCTGTTGATTCAGGATACTCTGGATTTGGTTGAGGAGAAGAGGGAAAGAGCTGCCGTCAGAATGACACACATCAAGGGAAGAATCAAAGCGACCTATGACAGATTTGTGATCAAGAGAAATTTCCAGGTGGGAGACCTGGTCTTAAGAAGAGCCGATTTAGGGAAAGCTAAAGGAAAGCTGGATGCTGCGTGGCAGGGACCACTCCGGGTCACCCAGGTCTTAGAAGGTGGAGCTTATAAGCTAGAAGAGCTTGATGGAGTTGAAATTCCTCGCACGTGGAACATAAAAAATTTACGGAAATTTTCCATATAAATGTAAATCTTACAATGTTTTATTAAATGATAATGCAGGTTTATTTTTTCTCTCCACCAGTTAGTGCATTCTTTTTAAAAGCCAGGATTGGCTAAGGGAGGATGCCCCATTTTTCTGACCTGATTGTCAGTTTAAGCCAGGATTGGCTAAGGGCGGATGCCCCATTTTCCTGACCTGATTGTTAGTTTAAGCCAGGATTGGCTAAGGGCGGATGCCCCATTTTCCTAACCTGATTGTCAGCTTAAGCCAGGATTGGCTAAGGGCGGATGCCCCATTTGCCTGACCTGATGTCAGTTTAAGCCAGGATTGGCTAAGGGCGGATGCCCATATTTTCCTGACCTGATTGTCAGCTTAAGCCAGGATTGGCTAAGGGCGGATGCCCCATTTTCCTGACCTGATTGTCAGCTTAAGCCAAGATTGGCTAAGGGCGGATGCCCCATTTTCCTGACCTGATTGTCAGCTTAAGCCAGGATTAGCCAAGGTCGGATGCCCCATTTGCCTGACCTGATGGTCAGTTTAAGCCAGGATTGGCTAGTGGGCGGATGCCTATGATATCTTCTGACCTTATTGTCAGATAAATCCAGGATTGGCTAAAGGACGAATGTCTCAATCTCCTGACCTGATTGTCAGGAGAAGCTAGGATTGGCTTAGGGCGGCCGCCCGTGAAAAAAATCCTTATTTAACTGACAGGTTAAGCCAGGACCGGCTATGTGCAGGTGCCCATGGCAAGGCCCGACCGGATTGTCGGCCCAGAACCAAAAGAATAACCAAGGGTGGACACCCATAAAACACATAACTCGTGGGTCAGTCCCAGAGCAAGAACTGACTATTGGCGGAAGCCTTAACTCTCCAATGCACTAGCTGTAATTGAACAACATTAGTTCGACACTATACTGTGCATCAAATTTCTATCTCATTTTGTGTTTCACTCAAAATAAAAGATGTCCATGTTAATTTCTTATAATATGGATCATCATATCATGATCAAAGTATTCATGTCAGTCGTGTCAAAACTTGAATGAGCCAGTATAAAAAAGTTCTTTGTTGGTCATTTCTTATGATTCAATAATCAAAAAGTAGTAAAGTAAATTACTAGATTGACTCTAAAGGGTGATTTCTTCCACATAAATTAAAGGTATAGTTCAATTCTCAAAATGTATTTCTTAATGATAATCATCAATATGAATATCATCAAACTTAACAAGGTTCGTTTCACTCTTAACAATGTGCCACTAGTCATCAAGACTTTTTCACATATAAACATCAATTCAGTAATAATTGTCTATTCCTCGACAAATTCTCACATTTTTCAGAGATATTTGAACAAAATACTTTTCATTATAATATTTTACATTATTTGTTAAATATGTTACATAATATATCTAATAGTTTACTCATGAACCTTGTATGTGAATATGTGGTAAATAAACTCAATTACATTCAATGCTTTGGAATGAAATACAAAATTTACCAATAAGCCAAAAATAATTAAATCAGACCAACTCACATAAATCTAACTCAAAATAGACTTTAAGACCAAATACAATAGTCTAATATGAATGATTGATTATACTTTCACAAGTACTTTGTAAAGTAAGAAACAACAAATTTCATCAATCAAAATAGATGATATCTATTGACTAAGCAAGGTTATTGGGAGAACCTCCATGACTTCTACCACGACCAATAAATATCACAAACTCTTACATATCTTACCTCGTGGTTCATTCTTCCCACATAGGTAGGGATCAACATGTCTCTTACCCTTTACTTTGAGGTTATTTACACTATTCATATCGATCATAGTTAGCCTCAAGAAATCTCCTTATACGGTGGTCTAACATTGGTATTATAAAAAATACTGACATGTCTCTCAATGACTTATTACCATAATTAATATTATACAAGTGCATCAGTATGTTGCTCAAGTGAAAAAAAAAATTAAGATCGTATCTCTCAATTACTTATTGTCATTTAAAGTGACTTTCTTTTTCACATATGGTAAGACATGTTTTTAGTCGCAACAAAGTCATTATACCTTTTTAGCAAGCAAACAAATTTCTTTTCACTAATTTCTTAGGCTTGGAAGTAGTGTTTCATAAAATTATCAAAATTATCATTTAGAGCATATCCCAAAATTTATTGAAATCTCTCAACTACATATACTTCCAATACAAGATTTGGGGTCGATATGAAGTCTCAGATTTATTAGAGAATTGACTTTGACTTAGTTTAATGATTCTTTGTCAGTTGGGGTTGGTGTATGATATTATTGTGGAATTATAATTACACTAGTTTCCACATCAAACGACTGATAGTAGTACTCGATTTCTTTTGAGTATATTATTTTGAATTTAGATTGAGTTAGTTCAATCAATTTCTTTAGATAATGAATTTGAAGAATATATGTCATACTCTCTCTTTGATATTATGTGAATATACTTTGTCACAAGACTTATTTATAGAATTATTTATCATTCATGAACTTTCATTATCATGAAAATACGTAAATGTACAATGAATTATACATATATTGAAAGCAGCTTATAAAATCACCTTGAAGAGAATTACCTACATACATGAATCTATCAATTCATCGAAATTCATATTCAACATACATGAATCTATCAATTCATCGAAATTCATGATTAACTAAAAATATTGGTAAAATCATGATCAATCTCTCATGTAATCATGTAAATAACTTTATTTATATAAATAATAAATCATCTAAGAGCATAAATAATAGTATATTATGTACTCTCTGAATATCATTAAAGTATTGCAAAATTTGATTTTTATCAAAATTGTACATAACATCACATGCATATAATGATAGGTAACATATATACATATACATGCTATGTATAAGAATTTACAATAATACATACCATAACATATTTATTAGTTTCATTTAATAAATAATAGGGTAATTCGAATTACCTTGGAGGAAAGGCATGATTCTTTCATATGACATTACTTGAATAGGTTTCTGATTATTATGTTGGGAATATTATTTTCAACATTAAATTT
The DNA here is from genome assembly GCA_014905375.1 of Phtheirospermum japonicum. Lineage (NCBI taxonomy): Eukaryota > Viridiplantae > Streptophyta > Magnoliopsida > Lamiales > Orobanchaceae > Phtheirospermum > Phtheirospermum japonicum. Next base: position 134,455 of record BMAC01000836.1, on the reverse strand, counting down.
CTTGTTTGTAGTTTTCCTTTATTAGGAAGCAAAGTATTTTAGGACTCTAAGATTTCTTTCTTAGTTGGAGTCTAGGAATTTATTTAGTTTCCTAAATACTTTTTAACTTGTTTAACAAGACTTGGAGTCTTATTTTACTTATATGTACCAAGACGCAAGATATCAAGACATACGCGGTGAAGATATTCTGAAGCAGAACACGAACGAAACAACTCGGAGCTTTGCTAGAGAATTAGAAGGATCTCTACGTTGCGTAACCAACGTAGGAATTCTACTAAAGAAGAAGCGACGAGCATTTTGTGTATCAAGAGTTTGATACAATTTGTTTTTCATATATTACTTATGATATTTTGTATTGATCTTAAACGATTGACATGTAATATTGTTTTCGGGTTTGTACACCCAAGTTCATAAGCAAGTTTGCTTACGAACTGAAATTAATTTATTGTGTTTTTCATTTTCGCTGCTATTTCTGAGATTCAATTGATGTTAGGTCTGGTGACGTCTATCACGAAACCTAACATCATTTTTCTAAGTCATAATTCTGCAAAACATCAATTGGTACCAGAGCAGGATACTTAACTTTAAGTATTTCGATCCTTGTTTTGTAGATTTGACATAATGGACGCTCAAGGGAACCCAAGACCCCCAATCCTAAATGGAGAGAACTACTCCCTTTAGAAACAGAGGATGCGGTGGCACATCAAAAACATCGACGAACGAGCTTGGAGATCCATTCTTGTTGATTGGGAGAAACCTCGTATCACTGCGGATGGCGACGGTGATTCCGTATACAAAATAGAAGAAGACTAGACGGACAATGAATAGCCATATCAAACTGAAATTCTAAAACCATTAATACCTTGTGCATCTATGTCGATACGAATTATTACAAAGTGATCAATAATTGCGAGTCTGAGAAAGAAGCATGGGACTCCCTTCAAAGGGTATGCGAAGGGACTCCAAGTGTGAAGAAATCTCACCTGAGAATGCTCACCACAACGTTCGAGTCCATGAGAATGGATGATAAAGAGTCTGTTGTGGAGTATACCATGAGACTCCCTGACATATCGAATGAGATTGGAAACCTTGGCGAGCCCATGTCCAATGCATGCCTTGTTGGAATACTTCTCAGATCCATTTCGAAGAAGTTCAATCTGAAAGTGGTTGTCATTGAGGAATCCAAGGATACTGACAGACTGTTCTATGATGAGTTGGTCGGATCGCTCAAAACTTTTGAGATGGAACATCTAGACTATCACTCAAAGGAGAAGAATGTCGCTCTCACCTCCGATGTTAACTCAAAATATGAAGATGAAGAAACTGACTGGAGAGATCTTTTTGACAAATTTGAAAGGAAAACAATTGGAGAGGAAGAAGTGTCGCTCATTACTCAGAAATTCAACCGCTACTTGAGGAGAAAGATCAATATTGAAGGGAAAGCATCAAATTCCATGATGGAGACACCACCTCCAAAGTATTCTGGAAGAAATATATCCAACTTCCAGCCCTCATCTCCTGAATCAAAGACCGGAACTTCTCCCAAGCCACTCAGCGAAGTCCAATGCCATGAGTGCAAAGGTTGGGGGCACTAGAAAAACGAATGTGCAAATACGTTAAGGAAGAAGAGTCTTATTTCAAAGGAGTTTGATGAAGGTGGAAGCGACTCTGACTCACCTGAGTCAGTACCTGCTCTTTTTGCTCATGTTGCCTGGGATGATGACTTTCGAGTTCACAACATCAATTCCAACACCCCGTGCCTGAATGCTGAGGTTGAAGATTCTCACGACGAATATAAAAAGTTGTGCGTGGAGTATGATGAACTATTTTCCAAGTGGGGAAATCAGGTTTTGAAAGTGAAAACCCTTATGATCATAGTTGAAAAGCTTACTCATGAGATAGAAGATCAAGTGAAGATCATTACTCGGTTGGAGACCTCTCTTACAAGAAAAGATTTAGAATTGGAACGAGTAAGGGCTGAGCTAAAAAAGGTTCAAGATACAATTTCAAACCTCAACAAGGGAAAGGCGAAGCTGGATGAAATTTTGGAGATGTCGTACCCAGAAACTTCAAGGCACAGAATTGGTTACAAACCGGAGCAACAATCGCATCAAGTCAGCCACAACCAAGAATCTGTCAAGCTCCATAAGAAGAGAAGAAGGCAGTTTGTTTGCCATCACTGTGGAGATCATGGCCACATTCGCCCCTTCTGCTGGAAGAGAACTGGGAAGAAAAGTCCGTCTCAGAGGATTAATCAAGATGATGGGACTCGTGATGTGACTCAAGTTGTCAACACCAAAGGCAGCACCAAGTTGAAACGAGTCTGGGTAAGAAAGGGGGAGGTCAAGTGTAACATGATGTACACCTCTCTAAAATCCCACATTCCTGGAGCATGGTACTTTGATAGTGGATGCTCCAAACACATGACCGAATCCGAAGAACTTCTGTCAAACATTGTAAAATTCAAAGAAGGAAAGGTCAAATATGGTGGAGGAGCCAATGGGTAGATTATTGGCCAAGGAACACTCCATGTTCCAGGGATTGCCAAGCTGGAAAATGTGCTACTTGTTGAAGGGCCGACTGCTAATTTGGTAAGCATTAGCCAATTGTGTGAAGGAGGCTTTAGCGTCAAATTTACACGAGAAAAATGCGAAGTCTACGACGTAGAAAGTGCCTGCATTCTAACTGGCCAGAGAACGTCCGACAACTACTATCAAATAAATGGATACGTGTTTTGTAAGTTTTCCCAGCTGAGCGATGCAGAGGTGTGTCATCAAAAACTCGGACACGTTAACTACAAAATGTTAGAAAGGCTTGTAAACAAAGACGCTGTGAACGGATTGCCAAAACTCAACACGAAGATCATCCCTGTTTGTGAAGCATGTCAAAAGGGGAAGAAAGTTAAAGTACCACACCCATATGTCCAGAGCCTTACCACATCCAACTGCTTTGAACTCATGCATATGGAACTCATGGGACCACGTAAAGTGGAGAGCCTCGGAAGTAAAAGGTATGTTTTAGTTATCGTGGATGATCTTTCTAGATATACATAGATCGAATTTTTGAAAGAAAAATAAGAAACATTTGTGCTTTTTAAAAAACTTGCTAAGAATTTGTGTGGGCGTTTTGGAGTGAGTATAGGAAGAATCAGGATCGATCATGGAAAAGAATTCGAGAATGAGTCGTTTTCAAACCTTTGCTCTAAAAAGGGAATTACTCATGAGTTTTCTTCCCCCATTACCCCTCAGCAAAATGGTATAGTTGAACGAAAAAATAGATCTCTTGCGGAGATGACTAGAACCATGCTGATTTCTAATGGTATTGCAAAACGGTTTTGGGCAGAAGCCATGAACACAGCGTGTCACACCATTATAGAGTTTATTTTAGACTAGGATCACATGTCACTCCCTATGAACTGTTGTAAACCTAACATAAGCTACTTTCATGTTTTTGGATGTGTTTGTTATGTCTTGAATGATAGGGGGTATCTCTCAAAGCTTTATTCTAAAAGTGATAAATGTGTTTTTATGGGTTACTCTCAAAATATTCATGCATATCGAGTTTTTAATCTTAGGACACGTTGCATGATGGAGTCTGTCAATGTGAAATTTGATGATACAATTAGTGGAGTAAAACCTGCGGAGGACAATGACCTGATTTATGATCAGAGACCTCAATTTGCTGTGGACGGTTTAGATGTTGATGCAGGTACAGAAGCTTTTGTTACAGGTGATGACGGGTCTGGTGACATGTCACCGAACCCAACACTGCCTCAGGAAGAAACTAGCAACAATAAATATGGAGAACTGACCCCAGTTTCAACCCCTTCTCCGGTGATTCCTGAGTCTGATTCAAATTCAAAGGATGAGGACCCTGGAAATCAAATTGATCTTTATCAAAGAGACATTCCCTCAAGAATTTAAAAGAATCATCCAACTAGGCAGATTATTGGTGATCTTGATCAGAGGAGTACAAGGAAAAGACAGATAAACTTCAAGGAAATGGTAAGATATGTCTGTTTATCCACTAATTGTTCTCGAATTTGAGAAAATTTGTTCCTTGCTAAAACAGAGCCGAAACGAGTGGAGGATGCATTGAAGAATGAATTTTGGATTAAAGCAATGCAAGAGGAGATGGACCAGTTCGCAAAGAACGATGTATGGGATTTGGTTCCCCGTCCTGATAATACACATGTCACTGGAATGAAGTGGATATTCAAAAACAAGACAGATGAAGTTGGGAACATTGTTCGAAACAAAGCAAGGTTAGTGGCACAAGGATACACTCAAATTGAGGGTATCGACTTTGATGAAACATTCTCACCGGTTGCACGTATAGAATCGGTAAGACTACTTCTTGCAGTTGCATGTCATTTAAAAATTTCACTGCATCAAATGGACATTAAGAGTGCATTTCTAAATGGTGTTTTGAGCGAAGAAGTATATGTTGAGCAACCCAAAGGGTTTGTGGATCCTCGTAAACCTAATTTTATTTTAAAACTTAAAAAGGCCTTGTATGGTTTAAAGCAAGCTCCAAGAGCTTGGTATGAGAGGCTGACTCAACATCTATTGTTTCTACATTTTAAACGAGGTGAAGTTGACAAGACTTTATTTCTGCTCAAATCCCAGAAACACATTCTTATTGTCCAAATTTATGTGGATGATATTATCTTTGGTTCGACTAACGAATAGATGGTGAAGGATTTCGTTGTTCGAATGTCAAACACTTTCGAGATGAGTATGCAAAGGTGATCTTTCGTATTTTCTTGGCTTACAAATTAAAAAACTTGATGATGGAATTTTTCTCTCACAAACCAAATATGCAAAGAATCTGGTCAAAAAATCTTGTTTAGAAGGTGAGAAGCTCAAGAAAACACCTCTGGGTAAAGACAAGAAAATGTCGAGAGACGATGTTGGTTCTGGTGTTGACAACACTCTTTATAGGAGCATGATTGGTAGCCTCCTTTATTTAACTGCCAGCAGGCCCGATATCATGTATAGTGTGTGCTTGTGTGCAAGATATCAGGCTAACCTTAAGGAATCACATTTAAAGGTTGTTAAAAGAATAATTCGATATGTGGAAGGAACTAGTGATTTAGGGTTATGGTACACTAAGGAAACATGCACTGAATTGGTAGGGTATACGGACTCGGATTGGGCTGGGGATGTAGTTGATAGGAAAAGTACTACATGGGGTTGTTTCTTTTTGGGGAATAATCTAATCTCTTGGTATAACAAGAAACAAAACTATATTTCCTTGTATACAACCGAAGCCGAATACATTGCAACTGGAAGTGCGTGCACGCAGCTTCTTTGGATGAACCAGATGATTGAAGACTAGGGTCTCCATAGCAGTGTTTTGACCGTACTCTGTGATAATACGAGCGCAATTGACATCTCAAAAAATCCAGTTCAGCACTCTCGTATAAAGCACATCAGGTATCATTTCATCCGAGAGTTAGTTGAGAGAAAGATAATAAGTCTTGAACATGTAGGGACAGACAGCCAGCTCACTGATATATTCACAAAAGCATTAGACCTGGAGACCTTCTCTTGTTTGAGAAGAGATCTCGGAATGTTCATAGTCTAGTCCATGTTGGGTTTGATGTTATGACGCCCAAAGTTATCATCAGTCATACATTTGTATATTTTGCATGCATTTTTGTTTTTCCTTTTTCATACACAATACAAATGCATTGAGTTTTAAAGAGAAATAAGGCCGTTTGTTGTAACAAAAGTGATGACAAATGGACTAACCTCTTTTATTTGGTGATTTTGAAACTCTCCCGCAGAAACAGGTTTTATCCCAAGTCCAAAAACAAAAGGTGTTAATAGCGATTGCTAAAGATATAATAATTCTCTTCAAATCTTAAAAATATGAAGAAAATCTAGACTAAAGGTCTGTTCTTTAAATTTCACCTTATTGAGCGATTTTGACGTTGTCATTAACTTGGATCAAGGGGTTTGTTTTCATTGACTTCGCCGTATGCAATGTTGGGTCCAATGTCATCATTCATGAAAAGCAACACCGATCAAAATCTCTAAAAATCTTTCTGTGAATAATTTCTAACCTTTCTAGGTCATCTTTTTAGGCATAATATAAGACATTCATATTTTGTGAATTTGCCTGTGATTGCTGGGTGTTCTGTTTCTCCTGTTTACTTCCTATTTTGATGTCTCTTGATTTTTGTTGAGGATGTGGTTATTTGGTTGTTCCAGTGGTGCTGTGATCGGGTGAGCTGGGTAGGTACTATGAGATTGATATTCTTTTTGTATTGTTCACTTAGTATGTTTTTTATATTTTCTTAGTGATGGTTCAATCCTCAGCTAATATTCGGTCTCCGTGTGCTTTTAAGTGACTTGTTTTAGTGGGTTTCATGGGTAGTTAAGGTTGAGATATGGTTCCTTGAGTTGAGGGATAGTGGGCTTCTTTTTAGAAAGGAATATATTACTGGGGGTAATATTTCCTATTTTTAAATATAGTAGGGTAGATTGTGTAAATATTATTTTTCCTATTCTTCTGTTGTTTCTCTCTCCTCCCCAACAGTAAGTTTTTTTTATGTTTTTAAGGGAGCTTTTCTTACCGTTTTGGCCCACTTCTACTCACCTCTTTTCTCTCTCTTGTGAAATTGGAATCCCACTCAAACTCTAATTCCTCCCAATGTTTCTCGATTTTATTTCTCTGTGTGGTTTGTATTGTTGGGATTTGCAGGATGTCGAATTCGCCTTCAGGGTCTAGGGTTCCTGAACTTCCTGCAGAAATTTCACGCTCCGGCGAACAGGTTGCTTTGACTTTATCAAGATTTGGTGGGCTGGACATCCGCGAGGAGATAGGTGTTTCTTTTTCCCGACACCCATCACCAGTTGTTCAAGAAACAAGTGGTTCCGCTCCGGAGAGCTCTCTTACCATATTGCCGATTACAGCCCCGACTGACGCCGCTCCTTCGGCCCAGGTCCTTCCCGGCCAACCTGGTAATGAAATTTTTGTTGACAACCCTCCTAATCTGTCGTTTATTGCCGAGGTTTTTGGGCGCATCGGTGATCCCACCCTGAAGCGGTCATGGCGGTTGTGAAATATTTCTCCTGGATTTGTCCCGCCGGCGGTCCCTAAAAGCTATGCAGATCCACGTCGTAATGTGCCGATTGAGCACATGAATTTCACTGAAGATGTTACCATTGCCACTGACTCTGATGATGAGGAGTTTGTGCCTCCGGCAACTATCACGGCTCCGGCGACATCAAGTGCTCCAGAGGCTATCAAAAAGGGTCGTGGACGCTGGAAGCAGACTGTGAAGCTTTCGGATAAGAAGAACCCTCCGACATCTATTAAGGTCTCTCCTGGTTCAACCGAGACTGAGTATTCCAGCCCGCCCTATGAAATAGTAGACTTCTTTACTGGTGAAGTATCAAGTTCAGCTAATCCTATTTTTTCCGATCCCCTTGTCACCACTGCCTCCAACTTCTCCGATCTTTTCCACTGAGCTTGAACGATCTCCTGATGATTCCGATGAGATTCCTCTTGTGCACCTGGTGAGTTCTATGAAGGCTGCCAAGAAGAAAAGAAAGGAGAAGTCCAGGGTTGCATTGGCTGAAGATGTTCAGAAGGCTGATGATGGGACTGGTGACTTGTCACCGAAGCCAACATCACCCATCCCAGGTGATGTCTCTCCCTACAGCCCGAGGTCTGATACTGCGAGTGATATACCCCCTCCGGCTCCAGGTTCTCCACTCGTTGAGGATGCTGACATTGATCCAGTTTCCGATAAAGTGGAGATAGAGGATCTAGCTCCTTTCTATGAGAAATTTCTATCCTCCCAGGCGAGGCACTTTTATCTGTCTACAAGGACCGAGGCATGATTGACAAAAGGCGAGTCCCTGTTGAATTGTTCAAGCGCCAAAATTTGATTGCCTTCTTTGAGCACAGGGGCTTATACTCGACGGTCTCCACCGCCATGCCATTTGTCCGGGATTTTGGCCAGCTCGTATTTGACCAGACCTCAAGCTCAGTTCCTTTTCAAAGTTGGAAATGGGATCCAGTTCAATTTTGGCCAGCTCGTATTTGATATGGTCACAAGGTTTGCCTTCTCTAAGTCTTCCTCATCTCCGTGTTTTCCCTCTTTGATTACAGTATTTTAGAGAACCAAGGCTTCACGCCTTTCGCAGATGCTTCCCTCATTGGTGAGGCGGAGTGGTTCACCTTGAGGAGCCATCACCTCTCTAGAGCCTGCGTTGTTGATTTGCCCTGGCGTGCGCCTGTTCAAGTTGGTGATGCCCGTGGTAACACCTCTGCGAGTTCTGTCACCGGTGACAATATGTTGCAGTTGATGGCCCCAGTTGTCCGTGCTCAAGTGGCCTTACTTGACAACTAAATAGCTTAGCTTGACAGCCAGCGTGCTCAGCTACAAGCGTTGCGGGGTTCCCTGTTTGAGGCCCTTTTTCTGACCAAAAAGGGGGAGATAGACATGACGAGGATGTTGCTGGAGATGCTATTGGAGTTGGTGGTTCTACTGCTGAGGCTGCTGATGGCGAGGCTGCCACCGTGTTGGCGAGCTTGGCCAGTGAGACGAGGAGAAAGAAGATACGATTCAGGAACAAGTTTTTGAAGCAAGTGAAGAAGAAGCTCAGGAAAAAAAAATTGATGGTGAAGGAACATCTTCGTCCTCTCGACTGGAGAAGAAGGCTCGTGGTGTTTAAGTTCCTTTTGTGCTTTCCTTAGTTTCCTTTGCTTTTAGATGTTTGTGGAACAATTTGATTTTCTTCTTGTTATTGCTTATTTAGGGGGAGTTTAATGTAGGGGGAGTCAGTTTGTTTTTCAGTGTTGAACATTTTGGTTGCGTCATGGTAGTTTTGTCCAGAAAGGCAAAAGGGGGAGATTGTTGGGAATATTATTTTCAACAATAAACTCCTTGTTTGTAGTTTGCCTTTCTTAGGACGCAAAGTATTTTAGGACTCTAAGATTTATTTCTTAGTTGGAGTCTAGGAATTTATTTAGTTTCCTAAATACTTTTTAACTTGTTTAACAAGACTTGGAGTCTTATTTTACTTATATGTACCAAGACGCAAGACAGCAAGACATACGCGGTGAAGATATTCTGAAGCAGAACACGAACAAAACAACTCGGAGCTTTGCTAGAGAATTAGAAGGATCTCTACGTTGCGTAACCAACAGAGGAATTCTACTAAAGAAGAAGCGACGAGTATTTTGTGTATCAAGAGTTTGATACAATTTGTTTTTTATATATTACTTATGATATTTTGTATTGATCTTAAACGATTGACAAGTAATATAGTTTTCGGGTTTGTACACCCAAGTTCGTAAGCAAGTTTGCTTACTAACTAAAATTAATTTATTGTGTTTTTCATTTCCGTTGCTATTTCTGAGATTCAATTGATGTTAGGTCTGGTGACGTCTATCACGAAATCTAACATCATTTTTCTATGTCATAATTCTGCAAAACTTCATATTATAAGAAGCTTCAAACCCAATCTGCACTGTACAAATCTAACCTCTACATGTTTTGAATATTATATCCAAAATTCAGTTTCATCCTACGATCCGATTGTGTTTAATTTAATTTTTAAAAGAAACTGGGCAGACAGTTTTGGGAAACAGGGTCAACTCTGTTCAAAAGTTTATTATAAAATTTTTCAGACCTCATATTCGAATCTCCGCCATTCAGATCGAACTTGTATATGTTTGAAACAATATATCCAAATTGTGTCTTGATACAACGGTTATGTTGTGAGAAATCGTATTTTGAAAATCGCTGCACAGAAATCCTAAAAATAAAATATGCTTTGTTCGAAGTTTTATCTATATTTCCTCGTATCTTCGAGTCCAATCTCTACCGTTCATAACGTAATTCAAAAGGTCTTGAAGGTGAAGTAAAGATTGTAACGCGATCCAACAGTTGAAACGTGAGAAAATGATTTTTCAAACTTACAGCGCAGTTAGATTTCCGACCTACGAAGATTGTGTAGTTGTTGCTTTGGTTATGGAGGTTTATTTGTCGATCACTTTTAATAGGTTAGAGTTTCGTGCTGATAACGTGTAAAAGGAAAAGCAGAAAAGTAGAAGACAAAGGAGACGGTAGAATTAGGGTTTTCTTATTCATCAAAGACTCCCTTTATATAGAGTATCAAATATATGTTTCCAAAATACATAAAGATAACAAATACCTAAATTGTCCTTCATCAGTTACTTGTTGACGAAGGCATACTAATTGTGTTTTTCCCTCAACAATATGTTGGAATTATGCGGCTGGCAGATGAAAAGTTGTGGGACAATGGACTGATTTTAGGTAAAGTTTAATTAACAAAGTTAGATCTAGTGACTAGGCTTAGTGAGCTTGAATAATAAAAACAATCCAATTGGACTCATAATATATCCAAACGAGATTATAGAAAATGGGTTGAAATAAAGATAAATAATATAATGGGCTTAGGTATTTAAGTTATACTTTAATAATAACCTAAGTAATAATATATATATTAATCTATATATATATATAAAAAGGCTAGCATTTCTAAAAAAGATTTCAAAGTTTTCCCACTCATTTTACTTACTATTTGTAGTATACATATTTATTATTTATATAATTATTTATGTAAATATTCTTTTGGAGATATTTCACTTACTATTTGTAGTATACATATTTATTATTTATATAATTATTTATGTAAATATTCTTTTGGAGATTATGATTTATGTAAAGAAAATGTTAAATATATAGAAGAATTATGTATAATTATAAATAAAATCTGAGAAAAATAAAAATAATATAATTTTTTTTGAAGAAAATATAAAATATAAAAAATTATTTAAAATAAATATATGTAAATAATTACTTAATAAATTTGCACAACCCAAAAAAGCAAAAATAAAACATAAATATTTTCAAATGCTTTAAAATAAAATGAAAAATATTAATAAAATCATATAGATAAAACTATAAGAACTTATAATTAAACTATAATACTTGTTTAATAAATATGAAACAAAACAGAGAATTCAAAAATCAAATAAATTTAAAGAATAAATTCATAAAATAAGTTAAATCAACTCAAAGAAGTTCATAATTAGATTCTATGAAATTATTAAATATAAAAATAAAAAAAAGAATCGATAAAAATATAAAATAAAAAAAAACAATAATAACAACTACAAAAATATTGTGTGTGTGTGTGTAAGAAATCTGAAAAATAAAATATAAATATAAATATATAATATATAAATAAATCTAAATAATTAGTTTATAAGTCTGCGAAACCCAAAAAAGTAAATCCAATTATAAATATGTCAATGATATCAAATAAACTTATTTATATTATAAATAAAATATAAGAACTTATAATTAAATTACAAATATTAATTTAATAAATACAAAAAAAAGAACAAATCAAAAAGTTGTTAATATTATAAAATTAAATATGAATTCATATATACAAAGAAAGTACCATTAAATTATAGAAAATTATTAACTAAATATAAAAATAAAATAAAAATTACAAGAAATATAATATAAGTAAAATAATATAAAAAATTGGAAAAAACAAAATGAATAATAAAAATATAAAAATTTATAATTTCATTTAAAAATATTATTTAATAATTTTGTTAACTAATAAAAAAATATTATGAGTACAACTAGAAAATTGATTCAACGAAGACAAAAAAAAATTATAATCGGTAATAAGAACTTGTCGTTTCTTCCATAATTTTATTTATTGACCAGACCAAGTGATACGAGAACAAACCTAATATCGTTATATCTTTCAATTTTCTATATGTGGCTCGAGTAAAACTCGGATGACCCAAACTTTGAACCTAAACGTGTCACAAACTTGATAATGACACCTTTTTTTTCTTTTCATGTTTTGGTTTTCCTTAAAAAAATAAAAGATTTATATTATGAACATAAGTGAAAGGTAAATAACTTTATAAAATTATTCTGATTAAAATTTGAAATCAAAATTATATGTGGGCAAAACAAAAAGGAAAATGATTATATAATCGCATAATATAAAGAATTCAATACATTATTTAAAATTTTAAACTAAATAATTATTTATGAACGTTTGTATATTAAAAATTTGTGACTAATTACTATGACTTTATGTCTTTAACGTTATAAATCCACACATAAATGATTTATTACTCTTGGTTATATAATTACTTTCGTATAAACTGAAATCTATATATAAATTTAAATTTATTATGGGGTTCATCAACTGACTCGATGACTTGGTGGTTAAATTACTCAGTGACCATCCCGAGTCAATTACCGGGCTGATTAAAAAAAAGTATAATAAAATAGAATACAAAGGCCTTTATTTAAAAATTAATATGATGCCTATTTTATTTGGTATTTCTTTTTTCATTTTTTTAGTATTTTATTTATTTTACAATATTTATATGTTTTTTTTTTATTTTCTAGATTGAGGAGATGATTTTTATAATATAACATTAATTAAGTATAGTACTTTCTATTTTAAAATATTTTAAGATTTATTTTATTATAATTTATAACTTCTTGATATTTGTTATTGTTTTATTATCAACTTTCAATAGATAAAATACTATTTAAAATTAATTTTTATATATTTATTTAATTTATTTTATCACTATTGCTAATTTATTCTTTCAGTGTCTTTGAAATAAATATTTAGAAACTGATGATAATTTTATTATATTTTTATCAGGTTTCAAAATAATTTCATATTTATATTATTATATTATATTATAATATTTTTATTTATATTTCACTTCATTTTATAAATTATTAAGAACCATTTATAATTAAACCATATATGTTATATTATTTAACTAAATTCATATTTTTATGATTATTTTATTATTTATAGCATTTTAAGTATGTTTTGTTACTTTTAGGATTAAGTAAATGATTATGTAGTATTTAAATTATTTTTAATTTTATTCTATAGAATTATTGTGAAATAAGATTTATTTATTATTATTTATACTATTACTATCTTCATAATTGTTTTCAAAATTATTATAAGTTTTGTATATAAAATATATTTCTTATATATATTTAACATATTTCATATTATTTAATGATTTATTTTATTATTTATAAAATTTCTTTGTTTTTCTTATTATTAAATAATTATTTTGAATTCATAATATTTTAATCCAATTTTCATATATTTTAGGATTTAGTTTATATTATTTATAATATATATGGTTTTTGTGACTTTTTTAATTTTAATTTAATTAATATATATTTATAATCTAAATACAATTTTTCGTATTTATTTAGTTATTTTTTTTTCAAATTATATTACAAGTATTATATTTTTATTGGTTAAAGGTTTATTTGATAATTGTATAATTATGTTGATATAAACTATATCTAAAATAAAACATACAACAAAGTAAGACTAAAGTACAACTAGATTATTGAGTTGTATTCAAACAGATTGATGTGATTGAATTATGATATAACCTAATGATAAACATTTGGGTACATGTTGACAAACAAATATAATTGATACCGATAATTAGAAAAGCTTAAACTTATTATACGATATTCACTTTGTCTTTGAATACAAAGACTAAACAAGGAGATGATAGTTTCGCAACTAACTAAATGGGAGAGTTTAAAACTATTGTCTGATGATAACAAGTTAAACTATAACTTAACATGTACTGTAGTCTGCAAAAAGTTGTTTCATAATATATCAATGCGGAGATATTTACCTTTAATTTGTTTTAGGGCGCCGATATACACACCTCATTTATTCATGAGTTCACCATAATCAGAAAAAATCAACAAAATTCCACCCACCCACCCCCACCAAATTCTACACCCTTCACCACCACTCTAACTCTGTCGTTATCATCGTCCATCACACTGTCAAACAAGAAGAAGAAAAAATGGTGATGGGTGGTGAAAGGTAAGTGATGGATATGGGCAACAAAGGGTAAGAAACAGATGCAAAATAGGGGTGTTCATCTCTGTTTTCTCAAACATATGTCATGTGTTTGAACTTTTTGATCGAACAATATGACGTTGTTTGGAAAAAAAATTGAAAAACCCTTTGTTAACCTTAAAGGTGGCGTTCAGATCAATTTTTTTAAACATGTGTTTTGTGTACGGATTAATTTTCCATAGTTGTATTTTGTGTTCGAATCGATTCTTTGAACATATATTTTGTGTTCTAAAGTTTGGTTCAAACGACTTTTTTTCAAGGCATTTTTTTCCTTTTTCTTTGTTTAATGGCACGGCAGCGGCAGCGTAATTATGTGTGCATGTTTTGTTTATGTTCTTCAATAGACGGCGGCCATGGCAGTGACGGCGGTGATGGGCGACGGCTGGAGTGGTGGTGGAGAGTTGAAGGAGATGAAATATTTGGGGGTGTAGGGTTTAAAGATAATATTGACATTTTTGTGATAACATTTTTAGTGGGGTGAACTAATAAATAGCGAGGTGCATATATCCACATTCTTTATTTTAAATTTACTCGTGTTGTTATATTACATTAATAAATCAATAATGTTACACCTAAATCGAATAAATTTACACCATCCATTTCAATTCGCTCCGTGCATCTCAAGGGTTAAGCACTAGTTGTAAATAGAAAAGTTAGTACTAATCTCAAATAAGAATTTGAGTTGTAATAATTGGTAATTAGAAATTATAGACGACGAGCTTGGGACCAACTATAAGAATTTTGAAATATGAGTTAAAAAAAATATAGAATGAGAAAAATATGCATTATGAAAAACATGAGCATTACAGAAGAAGAAACTGAGTAGCTCGGAGAGTGAGAAACAACTTCGAACAAGAGATGAATATATATTGCAGAGAGTAATGAAGCTGGAGCATCGAGTTGAGGGGTTGAGCAAAAAGAACAAATTAAAGGGAAAGGTTAAAAGTTTGAAGAAAAAAAATGAAGGCCATGAAAATAATGGTGCGACAAATGTATAAAACATTCAGAGGCCAAGAGGCTCAACCTTCCCCAAAGACTTCGCCTTAAATTTGGTGAGCTTGGACCAAAATAAACAACCTTTTCTTTTTCAAACTTATACGTAATAGTAGAAAATAAGTTTAGGAGGGGGGAGGGGATAGAAGTTCGGTTTATCTTTGTCATGTACTTTCATTATTGCATTACATATATGATTGCATTAGCTGTTATTTTATATATTTTTATTTTCCATATTTTTGCACGTTTAATTGCTTTATTAGAAATAAAATGGGATGTGTGGGTAAATGACCTTTGATTTATTTGATGGAATATGCATTTGTATAGACCTCTTTTGCGAAATATTTGATGATGTCCAATTTCTCAAAACATAACTTATATTTAAAAGTGCATGCTTGAATGATTGTTACATCATACCGTAAATCCTTGGCCTTTTTCTTTGATAGATGTTATGCCGTGTGAGAAACCTTGTGACTTATATATCATGTGTGCATTTCTTTAGAACTTGTTTTGGTGGTATCTCCAATGAACGAAAGACTTGAAAATGATTAGGGAATTTTTTAAAAACCCAATTCTGGCCTATCCTTTACAAAAACTACTACAAACAAAATATTTCCTAGTTAAACCCGTGGAGCTTTTTATTCCCATTATTTGTTAAGCCATGGGCTCATTTTTAGCTCTTGGATTTTTGTGAGTATGAGAATTAGTTTTTAACTTGAGTGGATTGAGTATTGGGTGCAGGGATTTGTTTTCTTTTTAATAGGCGTCTAAGATCAAAAAATAAACTTTGGCGAGAAGAGTTTAAAAGCCTATTGTATAAAGGAAATGTTTATTTTTAGTTTGATTAATAAAAATTATTCTCAAAAGCTACAAAACAATTACAATAAACTAGTGGTTGGATGTGTCCAATGAGCCTTACTCTTCCAAAAAAAAAAAAATTAAAAACGAGGTTAGAAAAAGCATATTTCATAAAGGCTTAAGTTTTGAAATATTTTGTTTCTTTGGGTTGGGGTGGAGCATAAAAATCTTCAAGGTTTGATGAATAATTGTGGTATTTTTCATACGTTTGTTCGTATTTTAGTAACTTATCCAAATATTTCACACCTTACCAAAGAGCCTACTTACAACTTTGAATAAAGACCTACTATGATTCTTGTTTTTCGTAAACACCAGGTTTTGAAGAGATACACAGTTTACAAATCTTATTAAAATGCATGCATTGGTATGATCTTGAGAGTACAAACGTCCAATTTTATACACTTGTGTGAATGAGCGAAACACGTATCTATATGATGATTATCAATTGGACAAGAAGAATAAAGGTAAAAAAGTTGTAATGATTATTTTCTTGTTAGTGTGTTTATACTTTAGAAACTATGATGTTATAACAACCACATCATCATCATCATCATCATCACATTTTCATGTCCATACGTGTGACTATTTATATTTTTCCTTATTTTGTTTTTTCGAGGACTAATAAACCTCTAAGTTTGAGGGAGTTGATAAACATGATTTTTACGTACATATTAGGACCTATTTAGTTAGGTTGCATCTTTTAGTTGTGCAAATATAACGTCTTTTAGCTTCTTTCTAGGTTATTTGGACGTTATTACATGTTTGATATGTTTTTGTTATTTTTTAGGGTTTTTGGAGTTTATTTGTGTTTAAAAGATCACAAAGATGATATTAATAGAGAGTTGGACCAAATCTAAGGAAAAGAAGAATCCACCCGTCCACAACCAGAGTCGGACCATGCAGCCCACGAGTCAATGGAGGCCAGAGACTCACTATCGATCCCGTTGGCGGTCGATAGTAGAGTCTCTAATGTGCATCAATTTCATGGTTATGATTAGTGGCCTGAGTAGTGATTGATATTTAGACCACTACTGCATCTTATTTTCACAGCGGCCGTCAGCAACCCCGTTAGCTGTTAATAGTGAGGTCGCTAACTGATAAACACAACTTTAAGCATATTTTAGGACTTATTTAATTAGATACCAATTATTGATTATTCTTTTATAATATCTTTTGACTTCATTTCATATTTTTTTGACGTTATTACGTATTTGATATGTTTTTGCTATTTTTGTAGGAATTTGGAACTCATTGGGCTTAAGGATAATAAGATTAGGGATTTAGGTCAAAGTTAAGGAATAAATGAACCATTGGACCAGGCGTGGAGATAGCCCAGGCAGCCTACAAGTCAGCAGGGTCTGAATACTCACCATCGACCATGTTATCGGTCAATAGTGAGTTCACTAATGAGCATCAGTTTCACGACAATGATTATCAACCCAAGTAGCGGTCCACAACCAAACCACAACTAGAACATGTTTTCAAGGCAACCATTATCGACTTGGTAGCGGTCGATAATGTGGTCGATAATGGTTCAACCTGCATTATAAAATGGCTCAAAATCACAGTTAATGACCAAGATTTGACCAGACAACATAAAATGCACCTTGGTTGCTATCCAGATACATCATCATATACAAGACAACATCCTTTGAAGCTTTATATCATAATCCACCATAGTTAGTCTAGAATTTGTGAGTTTGAGAGTATGATTGCTTGGATAGGAACAACTGGAGTCAAAGAGCGACATCAACCATACAGTGAACTCTTTCATTGTTTTCTATTATGAATGTTAGATGTTCGATGAATTGTCTGTATGAAATTATGAACATGTCTAGATAATTTCCTTTTTATTCTGGGGTTTGGTATGAATAATAATTGAATAATGTTTTAGTAATTCATTCGATTCAAGTATGTTTCTTTTGTTTATTTTCGTGTTTTGATTATCTTGGTTCACAAGTGCTTGTCAAACATTTATGTTTCTTAAAGTGGCGATTGATTGAAAACCTAAGTTTCACAAAGTCGACCACGGATTTAACAAATCAACATCGAGCATTGGAGTTTTGCATTAAAAGATCAAACTATGGGGTAACTGAGTATGATTATTACGACTGTCTCATAGAAATTGTGAAGCTCAAACACACATGGTGAATGGAGAAAAACACACTTTTGTTCAAATGTGGCTGGTTTGATCTAACTTCCGCGAGTATAAAAGCTTATCCTCATTATAAGCTTGTCGATATCAGTCACAGCGTAGATTGAATCGATTTGAACATTTTGTGTCTATTGTCTAGGTTATATAAGTATAATATTACTCGCACCCAATTTTGAAATGAGACAAGCTGGACTGGTGTGTAAATCAAGGCGAGATCAAATGTTGAGTTAATCGATCCTCTACCAGAATAATTATTCAAGAGGAAGTTGTAGATACACATAATCTAATACAATTAGCCGATGTTGATTTCCAATTTCACGACCCACTGACAATGACATGGTGAACTTGGTGACGAGGTAGATGATGGTACAGAAGAGGAGTTACTCACCGATCAACAAATAGATCAAGACACATACGAAGATGAGTTTGTAGATAACTTTAATATTTAAAGTACTGGTTTAGATGACTAGTTTAAAAGGAAGTCTATATGGTTGAATATGTGTAAACTGGTCATATTGTAAAACGCTCTTATTTTAACTAATTGATTTGAAGTTAGATCTTTTAAAAGTGTCGCTATTTCTGAATGCTCTTATTTTAACTTGTCGATATATACTTGTATTTTGTAAAATTCTCGCATTATATATATATATTTATCAGATGTCAAGGGGTCGTGGACACAGTTTTGGTCTCATTCGATCAGATCCGATGTCATCGATTACGACAGCTAATCATTTAGTAGATTTTGAGGATGACTACATGGGGCTCGTTATTGATCATACAATGACCCACCATATATCCGATGTAGTTACATCTTGGTAGATGTTGGGCCTACTAAAGAGGAGACGCTTGGTTTGTCTCACTAGAAAGAAGCAGTAAGTAAATCCCTAATTATAAAATTCTAATCATTGTTATTATTAAATAACCATTTTAACCATAAACACAATTACAGGCTCTATATTAGGGTGATCAAACATACAAATATCTACCGAGACATCATGGAGAAAGAGCTCAATCCCAATGGGTGGCAGTATAAGGCGGTCTCTAAGGATATGCATTAGTTGTCATGGGACATGTTCCAGGTAACTAATTTATTTATGTCTGAATTCATTAATGATTAATGTAACTTGAGAATCATATATCAATTGAATTATACTTATTTTATTTTGTAGGATCGTCGTTATGAGGACACCCAGCAGTACAGTTATGAAGATGTGATGGCTATATTTTTTCCACAAGATGGTGGACAAGTATGAGAAGCAGCTGAAAAGCAGACCTGTGATAAGACTAGCAAGCAGCCAACATTCATTAATTAGTGCATCTGGAGGTAAATGATTTTTTTATGTCTTTTATTGAACTATAACTTTTTATTATTATAAATGATTAATGATATTATTATATTTATCATGCGTCTCACCTAAGGCATGGACTGTAAAGTGGTTGAAGCCCGAGAACAAGAATATGTCCGACCAGTTCAATGCCAATAGGTGGAGCAAGCCTGCTAGTCTGGGTACTGAGATGTCGAAGCACATAAGGGGATCTAGATCTTGTTATCGGAAGTAACTAATTTAAATTATAATAAGCTATTTAATCATTTGGTAATTTACTTTTGATACAAGAATGGGAGATGGGTGAGCCGGCCACTGCGTATCAGCTTTTTTATATGTACACAGAAGAAGAACGATGACACGCGGGTTGATACGGGATCTAGTAAAACTGATGTAATTATATTTTATGCTAAATAGTATTAAATTAACTTTTTTTTTTATTTTCATGTAGAATTTACTAGCGATTTGTATTTTAAAAGGAGTATCGCTGACGTCTGGATGAGGCACGTGCTTCTTCATAGGATCCAGATAATAAGGTTGACCCTGACTCTCGACATCATTGGGTCGAGTAAGGGCCAACAATATAGCATCGACTGCTTTGGGAAGTTGGTGGCTTCTACGAAGGGTTGCAAAGGCAGCGATTCCTCCTCCTCTCATCACGATAAAACTCAGATGATGGAACTCTAGATGCAGCTTCGTGCGCAACAGGAGGAGATAGTGGCCACAAGACGAGGTCAACAAACGATGGAAGATAGGTACAACCAGTCTGAGCGCTTACGTGTGCAGTGGGAGCGAGAACTCAAGGAAAAACACCTACATCAGCAATTGAATTTTGAGGCGTAGATGAAAGTGCAAATGGCCTAGATGAGCTCGATCTCAGTAGTACCAGCTGCAGCCCCTTGACATAATACTCCTCCTGTCTGATGTTTTTCTAAACTTGTGATTTTTTTTACATTTTTGTTGAACAAATAGAATTGTTATAAAATTGATGAAATTCAAATATTTAGGTAATTCAAAAGTTTGTTTATTCATATATTCATGTTTTGTTTTTACTTCTTGATTATTTTGGGTGTTTTAAATAAAAATAAGGATTAAAATAACAATTAAATAAACTTATTTTTTTAATAAAATAACCGAGGATTTAGAATACTCTCGGTATTCTTAATATTACCGAGGGCATTTGTACCCTCGGTATATCAATGGACTGTTTCTTTAGGTATTTTCCAGGGCATTATTACTCTTGGTATACTAAGGGGATTGTTGCCCTTGGTATTTTTGAGGGCAAAAATGCCCATGATAATATTGAGGGCTATCTAATTCGAAGCTTGAGTGATTTACCAAAGAAATCACCCTTCGATAAATCCATCAGAATGGTTACTGAGGGGGCATTTTCCCTCTCGATAATCCCCTCAGTAAACAGATTACTAAGGGATTTTCAGACATTACCGAGGATTTTTCCCTTGGTAAATACTATTTTGTGTAGGGATTGAAG
The DNA here is from genome assembly GCA_014905375.1 of Phtheirospermum japonicum. Lineage (NCBI taxonomy): Eukaryota > Viridiplantae > Streptophyta > Magnoliopsida > Lamiales > Orobanchaceae > Phtheirospermum > Phtheirospermum japonicum. The sequence continues at coordinate 113,677 of BMAC01000836.1, read as the reverse complement.
CATTTTATGATAATTTTCATTAAAATGTGAAGTCCTTGATAATGTAGCCTTGAGCTTGAACTAATTGACGTGTGGGGGGATAATTATTGAAGAGATGATCAATAAGACTTGATTTTTAAGTTTACTTGAAATTATGTATGTTTATCATAATCAATGATGATTTGATCTTATTGAGTCCATTGTGAGTTTATTTTGACAAGAATGATTAGTTTTGGATGTTCGATTTTGGTTTTTGAATTGGATAAACCAAATAATTGTTGTAGGCGAGTTTAATTTAAGCATTTTTTGTAGGAAATGGCTTCACTACGCACTTGACGAGAAGGCAATCCCTCCCAAACAATCCAAGTATGAAATTGACCCCGTCACCACCATCATCACCTCATATCTCATTATAATAAGAAGAATATTACATTCCAAATACGACCTCTGATCCGAATGAATTCAGAATACAATTACCTTTAATTGAGAGCCAAAAGCAATGAGATTGACTTAGCATTTTGGGAGTCCAAGAGACAAGGTACGGAAATGCCACGTGCATGAAAGCACTCATAACTGAAGATCATGTGAACTAAATCTTTAGTTGGATTGGGTGGCGAAGTGATCTCAATGAACTAATTTTACAAACGTTTTGAGGCCTTTAAGAGAATTGGGTCGATCATAGTGTGGTGAGGTGACTCAAGTCATACCTCACCAGGAAGAAGTTAGAAGTGGTTTTTGTGTTTAAATCACAAAAGATAAATTAAAGAAAAAGCTATCCTAAACACACGATCAAATTTTGGGTTTTGAAGGCTCTCAACTACAACGTTAATTCAAAATCAAAAACATTTTAAACGAGATTTGAAGGAAATCAATTGAAGACGAGAAATTCAAGAATTTGAGCTATAAATTCAATAAAACAAAGGTTTGAGGTACAAAACTCGTCTCCACATTCAATTGAAGATCTATTAAACACTTAATCTCTAAGTCGGGGTTGTCAATCCCAATTCTCATTTAAACATCCGATAATCACCAATTGATGATTCTAAACTCGTCTAGACCCTAAACCCACAAACTCTAACCCAATTTAACATAATTATCTCAATAAAGAAATCCAAAATCAAACAAGCAATAATAAAATCAAGGAAAGACGAAATTACAACTAAAGCTAGAATATTGTAAATCAAGAACATAAAGCTAGATTTATCATGAACTTATGATAGACTTAAGCAAATTTAACTAATAAGAGAATAGAGATAAAAACAGTTCAAACTAATTTATATAAGTCAAGAAGCTATTCTTAATCACCCAAAACCTAAAAAGCATTCTAGACTACAAGCACAAATGGCTAAACCCATTTGCCTTTTCCACTATCACCTTCACCTAACATGCCTAAAAGGGAAATAAGCTCCATAGATGAATAAGAGCAAGGTTTGAAGAACATGAAGATTAACTAACAACAAAATATGAATATCATTATCAAAATAACACATTACACAAGAAAATCAAAAGCTTCAATCCATTTATAAATCCTACAAAAGAATAAGCAAGAAAGCGAAAATAGAACTCTCTACATTGAAGCTAGAGATTACACCATAGACTTTAGTGTTCATCCACAATCTAAGAAATTAAAGGAAATCCATATTTTATTTGAGAAACTAAGAAAACATGAAAAAAAGAGAGAGAATGGTAAGATGATAAGGTTGGTTAGGGTTTTTGCAAGTCAAAATGGTAGGAAAAGTCTCCCTTTTCAGTTGGGAGAGTGGGATTTTATAGGGAGAAAGTGTGGGCAAAATGGTAAAATTTGACAAAAAGGGCCGAAATGGCCTTTCGTTGATTGGCCATTGATCGACAGTGTCTGTGCATCAATTATTCGTCGATCACCTGTTTATAGACGATATTGAAAAATCTATGCATTGATCGAGCGTCGAGTCCATAGTACTCCCGTCAATTAGTTATCGATCAATGGATACACTTTGTGAGCCCAGTTTGTATTTTTTTCCAAGTTGAGCCAGCTATGATCCTCGGGTAAGAGTCGGGGCCCATTTGACCATTATAAGACTAAGAAAATAAAACTAACATAAATATCCACAAAAATAAGACAAAAATAAAAAAGATACTTAAAAGACGTCAAAAGCTAAGAATAAGAAAAATAAGACAAAACACGACTCTAACCCAATTAAAGCATACAAAAAAAGGCACAAAAATATACGAAAACACACATAAATATATATAAGTCAGGTGGAACAACGGGCTCATGAACGAAAGATGGTCAATGTGTCACAAGATGACATTGGAGTTGTTAAGCACCCTCGAGGTTGAGAGGGTGAGGGCGACAAGAGATTCGGTATTGATCTCTTTGCAATTTAACAACACCAACCACTACGTCACTTTGGCCCAAACCACAGATCTCTTCAACCTCCCCGATGGAAGTTGCCAGTGAAATACAAACGGGAAGACTTTTAGACTAATATTACAAAGAGAGATCAGTTAAGAGACAAAATGTATAATATACAAAAGTTTAAAGTCTCAAAGATTCAGAACTCGGTGTTCTGATACATTCAAAGGGTGTTGCATCGATGATATTTGCTCGATTCAAAATGGAGGTGTCTAGAAGCAAGAAGTATTGGCATAATGGTGTATACTATTGGAGATGATGTTCAAAAATGTGTGGGACCTGATTGAGTAATTTCTTTCACAATCGAACAATAAGAAGGGCCCATTTACATTGGTGTCTTCATCACATCCATTGCCGAATTATTAGGAATCGGTTATAACCATTTGAGAGTTGCCTCGGGGAAAAAAGAGCTAAACCATGAACACTTGAGGATATCAAGAATGATCATTCCATCTAGGGAGCATTTTTGTTCCAACAATGGGTGAAGGACAAATTTCCACCCGAATCCAACACTTACCTTACTCAAAAATCTTTGGGAAAGAACTAAATGGACTCTTAACTCAGAAGAACATTGAGAGGTAATATGAGCTTTTGAAAGTGAGCATGGAGGCTCAAGGCTCAATGATGGTGAGGCGGGGACCTCATAACACCAGATGAGGGAGGAGCACGATTTTAACCAGTTCGATAAGTTGGAAGAACATGTAGACAAGATACACGAGAATCAAGTCGAGATGCGGTAAGACATGAGAAATATGATGTGGATGATGAGGAGAATGAACAACTTTCACATTACTTAGAATGACTTTTTCACCGAACCTGACTCGATGTGAATTTTGTGAGTCATGACCAAAGTAAGTAACTCACCTTCTTTCAAACTTATTACTACTTAGTATCAAACAAGTTTAGGTGGACGGAGTGTGGATTACCTTGTCCATGTATATTAAACTTTTATTTCTTTATATTTCATATATGACTGCATTAGTTTCTTTCAATTTATTTTTATTTTCTTATTTTCTTTTTATTTGCAAGTTTAATTACCTTTTAGATTTAGAAATAAAGTGCGGATGATTGTGGGTCTTTAATAATAATATTTCATTTCATTTTGATATAATTTCATTTGCATGGACCGCTTTTATGATTGTGGTGATGATGTGCTAAAGATGATTTAATTTTCAAGAACTTTATATATTTCTAAACACAAGCTTGAAAAAAGTTGTTTAACCCTAACTGAATAATCTTTATCTACTTATTTTTAAGAAAAAATAACATGCTTGTGAAATATGTACCTTTTTCACTGATAAATAATAAAAATGTTCATTTTCTTTATTGTGTGAATTATCGGTTGTGTGTGTATGTATTTAGAAGTTGCTCTGGTTTTGTGTCAAGGTTGCAAGTGTACGAATTAACTTGAAAATGATTTAGGCAAATATTTGAAAACCCAATTCTAGTCTTTCATTTTGAGAAACTACTACAAATAAAACAATCCTTAGTTATCCCCATTTGCTCTTGAAAAGCCTTATAAAAGATAAATTTTTGTGTGGGTCTTCAGAGTTTAATATTTGTTGGTTAATTTGACTAGAAAGATGTTGGGTGCAAGGGGTAAAACTTCTTTATAAAATCCTACTATTTTAAGGCTATATTTTAAAGCAAAATCAACAACTGCTTCAAGAAAATGAATAAATTAGTAGTTTTATGATAGAAATTTGGATGGCTAAAAGTCCGTCTTATAAAGGCATAGTTCTACAAGTAATTAAAGTTATTGGGTTAAGGTGAAGTATAAAAAGTCTCAAGATTCTAAGTGAGGGTAGTTTTGGTATTCTTGTGCATTATTTTGCATTATAGTCACTTTTATCAAAATATTCCATATCTAACCAAAAAGCCTACATTATAACCTTAACAAAAGCTCTATTTGATTCTTGTTATTACGTACACACCAAACAGTGAAGAAATAAATAATTTGCAAGCTTATGTTATAGTTCATGCATTGACTTGATATCGAGCATTTAAATATCCTAATAAAACACTTGTGTGATGAGTGAAATACTTACTTTGTAAGGATCATTGATTTTTGAAACTAGAAGATAAAGGTACTAAGGGTGTTTTGATCAAATTCTCAATGTTGTGTTTGCATTTTGAAAAATGATACTTTTGAAGCAAAATACTCATCACTACTTTTCTCATGTCCATATTTGGGTTTATTTCTATATTTTTATTTATCTTAATTCTTCGGGAATGAATAAACTCTTAAGTTTGGGGGAGTTGATAAACACAATTTTTATGCACTTTTTGGAACTTATATAGCTCGATTTCAACTACTGTTTGTACATTTAAAACATCTTTTAGCCTTATTTCATATTATTTAGATGTTACTACATGTTTGATATTCTTTTTAATATTTTTGTAGGATTTTTGAGCTATTTGGACTAAAAAGAATTTACAGAATAAAAGAATGGAGGTTTGGGCAAGAACTAAAGAAGAAAAGAGATCATTGGGCCAAGCGTGGAGTAATCCCACGAGCCTAGAAAATCACCCTTGACCCCATTAGTAGTCGATAGTCGGGCTACTACTATTCACCAATTTCACGGAGACCATTTGCAACCCAAGTGTTGGTCACTAATAGGTCAGAAATGTAAGAAAATGTTATAATCTCGAAGTTAATGGAAAATACTCATTCTCACCACTACAAAAAAAAAAAGCATTTTACTGAGGGGAATCCCTCGGTAATTAACAAAAAAGCCCTCGATAATTAATTTACCAAGGGAAAAACTGAGGTAGGGGTGTGCCTCGGTTGGTTCGATCGACCGAACTGACCGAATAGGTAAAATCGAATTGACCAAATTCAGTCATCAGACAGACCGAATCGACCGAAAAAAATATGGAAAACCGACTCTCGACCGAACCGAAATATTTCGTTTGGTTTTGGGCCAAACCGATCTCTATTTTTTAATTTCCCATTATGTTCTAAGCCATACAAATAAATTAAAAAAATATAT
>BMAC01000836.1:79086-93101 GCA_014905375.1 Phtheirospermum japonicum | reverse complement strand
AAGAGTTGAAACATCAAATAACTCAAGAACAAATATTAGAACCACTACTTAATTACATAAATTAAACTAAGAAAGCGAATAAAAGGTTTAGAGTAATTATTAAACTAGAAAGCGTAGTAAAATCTCCAGCTACTCCGGAGGGGTGAATGATCTTGATCGCAGAACGGATCACGAACGGACAGTTGAGGCTTGATGATCCACGAATCTTCAATCTTGATCACTTGTGGTTGACTGGATGTGAAAGGTGTTATTCTCCAACCTCACGATCAAGGATTCAGTGTGTATTTATTGGGGTATCTCTTTTGGGATGGACTTGAAAGGGTTTAAATAGAAGTCCTTTGACTTGGAGCATAAGAAACCCTAAAATTCCCGATTCTGGGCTGTCGCGTCGATGGAGCGTCGACGGTGCGTCGACCGACGCGTGCCGGTACTCGGCGTCGGTGCTGCCTGGCGCGCGCGTCGGCTGGGCAGGTGCGTCGACTGTGTGTGTCGACATCGACGCTTCAGCAAGTAGCGTCGATGTTGCGTCGACATAGATGCGTCGACATCGACGCTTCAGCAAGTAGCGTCGACGTTGTGTCGACATCGACGCTTCAGCAAGTAGCGTCGATGTTGCGTCGACATAGATGCGTCGACATCGACGCTTCAGCAAGTAACGTCGATGTTGCGTCGACATAGGTGTGTCGACATCGACGCTTCAGCAGGTAACGTCGACGTTGCGTCGACATAGTGTCGACCGACGCAGGTCATGACTCGCGTCGACGGAGCGTTGATGGTTGCGTCAGTCGACGCGGCTGCGCGCCTGCCTCCGTCTCTTCCTATCTGCTTGCTACTCGTTCACCGRAAAGCCTGTTCTTCATTTCGTGAATATCCGATTACACGCCGAACTCGTCCGGTTACTTAGCTGTAAAGTGAAAAACCACAAATAATCACTTATTTGCATCAATCTAGATCAAAACACGGTAAAATAAGCTGAGAGTACAAATATACGAAATAGAGCTTAAACTACCCAACTTATACCAAAAACAATAAGAAAAATAAGTTATAAACCTACTAAAAATAAGGACAAATAAGTGCTAATCAGTCCTTAAAAACAAGATCAATTGGGTTAGAGCCTTCTACACATTCGAAGGAAGCAGTTCATGAAAGGCTTTAGGTATCAACCCTTGCATGAATATATGACAATCATGACTTTTCATCTCAATCAAATACAATTCCTTCTTGTTGACACAACGCCCCAAGTTTGATGCGTACCCATCTTGAAATTAAAGGCTTATAACCCATCGCACAATCTAGCTTTTGACGGCTTTTCAAGTGTATAACTGGCTTTAGGACACTTTTCCAATCCTTCTGTCACCAACTTTGAACGATTACAACTCATTCAACTCTTTCCTTGATTTAGACGTATCCTTAGTTTTAACTTTTTAAATTCATCACCATGTTGAATACATTGCTAAACCCATTTTTTTTCTATGTGCATAACATGTAAATTGTGGAAAATTAAATTTGTACTCCAATTTGGCAAATCCCAAAGATGCTTCGTTTTCTCTAACCATAAGTTTTGGAAATTTGTGCATTAATGAGTGTTGCATCTACTTTAGTGACTTTCAGAAGCTCCAATCTTTCTATCTCTACCAAAACTTTTGTCCCTGAGTGGACGTTTGGCGATGGAGTCTCGACAGATCTTGTTTTCTGAAAGAGTCATTTAAATTTTTGAAAACGATGACCGCATTTAAGAAATTTCCAGTGATTGCTGAACCACGACTTCTTCCCATGGCACTTAAGAGTGCAGGCATCTGAACGTTCCATACAGTAAGGACAAGTTGTTCGACCGACCGTACTCCAACAGGGCCACATAGAATATGCAGGAAATTCGCTGATTGTACACATAAGGGCTGCTCGCAATTGAAGATTTCGTATTTTTAGAGATATCATATGAGGGATCCCCAACCATCCACAACTGATTCAATTCGGCTATTAGAGGTTGTAAAAACATATGAGGGATCCCCAACCATCCACAACTGATTCATGAGACCGGAAACTAATGACAACTGAGCATGTCCCTCGCACCTCAAATAAAATGGCTGATTTTCAATTTTCAACATGTCATAAATTGGCAGCAGAACAAGAGATTCTGAGTTTTCTTGTACTTCTAGGCAACAAATATCCTTTTTGCAAAAAACAAAAACAAGAAAGAAGTTCGAAAAAACTTGGGAAATAGTTTATTTTTAATAAATTATATTTTCTTCTTTTTTTTTGATTAAAAAACTCGAGTGGAGTAAATTCCCCTTGGAAAATCCTAAGAGTAACAATTTTCCCTCGGAAAATCCCGTGGGGAATTTACTCCCCTCGATTTTTCCAAAGGGTAAATGCACTCGATACATTTTCCATCGGAAAGCCTTCGATATTACCTTTGGTAAGAATGACGGCAAATATTGGCGCCGTATTTCTGAAGGATTTATCGAAGAGAGCATTATTGAAGGTATTGCCCTTCGGTAATGCCATCGGTGATAATTGCCTTCGGTAATGGCCTCGTAAATTGCGAGTGCACTATTTTATAGGTTTTTCCCTCAATAATATACTTTCTTTTTGTTGTGCACACTATAAATGTGGCCTTGAAACGAGTCCAATACGATTAGAGACGGCTCCCAAGAGTTGGAAACACCATCCACTATAGATAAAAGTTTAGTTTGTGAGATTAAGAGTTAGAGTGCTTGGAAAGGAGAAACAATTCGAATCAAATACCCACATGAAACATGACAATTATCTCTATATCTTTGTTTTTCCATTATGAATCCAAGATGTTCGATGAATTGCTTGAGTGGATTTATGAACACGTCTAGCTAACTTCTCTTTATTCTTGGTTTGGATGAAAAATGAATAATGTTTCAATCTTTCTTTCAATTCAAGTATGATTTCTTTACTATTTTTGCGTTTTGATTTTATTTTTTGAATAAGAGATTTACAACCGTTTGCGCATATAGTTGTGATCGATAATCGTTTATAACTAATAGCTTAATAAATCAAGATTCAAGAGATGAGATTTATTAATAGGTTTTTAAGCACGAAACATTATAATCAACAAAATCGAGAGGTTTGAGATTAGTATTGAAGTCGTTTAAATCCTAAAGTTTCTTAGAATTCCAAGAGTGATTGATAACGTGTCTCACACTTAGAATTCACTGTTCAGTCACTTTGAGAGAAGGATTAAACTATAATTGTGTTTCGCTTACAGTGAATTTAATCGAAATATACTTGATTGATTATTAATAAAATTATCTCAAAAATCCAAGCCAATAGGTTGAAAAGTGTGCTCCACCTCTGTATTAGTAAAAGTCAATGTGCTTATGTAACAGGAAGACAAATCTCAGATAATGTTGTTATTACTTGTGAGTGTGTACACTACTTGAAAAATTGAGAAAATGAAAAAAAATAAAAGTTTTTATGGCCATTTAGATTGACATGACTAAGGCTTATGATAGGGTGCATTGGAGATTTATGATCAAAGTTTTGAAAATTGGGGTTTTCCTCTGTTTTTATTAAATGGATAAAGGCATGTGTCAGCTTTGCCTACTTTTCCTCAGTTTCGTAAATTTTGTCGACAGACATACACAAGAGTTACAAAAGAACATATAAATGATACAACAAGGGTTTCTACTCATTTTGTTGTTGTTGGAACAAGCTCCTCCACACCTCTTCGTCGTATGAGTATGACTACTACACAATCTTGGGCGGAAATAGTTGACGAGGAGGATTCTACACCCATACACAATTCATAAAGACGTTCATGTGAATTCATAGTGAAACGTTAGGTCTTATATTATTTATATTGTGTTTTTACTTTCGTGATTACCATTTTAATCGGTATGCGATCAGGCTCTTTTTCTTCTTTTATTAGTAAAAGGTCTTGGCACAATTTATTTAAAATTTAAAATAAATTCAATGTTTCTGGGCAACAAGTAAATTTTGAAAAATCTTCTGTATGTTTTAGTAAAAACTCTCATATTTGGGAAAAAAAAATGAATTTGCCCAACACTGCATGTGATACTAAGCATCTGAGTGCAAAATATTCGGTAATTCCAATGTACATTGGTAGTGCGAAGCCCCATTTATTTTAAACCCTAAAAAACGTATTATCAAACTTATATTATTAGACCTTATACTAGTTCAAAAACCCGCGTGTAAGCGGGCATTGTTAAGAAAAATATAAAAACGTAATATTTATTAAAAAGAATTGTTAAGTTCATAAAACAATATTAAATAAAGAGTAGAAAAAACATCTTCACTTTAAATTTCAAAAAACTACTTTACAATATATTATTAATACGCGATTGTTGAGAATTTTCAACTTCAAAAATTGAATTATTAACACAAATAAAAAAAAAGACATTATTCACTTTAAAGTTTGAAAAACTCATTGTTGACCGTTTTAACTGTTTTCTTTTTGATTTTATGTTGAAACAAATAATTCTAAAATATTTTCGCATCTTAATTCTCAACAATGCAACATGAAGTTGATATGTGTATTGTATGTAGTTATAAGAATGCACCTTTTAAGGGTTAGTTAGTTATAAATAATAGAAAATCGAGAAACACGTGTACATTTTTTATTGTTTCGATTCGTAGCGGTGTCCCATACCAATATAAATATTTATAAACTATTATTATTAGTGATTTTTCATTATAATATCAATATCGTATTTCATTCATTGAATTGAATATACATCTAGTTGTAATTTATTTATATATCCTAAATCTTCATACATTACAGAAAATCTAAAAAAGAATTCAGAGGGCTTGGTATTAGACGAAATATGAGATGTATTTTTTATAATTATGACTTAAATAATAATAATAATAATAATAATAATAATAATAATAATAATATTATTATTATTATTATTATTATTATTATTATTATTATTATTATTATTATTATTATTATTATGAGTTTGGTATTAGACTACATATGAGAAGTACCATTTTTTAATTATGTCCTAAATATTAACAATAATAATATTGGTAGTTTGCATTATAATATGATATATTGAAAATATTTACATTTAATTTGAAATAAAAAAAATTGTTGGTTATGTTAATAAAACTTGATCTATGTTATCAAAAAAATTATGATTCGTATATACATGTGTGTGTGTGTGTTTATACACACATACACATATGTATATACAAAAAAAAGCTATCGTCGATATTTATCCAAATTACAAAAAAAAAAAATCTATCTAACTTTGAAAATAATACATTTTGATACCACAAGACAGGCAGACAAAAATATATTCGTTAAAGAATAACAGATTCTATTGTAATTAAAATTGAGAAAAAAAGTGTTAATGTTTTAACAAACCAAATAAAATTACATTAGAATAATAATATCATAAGTTGGGACTCAGATTTTTTGTTACCTTGCTTTTGTTATATCATTGGCTCTTTTGATACCTTGCTTTTGTTACATCATTGGGACTTTTGGAATATATATTTGTGAACCTCGGGATATCATGTTAAAGAACAGAATAGGGGTTTCTGTATATTTGGGTAAAACTGAGATGAACTTATGAGATTTGAGCTTGTGGATATAGGTTGTGTTTTTTTGTTTATTGACATTATAGATTATTAGACCTGGTCTGTTGAGACTTAATTTCTGATTCTAGCTTTGGACTATTTTTTTTATTGTTCTCACATGTTGAGCAAAATTCTGCATTAGAAATGAGATTGCCTTGGTTACCTTTTAAAGTTAAAATTCTCTGTTAAAATATTTAAAAATAAAAATCGTAAGTTGCAACTCGATTGCTGGTTATTTGCAAGTTAAGTGAGAATCGAGGTATGATATTTTTATTTTGCGAAAGAACACTAACAATTTGGCTTTGCAATAAGCAATATATCTTCAGTTACATCGAAAACAGTCAAATGACCTCAGAGCAACTCCTGAAAATTGCAAATGAGAAAATGTAGAACTCCAATGAGTCCGTTTAACATCAATTACATTCATAAAATCACAACAAAAGGGTAACAAATGCTTAGAAGATTGATTTTGGGGTTTCCCATAATCTGGGAGAACTGGAATCTTCTTTACTTGCAGATATATATCCATTTATCTTTTCTCTACTCATTTGCCCTGGAAAAATATACGTGCAACGAACAAACAAACAAACAAAAAAGCAAATTCTGTAATACTACCATAGGCAAATATCTAAATACTTTTTGGATAATTAAAAAGGCTACCTTGGAATTTAGCCTAGTTACAAAAATCTTCAATTATCTCTCAAAATTACAAAATCTCCCTTTTGAAGATGCAATTTGCAATTGAAATAAATGATAAAGTGGGTATTTGTAAAATTTTAAAGTTAACTGGGTCTTTTTAAAATTGGGATAAAGTTCAGGGGTAGTTTTGTAAATAAGAAAACTTCCTCTATGCAGTTTTAAGTTGAAAATATATGCTTCAAGTATTATGTGTGTGCTAGTTTACCAGAGAAGCATCCTTCAATGGTCCCCAACACTCTATACGGATATATTTCTTGAAGCTCGAATGGAAATACACTCTTACTAAAGCATCTATTAGTTCTTGATGCACTCCAAAAAGATCTGAATCTCCATACAACACAGTCTCGAGAACCTAGAAAAATGCAATGTCATAAAAAAACCGAGTCCCAACTTTTGATAAAAAAACATTCAGTAATGTTAGATTACTGAATTGAATTGAACATGGTGGATAAGATTATGGGAATATTACAGAAATTATGGGATAAAATAAACAAACCAATTCCATTAGAATAATAATACCATAAGAATGAAGTCATATAGCAGTCATAATTAAAGACATCACACCGAATCCAAACATATAAATGAAATCATTATAATTTATAGAAATTCCCTATCCACCAAATTATTATTAGTCCAAAGAAAAAAAAAGACAACAATGATTCATGTAGCAGCAGCAGCACCATTCAAATTCAAGCCATGGGTCCATATATCAATCAATACTTTGTCAATGGTATCAAATCCAAATAAGAAACCACCTCTAAACTGAAAATGCAGTGCAATATATTTTGTCAAATAGAATTGAAGAACATGCCAAAATAAATGCGCATCTGATGTTAATGATTAAATCTTCTCATAAAGAGAATAAACATGATGAAAATTTGTTTAGCACCATTACTCTATTCATTTCATTTCATTTATATGAGAATTGAGTTAAATATCGTAACTTACAATAATTGAAAATGTTTAAGTACTTGTAAAATTTGCATTGAAAAGCAAAACTGTTCGCTCAGATTCATAAACCAAAAACGGCGCAAAATGCATTATCAAGTTCTTAAACACATTGAACTACTTAATAAATTAAGTGTGTTTAAAGGGAGAGAAATCTTCCTTTTGAACGGAAAAAAAGGAGAAAATGAATAAGTATAGCAACAATTACTTGAACATTTTTCAACGAATGAAAAATGAAATATACTGAGTGATCGATGATTTCTCGACGCTCTAGAAATCGTCTCCGCAATAGTACGGAGTCGACTGTAGGTGCGGTGAGTTGTCCCGAGTCGTGTCTCTCGAGGATGGATGTGATCGGCTTTCGGTTTTCTTTATCGTTCTTATCGTCGGTTTTACTTAAACTAATTTAACCCTAGAAAGCGATAATCATTTTTTCGGATTTTATAACTAAGATTTAAATTGAAACTTAAGATTTAAAAATATTAAAACATTTAAAGGAAATTAAAGCTAATATTAAAAACGATCAATTTAAACTAATTAACTTATTAAAACTTAATAATTTGAATTAGGGAATTGGAGGGAAAATTAAAGTCAACTTAATTGAATAAGTCAACATAAATACTTAGCATTAAATTAAAGGTTTAAAAGGAAGATCTTAACAAACTTTTACAAACTTAGAAATGGAATACGACTTAATAACTTAAAAGCATAAGTTAATAAGCTAGAAAGTTATAAAATGAAATTGAGAATTTTGAAAGATCAAAACAACCACAAACAAAGAACCAAACTTCGATATAAGATCAAGAGAAAATAACATGGAAATTAAGCTATATTAAAGGAAAGAGATTACCAAATGTACTTGATTACACAAAAGCTTGAATGAGGAAAAGCTTGAAAGCTGAAAGATTCTTCACAAATGGAACTTAAAACAAAGCTTGAAGATGAAACAACTAAGATCTTAACTTAACTAATCTATATCTAATTACTAGAATTTATAGGAATTAAAACTAATTAAAAAGATGAAAAGTGCTTTTTCTTCTGGTTTGGAGCAGCTCTCTTGGAGAAGAAGGCCACCCAGCAAGTTGTTCCCTTGAAATGACGTATGATTGCTAATATCTTCAGAAAACTGCTTTTCAGTCGATCGACTGGCAGTCGATCGGCCTTGTCGGCAGTCGATCGACGGCTCCGTCAAAATTGGCCTGAAGCCCTGTAATTCAGTCGATCTTGGAGGCACCAGTCGATCGACGGCAGTCGATCGGCCAAGTAGGCAGTCGATCGACTGCCATGTCAAAAACCTCAAAACTCGCTGGAATCCAGTCGATTTTAGCCGGATCAGTCGATCGACTTCAAGGTCAGTCGATCGACTGATCATTCAGTCGGTCGACTGGATTCCAGCGCCCGGCTCGATTTCTCGTTCTTTTCGCGTCYGCCGGCTTGTCGAACCTCGTCCGCTGCGCTTCCTTGCTTTGTCCGTCCATTCCCGAGTCGAGTATCGACAATCCTAAACGAGCGTGGGCCCCGCTTGGACGTCCTACGGCCAAGAAAAATAGAAACGTGAAAAACTACGAAAATTAATAATAAAACGTACAAAAACTAAGAAAATCTAGAAATACGAAAAACGGCCAACCCGACTCCTAAAGCAACAAAAAGCAAGCGAAAAACACTCAACGTGAAACAAAAACGATAATGAAAATATGTACAAAAAGATGCAAATCACTGAGTCTAATTAAAAAAATTTGCCACTCACAATATCACCATGAGCTTGAATAGCCTCGGAATTAGATTTCTCTGTGTCCAACTCTGCTAAACGAGTCTGTTCCTGCTTCCTCATCAAATCGAGAACCTTCAAGAAAAAAAAATCAGAATTGTCAGATCTTGAGTATTATGCTTTTCTTGGTAAAAAACACACCAAGTTGATAAAAGAAAATCGAGAAACAAAAATAATCCAGATCGAACCATAATACAATATAAATGAAAATAATACTCAGGTCGAACCGATTTGTTTATACAAAAATTGACAATTAAAGGTGCATCGATCATGCTTCTAGAGAGATTGGTTCAGAAAAACTCAATTTAGAATCATTGTTCTCGATTGGAAAAAAAGCTCGATTGGTACTAAAATTAGAACAAATAATTCTTAATTAAAACACTGATTGATTGATATAAAGTTAAAAGATTAGAAACTATTGTAATCAAATACTTACCTCAGTATGGAGAAGAAAATAGCGACATTGTATAAGTGTTGGGAGAGCGCTGAATCCCATTGAGAATTTTCCATTGAGATTTGTTGGGAGAGTGATCTGGAATTTAGTACACAATTGATAAGTGTTTTTTTCATCTTTATTATTATAACAACACCAAAATAATTATTTTCAGAATTATCGTAGTGATGGAACAACTCCAAGACCTAAAAATGAATCACCAATTAATACAATTATTTTCAGAATTGTATTGCACAAATGCCAACTAATTTTATTAAAAACCAATAAGAATCATATATTAAATTATCCCATACAAACTGAGAATTTTTCTTACTGATTTGTCACAACAAATACAAAGTCGTTTTGTAAAAGAAACCCATAAAAACATTCATACAAATATTTTCAGAATTAACCAATAAATTTGAGCATAATTTAAAATAAAGAAACAAACATGAGTTATTCATCACCAAAGAATGAAGCAGAACCAATAAACATGAAATAAGGAAATAAATAAATAAAAATAGAAAACTCTCAATCATTACCAAACAATGATATAAATCCCACGACTCACGGGCTTACCTAAGAAAATTAAATCCCTCCTATCAACAAAAAATCTAACCCAGATGCAACCATCCCCTGACACAACAATAAGGGTAGTCACTTAGAACCCCATCTGAAATTTCTTTTCCCGACACAATAATAATCAACACTATATCTGAGAAAAAGACTTAGAGACAAAAATAATCAAGCAGCAGATCCAACAACTGGGTTCAAAATAATTTATTTCTACTCCAAGATTTTAGTTACTGTATAAAACAAAAGAGTTTTTTTTTAAATAAAACCTAGTCACTTTCATCAACAATTCAAGAACCTAATTCACCAAAAGAAATCCCCAACTAAATAAATAATAAGACATGTCAACATAAATACCAAATAAACACACTGAGAAATAACTTTCCAGAACATCCTTCATTAAGATGTTCTGGGAAATAACTTTCCAGAACGTCCTTCATTAAGACGTTCTGGAAAGTATACTTTCCAGAACGTCCTTTTTTAAGACGTTCTCGAAAGTATACTCTCCAGAACGCCTCAAAAAATAGTGTTCTCGAAAGTATACTTTCAACGTCTATAAAATAGGCGTTCAAAAAAGTATACTTTCTAGAACGTCTCTAAAAATAGGCGTTCTGGAAAGTATACTTTCCAAAACGTCTCAAAAAACAAGCGTTCTGGAAAGTATACTTTCTAGAACGGGTTTTTGAATAACCGTTCTATAAAGTAGTAAAAAATTTTAAAAATATTAAATGAAAGAAGAAGCCAAAAAATACATCAAATTCATTAAAAATAAAACAATCACAAATACATCAAATTCATTAAATTCAATTATTGAAGATATCAGTAATTGAGAACCTGTGCATAATCTAAACAACAATAGGACTGCGTATGCATTTTAAGTTTGTCATCGCCTTCTCTTCCAAATTTTTGGCCATCAACTGTGGCAGCCACTGCAGCATTATATACTTTCACACCTTTCAAAGTCAGCATAATATCAACAAGGCAATAGAAATAAGAAATATAATCAAGGAGAAGCACCGATCAAGACCTAACACTAACCACGGAATGAGTCAGCAGAAAAAAAAATGTTCAAACACACAATGTGGGAAATTCCAGAAAATACTTCACATCTCGAAGGCCTAGAGTTTTTTACAAAACATAATTTCCAGATGCTGCAAACAACTAAGCATTCTTTCATTTGTACATAAATGTGATTGCCCAAATTTATGGTTTTTAGTATAACACATAGGTTAAATAATATCTTTGTGTATAAAGACTCTGGTTCCTGTTACATATTCCCTAAAAATGTTGGAAATGCCACATGCCATTTTTTCATATGTTCTTTTACCTATTTGATGTCCCAGAAATAAAATCATCCCTGTCAGAGATCTTTATCCTAGCTCCGCTAAGTTTCATGGCAGAGAAGCACATAGTTAGCAACCAACTAGACGAGAAAAAATGAAATATAAAAAATGAAAAATAAATAAATAATAATAATAATTAATAAATAATAAATAAATGAAAACATGCATACCCACCTGACTTATCTCCATAATAATACTTCCACCACGCCCAATGACTAATCCAACATGTTCGTCCGCTACCCCAATAGTGATCGAATTGCTTCTATCTTCCTGCAGTTGCACATTGCACACATTACCAAGTAAACTACTCGAAGGTGGGCTAGAATGTGAAACAGAACTGTCCTAACAATGTAATTAAAATGCTAAGAACTGAACAACATGCATCTCTAAACTAACAGAAGGAACTTTACAATTGACAAAAAAATCACTGGGAAAAAAAACTCTATTATAAAGGTTTTCAATTAAAAATCCACTGCTAGAGCAAGGGTGTATATTCTTAGCCACTTCATGGAACTAGACAGTGTAATTTTAAATTCACTACTTCCAAGACAATGAAGACACTTTATTGATCAATGATAAATACGCCGAATAATCATGCATAAGATTGTTCGGTGGGTAAAAAGAAGGGTAGCATTTGGTCTACAAAAACAGAAAGCAAACAAGCAGCAACAAGCATATAGCTAGCAACATGACAAAAAAGATATTCATCAACATAATTAAAGACAATCACATACCTTGTTTGGAGGCCTATTGTTCCGATACTTAGCCCCGACCTCATTTGGTCCATAGTTCATCCCATTATGCATAAGTGCTGTTTAAGGAGGTTAAAACAAATAAAATAAATATTGACATTAAAAACAAAACTAGAAAACAAAAACAAAGTATATCAATTTTCAAACAAAATTCTTTCCAGATTCATTATAAAATTAATTTCTATTTTCAAGTGAACAACTATGCATAGCCCTTACTTTATTTACTTAATATAATGTACCCATATACAAGATACAGCAAAGCTCCTAAGCCTGGACACTACAGTGCCACATCTGTAATATATCAGTTAGAATAAGCATGTACTTTAAATTGCACTTTTAATTCTTGCAATGAAAGTATTTCATTTGTGATTCAATCTCAAGTAGATAAATTCGACTTTACAGTCTGGTTTGACATGACTTTTAGATGAGAGTTGATAAAGAAAATTTATGTATATTTCATACACATTAGTGTTCAAGAAACGGAGGCTTATTTTGAGACATCCTGAGGGCAATATATTTGGAACAAGGTGGATAATATTTACTACATAAATGTCTGGTAATCAAGTAAATAAAGAGAAGAAAAGTATGTCCAACTATCTAACTACAACTAAACTATCAAGTGGCATTACTAATTTACTATTGTCAAATATGGTGCTCAATTGGATGTTTCCCAAGTACTCTCTTACTTGACTCATTTCATCGTGACCAAACTCTGTGTTCACAAATTCTGACATTTGTTTTAAGTGATTGTCAGTGTTCTTATAATAGTTATCTACTTGTTTTCATTGAACAGAAGCATGTTCTATTACAAAGGCATCATTGGTGTAACCATCAGCGATTTGAATAAAAGAATGATATTTCCTGTTACACTGCCCAAGTTTGAGAACAATGGCTAATTCAAGAAACTATTATCTTAATTCTCACTTTTATGAAAGTAGCTATACTACAATGGCTAATTCAAGAAACCATATATACAATAATTGTTTACAATGCTGAAGATTGCTTGGCGTATAAAATCTATGGAAGAGTGGTGCTTGCGCTCCATTTCATACAAGTGTTTTGGTGATGATAGAAAAGAAAATGTGAATAAAATAATCTTGGTTGCTTTGCTTCTAAGAAAAAGAAAGCTGAGAATATATACACACACACACACCGTAAGTGAGAAGCTCAGTTTATATTTGGTATACCTTATGGTAAAAAAGCATTTCCCCTCTTGGAAATAAAAACATTAAATGCATTTGATAATATCGCGAGCCCCGACGAACCCGGCGAGACGCCAACGCCACCGGGAGAATGAACGAGGCGAGGCCGGCGACGTCCCGAACGCCGGTTCGGGCGCGCCTTTCGGAGAAGGCACGAGCCAAGCGGCAGTCCCGCAATACGGAGGTCCGAGCACCGGCTCGGGTCCCGAGATGGGTTGGAACGATTTCCAACATGCCGTGTTTTCCCGGTTCGACCAAATGAACGTTCGTTTCGACCGTCTCGACGAGGGGCAGGCAAGGCACGACCGAGCTCTCCACAGCCTCCAGCGCCGGCTCTTTTTGATCGAGACACGGATGCGTCGAGACGACGACGACGACGATGACGCGAGCCCCGACGAACCCGGCGAGCCGCCAACGCCACCGGGAGAATGAACGAGGCGAGGCCGGCGACGTCCCGAACGCCGGTTCGGGCGCGCCTTTCGGAGAAGGCACGAGCCAAGCGGCAGTCCCGCAATACGGAGGTCCGAGCACCGGCTCGGGTCCCGAGATGGGTTGGAACGATTTCCAACATGCCGTGTTTTCCCGGTTCGACCAAATGAACGTTCGTTTCGACCGTCTCGACGAGGGGCAGGCAAGGCACGACCGAGCTCTCCACAGCCTCCAGCGCCGGCTCTTTTTGATCGAGACTCGGATGCGTCGAGACGACGACGACGACGATGA
>BMAC01000836.1:51737-69689 GCA_014905375.1 Phtheirospermum japonicum | reverse complement strand
TGTGTGTGTGTGTGTGTGTGTGTGTGTGTGTGTGAGATATACAATTTATTACAGAAATAATAATGTATCGGTTTTATAATTGTTATTTGATATAAATATACTTTTTTCAATCAAAACGTTAATGTAATAACACTATAAAAATCTTATAAGAGGCTTAAGAGCTTGATAAGATTACATCTAGAGGAGAGAATGTTAGCCCGGAAATTGTTCATCCAAACACCTGTTCCACATTAACAAATCACCATAATCCCACCAACTCATCTAAACACATGTTCATTCCCCTCACATTGCCTGATTCAAAACTAACAATAGGTTTTTTCAACTTATTTCTCTTGAACCCAAAAGAAGAAAAAAGCACAAACAAACAAAACAAAATAAAACAAAAACACCATAGAGTCATTTCTTGACAATAAACTGAGAAGGAGAAAGAAGCTTGTTCCCCACTCTCCATCTCCAACACACTCACAACCTCCCTCCACAATCATTTCCTAACAGTTTTACTAAGAACCAGACAAACTTGAGATTTTATATTTCTTTGATTTCGTTTACCTCTTCTCCATCATTTTACCTCCCTCATAAAGTCCCCGAACCAAATAAAGTGTTGGGAAATGAAAAGGTAAGAAAAAAAATACGCTTGACAAAAAATCAAGGCAAGCGCGAGCAAAAATAAAAGAAAGATAATAATTTAAATTTAGAAACTAATACCTGCATAAGGGAATAGAGTGCCTACAGACTGTTGGTAATATGGGTCTTGCACCAGTTTCAGTAGGATAAGCTGAATTGCCGCAAATTGTTCTACTAAAGTACCAATCACTGTCACTAACCTATCATGCAAGCCAGGGTAATAGATATCTTGGGGAGAAATCTTAATGTCAGCTCGAGACTCTTCAATCAATGACCTGTTACACAATTGAACAAAGTTGAAGGAACAATCAAACCAATTAGTACGAGATACTGAACTTCTCAAAAGAAAGAGGAAAAAATAGGTAAGTACTCTAGAAAGATTTGCTCACTAAACTGAACATAGCAGAAGGGTGATCAAGAATAGGCGCCAAAGACAATCAAATTCTAAAAAACTTATTTTTATCAAAGGTACATTTTTCCAATTTTCATGAGGAATAAGTTGCCATTTATTGTCCACATTCAATTACTTGAAGAAGTTATAAAATTCGGTTTGTATTATTACAATTTATGGTAGTAAAGGAGGCAAACATAGATCTTACATAATATTTGTTCTAGACTAAAAGTATATATCTTGATATAGTTGACATGACTTCATCCATCAATGAAGTAATGGAATGAGACTAAGCAGTAAGATGATCTATTTTCACCATTCTCTCTGAGCTTTACTTGGGGGCACAGGTGGTGGGGGGTTAATTTGCATGGGATTGCAGGACAACACACTTTTCGAGAAACGAGAGTATATCAAGGTTCTAAGAGAAGGCAAAGTAAACAACGCTTAGAGAAATGCATTAGAAGTTACTAGAGAAAAAAGTACAAACTAGATATTTCTTCACTGCTTTAAAGTTCAGGATTAAGACAGCTAATAACCTAATAAAGCTTCAAAGAAGGAAATATAGTAGCATCAGTTTTATAAAGCAAGGCCACTTTCAGCTAACATTAACCATTTTCATTGGCTAACTACTAGCATTTTGCACCACATAAGTAATGAATCATTCATGATAATAGCGCAAAAGATAAGAAAAACAAAGACAAAAATGGAACCAGAGAAAAAAATACGATATTAACGTACAAATTCAGAATATTTTGTCATATTTCATGTTTTAATTTTTCTTAAAAATTCAGAGAATTCTGTCATGATGGGGGTTAAACTAGACAAACAATGGTTTGGCTCATTATCCAAAGCTTTGTGATGAAAACTTAGAGCATGAAAAGCTAGATCACTTCATCTTCTTTCTTTCATTAATGGAAAGAAGTCGTATATTTGCGAATAACCATATTAAAAAGACTCTTTACCTTTGAGACCTCGCATTCTCGGAACTCAAAGCATCTCTTAGGGCAACATAACCATTAGCCAGTCGAAACGCAGCAACTCCAGCCTTGTTATGCATGATTAGAGATGAGATTGCACCGAGCGCCTTGGTATGAACTACAACATGGGGATCCGAAGCAAAATTCGACAAAAGCGGCTCAAGACCAGTAGCCTCCATGACCAACTGTTGGCTTTTGGGGTTGCTCTGGATGATCGTGGTGACAACTTCTGCCGCTTTTGCCCTTATGTTAGCATGCAAATTTCTCAAGTAGTCGAGGAGAGGAACCAATCGGCCTATCAAGTGAAGGTTTTTCAAAAAACAAACACATACAATCAACAACTTAAATAAGCATTCACTTTAAATAAAAATAATAAATAATTTATACAACCAAGAAGCTAACTAACCATTCGCCATGTCGATAGATTCAACATGTTCTTGTAGCTTATCCAAACTGCAAACACCAAAAAAATAGTCAATAGTCATATCTTAAGCCAAAAACAACCAATCGAGTTAACTACTGCACGACAGAGAAAGTCTGTGTATAAATAAAAAAAATTACCTTCAATATCTTGAGTTACCCCCTGAGACTCCAAAACTTTCTCTGGGGTCTTCATGACAAGGGTTATTTGTTTCATTCGTTGAACAACGTCAACTATCTGTGATTGCATCACCTCCATAAACCATCTTCTATCCTCCTCACTAAAAAACAAAATTAATGAAATATTAGTTAGGACAATATTAAGGTTAGGGCGCGTGAGAAAAGGTGAGACGGAGATGAAAGCGTGTGAAATTTAATGAAATATTAGTGAAAAAATGAATTGTTATTAGCGATAAAATGTCGTCAGCAAATAACCAACCATTAGCGACAAAACCAGTTTTCGAATACAACTTTCACTGCAAAAGCGTGTATTCCTAGAAGCGTAAATATACCATATCAAGTGCAAACTGTATATTATTATATCACATTTATCGCAAAAAGTTATACGGACATAAAAATGAAATTAAGTGCAAATACCGCAGAATGGAGCTCTTGTAGGCTGTAGCTGAGAGAGTATCACTACAGATGTGTGTCATACCACAAAAAATGAGCAAAAACAATACAATCCAGCTCTCTAAGCACGTAGCCACTACCTCCCTTATAACAACTGGTTGTGTCCTATCTTTCTTTCTTTCATTTTTTTTTTCTTTTCCTTCAAAATTGCATTACAAGAACTTTAATTTAAAGCTTATAAAAAAACTCTTCCACTGCAATAACCGGAATCTGGCACGGAATTGGGAACATTTACAAGACTGGCATCGTCATCATAAAGCCTAAACAAAAAAGAAAAAAAAAATTAAATATCAAGCTATGTGGATGAAAGAAATCAATAACCTTAAAAGCATAAACAATAGCTCAATCGAATAGGCTTAAAAACTGAAAAGTTGGAGGTTGTACGCTTACAAAACGAGAACTCGGAGGCTATTGTCTTCTGAACAAATCTTGAATATATTGATTGGGGGTGAAAAATAATTAATTCATTCCTGAAGAACTATGTAGATGAAACAAATCAAGCTATGTGGATGAAACAAATTAAATATCAAGATATGTGGATAAAACAAATCAATAACCTTAAAAGCATAAACAATAGCCCAATCGAATAGGCTTAAAAACTGAAAAGTCGGAGGCTGTACGCTTACAAAATGAGAACTCAAAGGCTATTGTCTTCTGAACAAATCTTGAATATATTGATTGGGGGTGAAAAATAATTAATTCATTCCTGAAGAACTATAGATTATTAATTGATTTCTTGACTTTGATCTATAAAATAGAGCATGCAATCAGAAGGCTGATTTCCGAGAAAATTCAAAACACGATATTGGGAGCATTAATTGGTCCGGTCGATGAAAACAGTAGGATAATTATTGGATCTAAGAATCCAAATATTGGAAGACATACCAGTCCGGTTTAACCCTGGTAGGGTTTGTATGCGCTGTAATTGAACCCCGGCATCCATCAACTGGGGAGCAGACGTCAATTACCGCCGCGAAAGGGCGGAGGGTGCCTCCGCTGGCAAAGAACGACAATCTAATAGCCGAGTCACGTGCGGTCATATGTTTCGATTTCTATAAATTTTGGATGTGATGGGATGGGATGTAACCGAACCTGGTCTGCTTCGAACCTAGTCTCTTCTGGTACTTGCGGATCTCACGGAGCGCAATTGTCCCTGGCCTGAAGCGATGGGGCTTCTTGATGCCTCCAGTCGCCGGAGCAGATTTCGTCGCCGCCCTAGTTGCCAGATGCTTCCTCGGTGAGTCGTCGGAGCAGATTTCCTCGCCGCCCTAGTTGCCGGCTGCTTCCTCGGAGCCTTGCCTCTGTTGGGTTTTCTCGCCGTCTGCTTCGTGCAGAAATGTAAAGTTTTGGAAAGGGAATGGCAGAGGAGAGATGGATCGGGAGAGGAAGGATAAGGGTTTTTTCTTTTATTTCTTAATTAAAAAAATTGATTTTGTGGGTATATTTTAATACATAAATAATATGACATACGAGAACGCCTTTTTAAAGGCGTTCTGAATAATACTTTCCAGAACGACGTTTTTAAAGACGTTTTCGATATTTAACATACGAGAACGTCATTTTTAAAGATGTTCTGGATATCTAATATACCAGAACGTCTTTTTTAACGACGTTCTTGATATCCAGTATACCAGAACATCTTTAAAAAAGATGTTCTGGTATGTGACACTTTTATTACAAAAATGCCACCGCCTGACATTTAAGAATGCCGCCTCCTGAGGCGTTCTTAAATGCCTGTTCTTGAATCCTGCTTTTGTACTAGTGTTTCATTTCCTTTAGTTACTTCTTATTCTTCGGTGGCCTGAACATATTTTCTTTTGATTTATTTTGTTTTATCTTGTGTATTTAAATGTTTTCCCTGTTTTGGGCTAAGGAATTTGTTCCAATAAAACCATTGGTTTAGCCTTAGGTTGAGGTGAAAGTCCGAAACCATTTGCAGGTAGGATTTATAAAGGATTTAAAACAAAATCTATCAATTTTGTGAACTTTCTATAAGGAATCTTAAAGCTGGTATAATTTTTTATAAAAATCTTACAAAACCAATTGTATATGTGAAGAGTAGTGGTGATTCGGGATGAGTTTTGCAAGTTTACTTGATTTTTATTATGTTACTTTTTTCTATTCACTTTGGCTTCGAGCTCCCAGTCTTTTGTCGATTTCACCTTGTGTGATCTGGTATTGAGTTAATTATAAATTATTGGGTTGTAAAGCTAAAAATCCCTTAAACCGTTTGCTAGTTAATTCATTTTGTTCATTCAAATATGATTCTGTTCATGTTAAAGTAATTAATTATTTTTTGAACCTATGTGTAGGGACTTCTGAAAGCAACATGGAGGCTTGCAATCTTACAAGAAAAACTCAACACCAGGTGGGGTTAATATTTCTAAAATTATTTATATTGGTGTTTATTTTATAAAATGAGAATTTAAATTGATTTGGATTTTTTAAAATAATGGGTTGTCCTTTCTTTACCAAGCAAAATAAAACTTGAGATTCTTGTTTCCAATATCTTTCAAGCTAAAATTTTTCTTGTTTCATTTGCAACCATTTCATACATATTTATATACCTGCATAAAAAGTTTGGTTTGGTCATGTGTGTGTCTTGTTTCTTCAACCATGTGATACATTTATCATTTTAAACATGGAATATACATCGTTTGAAAACTTAATGCGTCTCATTTAAGGTTCATGAATGATTTTCAAATACTTTGTACACATGTTCAAAAAATAATCTCCAACTATATCACCCGGAAACAATAAAATCTGGCTGTCTAGTCAATCTCTTGCTTGTTTGATCTTGTTGGTGTGGGATATGTTGGCAAGCAATCGAGTAGGTCGCCTTCGGTCCTTATCCGACTTCCCATGGTCCTAATCCCAGCACTAAAAGACGGAGACAGGTTGGGCCATAGGAATTTGGGTATACGCATGAGTATGACAATCCCTGGCTTTTAACCTAATACAAAGGGATGTCGAGCCAGTTGGGAGGGATAAGGTGATTTGGGGCTTTGACCAAATACTTGTTGAGGTGATAAGGAATGCAAAAAGGTGTTCAGATCCGGAACTCAGAACCACACTGACCCTACGTTTATTGTGTTGTGAATAGTTCGCTTGTTCGACCTGAATTAACTCAAGTATTATGAATTGCTCGCTTGGTTTGATTCGACTTGACTTGATTTGAATTGGTTTTAGTCGCTTGATTTTATTGATAATTTGAATCTTGAGAATTTAATTATATGCCACATAATCACTATTACTTGTCATATTTCTCTTGTATTCCATATCATAATTGAAATTTTGAAAATCAATTTTAATAAAATATTGCATGCCGATTCCCCCCTCATTGTGCTCGTTTGGCTCACCCCGTTTTATTTCGGAAAATATTTTTATGTTTCACACAGAGCAAGGATGTCGCAACCTTCTTCGAACCACCGGACCGTGAATAAGCTCTGGGAATCTAGTTTGTAACCTTATTTGGCTTTAGACCCGAGCTTATGTAATTTGCTTTTGTTTTGCTAAATTCTAGTGTATTGCGGATTTTGTATAAACCAGTTTGGATACCTGCGCTTAAGCGGGCATATTCAGTAAACACATAAAAATAAAAACAAAACAAAAAAAAATTAAATCGAAATATTTACTTAATAATACAAGATATTCAAAATTTTCACTCGAGATTTTGGAAAACTCCCTTATAAACAACATCTGTCGTCTTATTAACAATATTATCATCATCGTCACAACTTAGAGTTTTTATTCTTTTACGATTTTTGACTCGAGAGATTGTGACGTAGAGTTGGTCGTGGTTAAAACTAGTCTTGACAAATACGAACCTACATTTGAGAGAGTTTGGTCCTAACTCCTGTTTATAGTTATTGCTATCACAAAAAATAAGTGGAAACTGTCTCCTTTGAAACTTGAACGGAACCCTACTGTCCGAAGGGCTCAATGCCATGTGTGGGATGTAAACCTTCGCCCCAACATTAGTTCCTGATAAATTCTTTACTTCAATAATGTGATCTCCAAGTTGGGTAACAACTAATCTATTACCATTGCATAGTCTTGAAACTTTAACCATGTTTCGAATTAACATAACTAGAAGTCCAGTTTTTAACTTCAAAATATGATTGGGGATTTCTGAGCACTTGATCATGTTTAGAAAATAGGATACAATACCAATGCCACTAATTCCATTAAGATTTTTTTTTCACATGTTGCTGACATTAATTCAAAGGTTTCCAAACAAGTTTAAACAGATAAGGATTTCATATTTTAAAAACTATATATTTATAGATAACTTCAAAATAGTTTTGTGAAATTATGATTATATATTTGTATCTAATTTATATTTGAAGTCGAGTGGGATGCGTTTAGGAATATTATTAAATACTAAATGGTTTTCAAAAACTGTTACATCAAATACCAATCCACCACGATAAATAAGGACCAACTGATCTCCGATTTCAATATTATTATATTAGATAAATAATTCCAAACCGATGTTGAATTCGACATTATTATTAATCTTACTCATTTCAACTAGCTAAGAATATAAACGCCAATTTCGAACATCAAAGTACACATTGAGTGAATCTTCAAAAAAAGCAGAGAAAACTTATGGAATAGGCTTATAAATAAACATAGATTTTATAATTGAGAATAGTTTAATTATATAAATTCAATTAAAATAAATTTAGAATATTAATATATTTTTTCATATTTCATACTATTCATTTGAAAAGGACAAAAAAAAATAGAAACAACACAGGAACTTGAAAGATACTAACCACTTTATTGGTCGTGGAGTATTTCTGGATAAATAATTTATTCCGTGGGGTATAGAAAATTATTTTAAATTAGATTACAATTTAATTAATGAAATTATGAAATTATTCAAAGTTACATTAATTAGTCATTTTTATGCTGGTGAAATATGACTATTCACTCATCTCTTTTATCATAAATTGACTTTTCAACTTATGTGAGTGATTAGTGGTGAAATCATGTTTTGTTAACACTTACTCCATTAAAGTAAAAATCATACCACGCTAGTCATTATTAATACATATTTTCTCATAAATTTTACTATTCTCACACTCACATAACTATAACTACCAATCATATTCAATAATTATTTTAATAGTCTGAACCTTTTTCGACCAAGATGTGAAGCCAAGTTTTAACCATGAAAAAATACTATTATTTATTGTTTATCAAGTCCAGGCTAAATTCCCAAAGTGGTCTAGCAAAATCTCTATATGCAGCTTTTGCACTTACTTTGGCCAAATTATTGTCAGAAAATTCACCACTAATACCCTTCAATTCTGGATGCAATGCCACATAACAGATTGTTGAGGCTCCCTTCAAATTAATAAGACCAGAAAATAGAAAAATTAACCAAACTTCTATTAATATTATTAAGAACTTTATATATTTCATATAAAATTCATAATGTATATAACATGAGTATAGAGAGTACACCTGTTGAACATTTTTAAGCACCAGTCGACTGAGCATACTGACAAAATCGGCACGGGTCCGATGTTATTATTAATTTTGAAAGATAATTGGAATTCTCTACAATTAGACTAAACCTTGATCGAGGGCATTTTATTTATTTTTCTAATTAAGATATTTATAAAAAAAAAGATCGTAAATTTACCTTAAAAAATGCCAAGGTTACCTTCGAAAACACCAAAATGACGAAAAAGATTGGTCGATACTAGTTTGGGATGAAGTGAATTTGCAGTTATTTCAGCACCATCTTCCTGTTCAAAAATCATTTAAAATAAATAAATAAAAATACCAAAGTAAAAAATAAATAATTTGTGATCTTCTTTGACAGTGCTTCAAAAAGTTTCAGATATATCATCATCATTATCATCATCACCATTATCATCATCATCATCACCATCATCACTATCATCATCAACATCATCATCATCATCATCATCATCATCATCATCATCATCATCATTATTATTATTATTATTATTATTATTAT
The DNA here is from genome assembly GCA_014905375.1 of Phtheirospermum japonicum. NCBI lineage: Eukaryota > Viridiplantae > Streptophyta > Magnoliopsida > Lamiales > Orobanchaceae > Phtheirospermum > Phtheirospermum japonicum. The sequence continues at coordinate 60,646 of BMAC01000836.1, read as the reverse complement.
TATTATTATTCCTTACTCAATATTACGTTTATGACATCTGGATAGCTCGTTCACAGCAAGTTCCTGTTCAATAATCATGGAGTTCCGCATGTACGACCGTTACAAATGGTTAGAAGACCACATTGCTGGACCCCAATATTAAATCCGATATTACTCTGTCCAATATTCAAGCCCTCTTTAGAAAATCTCATATTTTTCCGCTTAACGGTCAAAAACTTATTCTCACCTTCCATGAAAAGAAAAGTTCCAGATTGATCAATGCAATAAATTTAAGAAATGATATATAAACACCGTTCTATATGGTTCCAACTGAACGCTAAAATGAACAACTGATATCTTATGTTAATGCAATATATACTAGTGGCGATGTAATTAAACATGCAACTTGAAAAGTAAACAGACCATCATAAATTTTAAGTCGGGCAGAGTTGGAATTTATAAATTACATTTACGAAAAACTAAAAGATGATAGCAGCGTATGACTGACAGAAAAATCCGTCGTAATATCATTGGTGGCGAAACTTTAATGACAAATCAATATCCGTCGAATGCTGACTCTCTTTGGCAACTCAGTAGTCAATGCATACATCCTTACAACAAACAAATCATCAAGAAACAGAACCTATAGTGTGAAGAAAATCGATATACATAAAATATATGATATAAGAAAATACAAACCACAAATTAAGGAGTAAATAAAATCATACCACTTCTCGCAATATTTTCCTTCAGAACAAAAATCCCACCATGTTTTAGACGAACCTGGAAAAGGTACATGTAGGAAAATATAATGTACGTCACAAAATGCTCAAAACTAGATAAACAAATAAAATCGACATTGCAAAGATTATGGTTCCATGCAATGTTTTTTTTTATCCTTTTCTTATTAGTTAATATTTTATTGGACAGCAATCCAATAAAATTTATATTGAGAGATAAAGTATTTAAAATGAATTCCACAATATACTAAACCATTCAGAATGAAATATTTGAACATTCACTAATTAAAGAAGCAATTCTGGATACTCAACAAATCAAATCAGAACCCTCAAAGAACCAAGATAAACAAACAATTATAAAAATAAAATAAATAAATACGATTCTGAGTCTTTCAAAGGATTCGATTTAGAAATTTGGCAATACTAAAATCTCAACAAACCAAAACTTTGAATCCTCAACTAACCAAAATTCAACAATACACAATTCTAAATAAAATAATTACACAATTCTTAATACACATTAAAAATCCTCCATGGAATCGAACAAGAATTTGACAACACAAAATCCTCAACGAATGACAATATAGAATCGGCAATGAACCTAAATTCAATGAAAGTGGATAAATTCCTAACATTCACAGGCGTCAAATAAAAAAAAAACCTTAAAAAAAGAAAAGTTAGAAATCACAAAAGCAAATAACCCACAATTGCATAGACGATGTTCATACCTTTTTTGATTCTTTTAATTATCTGTTTCCCAGCCGTACCATTGGGATTCACCTCTAAATCCATGTGGGTTTCTCGTTGACAAATAATCAAGAAGGAAAATCCATGTGCGTTTGTGAAGGAAAACATTCTTCAAATATTTTCATTAATTTGATCTGTCTGAGTACGCTAGGCATCGGATCTGACACAGCAACGGTCGGATATGCCACATTCCGGTAGGTGTTCTCATTTACGGCTTTCCCCATGGTGTGACAACAAATCATTGACCCAGATCTAGGTTGGTAGAGACCGATTCTCGGAGTCATTCGGTATTTCACTTTCAACGCGAGACGACACGGCGGTGGAGAGAAGGGTCATTCGTCTGTCCAAGTCCGCATTAGGTTTTTTGCTAAAGAGAAATAAGATGGATGAATATTAATGAGTTATAAAAATATTTATGGAAAAAAGTCCTATTATATACCCTAGGTAAAAAAGTATTAAAGGAAGGGATTAATAGGGAATTTTTAGAATTTGACACGTCAGATTTTAGCTTAATAAGAAAAAGACACTTGTAATTTGGATTCATAAGGATTTGACACCTCAGCAAGGTGTCAACAGAATTAACAAATAGGGGCTGATTAAATAAATAAAGGTAAATCCCCATATACTACCAAAAAATTTTACCCATCTAATATATAATCCATTGATTCTTTTTATTCCTATATAATCCAAATACTTCCTTTTTAATCCAAAATTATATCTAGACTATCAAAACTACACCTACACCTTAAAAAACCTAATTAATATATATAATTTTACACACACATGCACTCCTTCTCTCGCTTTATTCTTCATCCGCCCCAACTCTATCTCTATATAAAAAATTCTTTTGCAAACTTCATCAGTAGACATGGCCGACTTCTTGTTCAAGCTAATTTCAAGTCTAATAATTCTAAAATCTACTTATTTCAAGTCTAATAATTCTCAAATTACTTGATAACGCTTTGAGATTCTCCATTCCGAAATTCTATCCTCTCTCTACAATAAATGTTGATAATCTTCCCCTTAATTCTCTCATTCCACTAATCATAATTACTTTTCTCATCCATTGAACGGTGACCAAGATTAGTGAATCCACATCACCACTAGATTTTATACATATAATTATGAATTTCGGTTCATATCAATAAAATAGAAATCGAAGATCATACAACCATTATTCTATAATCTCAAATCAGGTATGGACTTAGACATTTCAATATGTTTAATTTTCACAAACTTACAAGACCATAACCAGGATCGTGCCAAATTCCCAATCCCCAAAACCGCAAACCTCAATCGAATAAAACCTTGGTCGACATACAGTCCTCTCACGCATGGTATTCCACTACCAAGCACACCACCGCTGCCGACTATCAGAGGCGAATAGATAGCAGAAAATGTTCTACCTTAATTGACATCGTCAAGTGCCTCTTTTTAACGATGAATGGTAGGGAAATACTCCCAAACCCTTGACCGCATCTCAAGTCAACAAACAAAAAGAATTCACCACTCCATCCATGTCCTGAATTTATACGAGTAGTTCTGAATTTTTGAAGAATAGTTTTGAAATTTACATGAGTAGTTATGAATTTTTTCGAGTAGTTTTGAGATTTACACGAGTAGTTCTGAATTTACACGAGTAGTTCTGAATTTACATGAGTATTTTCGAAATTTACTGAATCTACACGAGCAGTTCTGAATTTTTGAAGAATAGTTTTGAAATTTACACGAGTAGTTCTGAGTTTACATGAGTAGTTTAGAGAATTACACAAGTAGTTCTGTGTTTTGAAGAACAAAATAAAATAATTAGAAAGGGTAAATTAGTACTCTTATATAATATTTTGGATTAAGTAGGAAGTTGAGATTTCAATTGCCTATTTGGGAAAAAATATTTCACTAATGGTTTATATGGGAATTGACCCATAAGTAAATTAATTAAATCTTATGTTGATCTTTTCACCATTTGGAGTCCTTATATGTATATCTTGGTAATTTTCTTTCTGTTTATTTGGGGCGTTACAAGTAGATCCAAAAAAGGATACCTTTAGTTTTGTGTCTGATACTGTGTTTAGAAGGGTTGGGAACTGGAAGAACAAATTTCTTAGTAATGCTTGAAATGAAATGTTGATAAAACCTGTTATTTGTGCTTTTTAGAATATATGATACATATATTTTATATTTGTATATATCTCCTATTTTGTAAAGGAGTTTATCTTGTGAATATTCTGCCATATTCTTAGCTAATTAGTTTCTAATTTCTAGGCTAATGATACTCATTGTATATTGTAAATAATCTCACGTTTCTAATGAGAAAGGAAAGACATTGCATTCTTTCATGGTATCAGCCTTCTTCGATCCAAATTTCCCTAACAAACACCTCTCTTTCCCTATCTTCTTCTTCCGCTGCAGTCTTTAATGGCCGAACAAACTAAGTTTCATCCAGCTTTAACTATCACTAATGTCAAGTCCATAATCCCAATAACATTGTATGCGGACCATGGTATGTATCACTCTTGGTCGGCCTTGTTCAAGGTTCTTGTTAGGGTTCATGATTTGCATCACCACATCATCCCTCCTACGGAGGAAAAGGAGATAACCGCCTATGCCGCATCCAAAGCTGAAAACCCAGGCTTATGGAAGCATCTTGATGCCGCGGTACTTCAGTGGATCTCCACGAATATCCTTCATGCTATCTTGCTTAAAGACGACACCGCTAAAGGGGTATAGGCTCGTATCGAATCAATGTTTCAGGAGAACAAGGCTTCTCGGGCTACTCATCTTGAAGAAGAACTTGTGGACCTTGATTTAGGGAATTACTCGTCGATTGATAACTATGGTAATCACATCAAATCATTAGCTGATTGCCTTACTGATGTTGATGTCCCTCTCTCCAACAGCAGATTGGTTCTCAAGTTCACGGCCAGGCTTCCTGAGGCCTATGCCGAGACGGTGGACATCATTAAAAATCAAGAACCATTACCCTCGTTTGAGAGTTTCTGATCGCGTCTCAAGCTTGCGGAGCGGACCATTAAAAACCTCTTGGCGAAGGAGGGTAATTCCGACAACCAAACTGCTCTCATCGTAAGCTCCGGCAGCTACCATGGCTCGGACTCCAACACCTCTGCTTCCTCTGCCTCATCCCATTCGAACTCCAAAGGCAATAAGCAAAAGAGGTCAAACACAAAGGCTTATGGGAAAGGCCGTAATGGAAATGGACAGGTGGCCCAACAATAAACTGGCCTTGTGCCATTTATTTGGAAGAAATAACCATGTGCCGCTTGGGCTCCTTAGTTTGGTAAGTGGCCCAACCCGCCATCATGCCCATACCCTGCTGCCTCTTGGGCTCCAAAAACTACTGCTGCTTCTAATGCTTGGCCACGTCAGTCAGGGCCTGGGATCATAGGTTCGCGTCCACAAGCCTACAATGTAGTTGCTCCATCCAGTAGCTACACACCTACGGACATCGAAACAGCAATACATGCTGTTTTCCATGTAATTGTTGTGTTTTTATCGTGCTTTTAATTAGGGTTTAGCATCATTTCTAGTAGTTTTGAGTCGTCTTCCATTAGGGTTTTCGGTCATTTTCTCGTTTTTAGGATTGAAGCTTGGTATATTCATTTTTAATGACGATTCATGGGTTTTAGGATTGACTTCCTGTCGATCGACTAAGGTCAGTCGATAGACTGCCTGTCGATCGTCTGGGGGTCGTCGATCGACTGCCATGCCAGTTTTAGGGAGTACACTGTCTCGCAGTCGATCTTTGAGGCATGCAGTCGATTCTCTTGGGAGAAATCGATCGACTGCAGACTGTCCGAGTAGTCATTTGGGCAGTCGACCTGGCTTGATTTTCTCATTTCGGCATGGATTTCGAGCTTCAAGGCCTCGACTCGATCCTCAGAAACTTAGAGCCAGTCCAATTCCTCGAGCCACCTACAACATAAGAAGTTTGAACTCAAAAACCCACAAATCATCATCAAAAACGCATATACCAAGCTTCAATCCTAAAAATGAGAAAATGACCGAAAACCCCAATGGAAAACGACTCAAAACTACTAGAAACGATGCTAAACCCTAATTAAAAGAAGGATAAAAATACAACAATTACATGCAAAACACATGCTCTATCGTACTCTCAGCTGGATCGAAATTTCTATATGGACACCGGCGCTACATCTCACATGACTACGAACCAAGGTATTTTTTTTTTCTTATTTCAATTCGAGCATTAAAAATAATAACATTGTTGTGGGTAGTGGACATCTAGTTCCAACGGTTGGTCACGGTAGTACCTTGACTCACCCTTACCCCCTCTTTTCACTCGAACAATGTATTACATGCTTCTAAATTGATTAAAATTTTAATATATGTCAAAAAATTCAACAAAGATAATTCAGTTTCCGTTAAATTTGATCCCCTTGGTTTTTCTATTAATGATTTACATACGGGAGCCAGACTAGTGAGATGTGACAGTACAGGTGACCTTTATCCTCTCTTCTCAAACACTCAAGTCACTCCTCTAGTCAATAATTCATCTTTTACTACTATTTCATCTGATCTTTGGCATAATCGTCTAGGACATCTCGGTGATGTTGTTCTTAGGTCTCTTAGTAGCAAGAATTTTATTAATTGTAATAAGGCTTGTAAAACTTATGTTCCTCATGTCCTCTTGGGAAACATTCTAAGCTATCGTTTTATGATTCTGTGTCGCACACTACTTCTCTTTTTGATATAATTCACAGTGATCTTTGGACTTTGCCTGTCATGAGTTCATCTGGCCATTATTATTATGTTCTTTTTCCTGTTGCAAAGAAATCCCTAGTCAAACACTTGTTCCAATCTTTTCATTGTCTAATTCGTACACAATTTACTCGTGATATTAAGACCTTTCAGTGTGAAAATGGCACAAAATATGTTAATGGCACTTTAAAAGAGTTTTTTAATAACCATGTCATGATTTTTCATCTCTCTTGTCCTCATACATCACCTCAAAATGGAAAATCCGAACGCCTGACTCAAACTTTTGTGCACCCCGTTTTTAATAATTAATATAAAAGCACGTCAGTTTGCTCGCAAGTGTATGAGGTAACTGTAGGGTGATGAGTTTGACTCGAGTCGTATCTCTCGAGGAAACAACTGTTCGGTCCTTTCGATGTCTTTCTCAATTACGAATAACATACATATACATTTGGGGGTTTGAATAGATTGATTCGATCATTATAAACTAAGACGATAATTAAACTAAAACTAATTAAACTAATTACTTTAAACTAGATTATCAATTACGAAATAAGCAGTATACTAAAGCTGATTAAACTAATTATTCTAATTTATCAACTAAGAGAAATAACTAAATTATCGATTAACGCTACGAAGATTTAGAGCTAATTATCGTATCTAAAGCATGAATTTAAGAAACTATCACTAAGCAATTGAATCATACGAATCGAAGAACCATTAACTAAGCATAAACTAAATTGCATAAATAAACTAAATTAACCAATATCCAATATCCAAGCATAAGAATGATTGAACTAATTAAAACTAGAATTAACTAAGAATTTATCTAAACAATTAACTAGAAAATTATCTAAGAGTTTAGAAAACTTATTAAAACTAAGGAAAAGCAATGAAAAGCTCCAGCTATTCGGAATTTGAACGTTGATCTTGGGCGAAGAATGACTTCTAAGCTCGAATTTGATGCGTTGTTCTTCAATCCTCGATCTCCGTCTTCAAATCTCGTTATGAGATGTGGAAATATTGTTTTTATGAGCAAAGGAACCTTAGGGTAGATGTATCTATCGTGGCACACCCTGAAAACTTGAAATATGAAGGATTTATATAGGTTTTGCAAGTTTTGGCGCTCAAGAAACCCTAATTTTCGAATTCTGGGCCGTCGCGTCGACGGAGCATCGACTGACGCGTTCTGGCGCTCGGCGGGACTCGGTAGACTTGGTCAGCAGCGCTCGGCAGGTGTGGTCAGCAGGTGCGCGCGTCGTCTGGGCAGGTGCGTCGACGGGGTGCGTCGACATCGACGCTTCAGCAAGTTGCGTCGACGTTGCGTCGACCACTGGTGCGTTGACATCGACGCTTCAGCAAATAGCATCGACGTTGCGTCGACTGACACGGTCATGACTCGCTGACATGGCTCGCGTCGACGGTGCGTCAACGGTCGCGTCAGTCGACGCGACTGAGCGTCGGTCTCCGTTTCTCGATCGTTTGCTACTCGTTTCACCGGAAAAGCACAATATATTCCGAATGAGGCCAATCATAGCCAAATAAATCCATGCCTATAGCCATGAGTGATTTTATTGAGTCGACCCCTACTAACCCATTAAAAGCGTGGGGTAGGAAAGTTCGCTATTTTTATTGGTTATTAGTGTTTAAGAAATTTTTGTAAGGAATTTATGATTTTTATGAATTTTTGTAGGACCACCATCTAAAAAAAAAAAAAGATCCCATGAAAATAGAAAAGGGACAAAATAAAAAAATATATATAAAAAAAATTAAAAGAATAATAATAAGATGGTGGATAGTAGTGTTTAACTGCCTACGCGCTTATCAAGGCTTGTATTTTATTGTTTATTTTCTTGAAACCTAATGTTTAAAAGGCAAAAGAGTTGTGATTAAGTGGTTTGAGCTTTCAGTCGGTTTTATGGTTTGCGAGTTGAGGAATAGCCTATATTTTAAGGCTACGTTATGAGAGTTAAGTGAGGTTTTTATTTTTGAACGAGGTGAAGCAATTTGCTTCTCGATTAAATTAGGTTGAGTGAGCGATTAGCCACACGACTTATATATTCCACACCCGTCCAAAGAGCCTTACATTACAACCCGCGAAGACCTTTTCTGATTCTTAGTTTTGACAGCACACTTAATTTGCGATTTAAAAGAGATTGATTTTCTGTGCTTATTTACTGTGCTTGTAATTGTATGATTTGAGTGTATACACGTCCCATGCAGAAAATACTTGAGTGCTTTTGAGCGTACTTATATATATTATTCCTTCGTGAGGAAGCATGATTTTATTTTGAAGCGACAATGTAATAATGGTCAAGTGTTTGACGTTGCGTGACTTGTACCTATATTTTCAAAATTACATATGTAGCATAGCACGACTCTTTGCTTGAACTTATTTTCATTCTAGTTATACTTCGAAATTATCGTTTGTTCGAGGACGAACAAACCAATAAAGCGTGGGGTAGTTGATTAGAGTAGATTTGTCCTTATTTTTATTAGCTTTTTAGTTCGTTTTTATATTTGTTTTTGGTATAAGTTGGATGATTTAAGCATAATTCCGTAATTTTATAATTCCAGCTTATTTTACCGCATTTTGATCTTAATTGATGCAATTAGGTGATGTTTCGTTGTTTTTCACCTTACAGCTAAGTAACCGGAAGAGTTTAGCACGTAAAATACGAAGTTCGATGTTCGAGAATAGAAGAACAA